>JAFFSR010000072.1:1952500-1982019 GCA_017163975.1 Anastatus disparis
GTGGGTCTGTAAGTAAGGTTCGAAAGAAGAGACTAAGCATAATAGGGGGGTCTCATAAATGAACAAGAAAGAGAGAAAGAGAGGGAACGAGTGTGTATGAAAGAAAGAAGGAGAATAAGAGGGATAGTGGTTGAAATAGAGTGACAGAGAATATATAAGGAAAGATAGGGAATGAGATAAAAGAAAAGTTTTATTTGTAAAATCATTTATATAATTTTCCATTTTGTAAAATTTTCATATATTTTAAATTATTCATATTATTTGTAAAAATTACGCATATAAATTGTCTCCTATAAAAATATATTCAATATTATTATTACTATTAACAAAAATTATGTATTTAATTTTTATTTGTAAAATCATTTATATAATTTTCATATAATTTTAAATTATTTATTTTATTTGTAAAGATTATGTTTCGATTTTAAAATAATTATTTATATAATTATAAAATAATAAATTTTTTATAAAATTTAAAACAAAATTATTTCTACAATTTTATTTGTAATAGTAATAAATATTCATATATTTTATTTTAAAATTATGTAAATAAATTATCTATTTGTAAAAATTTCATAAACTTTTACGTTTTAAAATTATGTAAATAAATTATCTATTTGTAAAAATTTCATAAACTTTTACGTTTTAAAATTATTTATTTTAATGGAGTTTTATGTACTCACGCGTCCAAACACTCGTGTGAGTGTTTCTTTGCGTATGCGCGCGTGTGTATATGTTTTTATGTGTGTGTGCGTAATTTAAAAATATTTTATATTGAAAATAATATCATTTAAATATAAAATAAATTTTTATTTTAGCTCGTGACATATTACTACGGGATAGTAGTAGTAGTAGTAGTGAAGATGATGATGATGATCAAGTATCTAATCACTGGAGTGATAGTAGTAGTAGTACGGGATATGAATCAATGGATTCACCGACAGATATTTCGGAAGCCGGTAATGATGATGACAATATTGATGATAACGAGAATGATAATGACGACGACAACAACGACGATGATGTTGATAATAACGATAATAATGAAAATAATGGTGATGATGGTGATGATGATGATGATGATGATGCTAACGATAATCAAAATGACAGAGATGATAGCCGTGATGATGATGATGATGATAACGATATTGAAAATAGTGGTGATGATAACGATAATGAAAATAGTGATGTTGATGATAGCGATAATAGTAATGAAAATAACAATGACGATGATAGCGATAGTGATAGTAATGAAAGTAGTAGTAGCAGTGACGATGATGATAATTTACCACAAAACATTCTAAACATGGAAAATGATTATGTGATGTCTGCAGCGAATCGTGCGAGGGCTTTGGCGCGTAGAACTGACGATATGTTGCTTAATTATTATGTCCCAAACTACACCATAGCTGAATTAATTGATAGGACGATACAAAGACATTATGATAGACGTAATGAACCGGATTCCGACGAGGGAGAGTTGAGAAAAAAAATTTTGAGACGTTCCGTTGACCGGCAGCAAACTGCAGAAGAGCGTATTTCGACTCCCCATTGTTCTTTCATTCAAAACAGTATCAGGGATGCCGGCTTAAATGAATGTAAGTAGAAAGCTTTTAAATTATGATATTTCCGAAAATACCTTTAGCTATTACATTTTTTTTTTTTTTTTTAAGTATTTCGTCGGAATAGTGAGGTCATAGACCGTCTACCATCACATATATTCTTGGGGGCGTGTCGGGTCATGTATTCAAAACGAGCCCAAGAAATAAGATGGATCCATGACTTAGCTCGTGATCCACATTCTGCTATATATGAAGATAGTATGCCAGAATTACTAGATTTATTAACACGTGTAGCTGAATGTTTTTCCGGACGACCCGAACCATAAATTTTTATTTGTAAATCATAAAATAATTTTTAATAATAATAAATTTACAGTCAGTGAAAATACTTGTGTCAATTATTCAACACCAATTTCATCACCGTTAACTTTACACTATACAGCGTCTCCCTCTTCACCACGCTCTATCGGGGGCTATGATTATGATGGCGATGTGTCGACTTACTCACCCGAAACAGATTCTGAAACGATGCAATTGGGATGTGTTGCACCGAGTATTGAAAGTTATGATTATGATGGCGATGTGTCTGCATGTTCATCCCAAACGGATTCTCAAACGATGCAAACGGGCGGTGGTGCAGCGAATATTAACGTCGAAAACGATAGTGAGAAGGATGAAGATAATATTGATGAGGGAAATAATAATGCAGAAGAAGAAGAAGCAAGTGAAATCGATGTGCGACCTCCCGGTGAAAGGTTTATTATAAATCAGAGTACACATAATTATTTAGAAAAATATAGGGCTTATGGTATAGAGCTTCTATTAAAAATACTTACACCTCCTCCCGATGTTAATTTAATTATTTGGCTGGAAAATGTAATGCGGGATATACACGCGTACATAATGTCGATGGCGGCTGAAGATGATAGAATAGGTATAAGTATAAGAAGTAACAATTTTGCTCGCGGAGCAGCAGAATTGTCGCTTCGACCTTTAATAATTTTTTTTATAATGATCTTTGGTTATTACTGGGTAGTCTAGTTCAAAGTAATGAACATTTCCAATTAGATGATACTTTTATTTTAACAGTAACTATCGTAAATGTTCCGCGGGGTGAAGGAGGTGTAAGAAGAAAAAATCTCTGTATAGATGTAATCGGGTCGAGATCATTCGTTTCCATAAAAAACGATGATAATAAATGCCTACCGAGGTCTTTGGTAGTGGGGGAAGCCTATATTAAATTAAAAAATTCAGTGGAAAAAGAAGTTCGAGATATTTGGGGAAAGATTAGAAATAGTAGAGGGGCTTCACAGAGGCAACGCACGGATAATCTTATAACTAGCGCCAACGTTGAAATTCCCGAAAATGGTTGCGGTATAGAGGAAATAGAGAAGTTTCAAACATACTACACGATGCGCGGAATAGCTATTGTTATTTATGATGAATCAACTTTTGGGTGTGGGGAGCCACCATTTTTCGACGGTCGGCCGTATGTAGAGCACAATAAAAATTCAATCATTAACCTTTTATATAACAATCGTACTCGACATTTTGACACTATTTTAAATTTAACTGGTGCCGCTAAAAGTAAATTTTTCTGCGAATACTGTAACATTAAATATTCTCTTGTAAATATGCATAAGTGTTCGTCAATTTGCTCTAGCTGCTTTGTATCACCACCTTGTGAAACTAAAAACGTTGAATCAATAAAATGCAACGATTGCAATAGAGATTTTTTTGGACAAATTTGTTTTAACAAGCATAAAACAGTCGGTAGTTACAAAAAAAATAACAAAAAATTATGCGATGTTGTCCAAGCGTGTTCTCGTTGCTGTAAAAGAATTAATAAAATTAAAGATAAGCATGTATGCGGGGTTAATTGGTGCAGCACATGTCGTTGAAAACATAATGTGAACGATTTATGTTATATACCGACAATTCCATCTGATAAAGCGAAAAGCGGTCAATCAAGCGATACATCGAAAACGAAAAGAAATTTATTTATATTCTACGATTTCGAAACCCGGCAAGACACATTGTATAGGGATAGTTCTAGTATAAAAATACATGTACCAAACCTCTGCGTAGTACATCAGGTATGCGAAGACTGTATGGATGTCGAGAATATAGGCACTTTTTGCTCTACATGCGGTGTACGCGAGTTTGTTTTTTGGGATGATCCGGTCAAGCGTTTACTCGAAATTGCTATTCGTAAAAAAACGGGTTTTGAGCAAATAATATGTATTGCGCATAATTCTGGAGGCTTTGACGGTCAATTTATTCTAAAACAAATCGTGGAAAATACATCTTACGTGCCAAGCGTAATTTTAAACGGGCAAAGTATTATCATGCTTCAATGTGGCAAGACTAAGTTTATCGATAGTTTAAACTACTTCCACATGAGGTTGAGCGCGCTTCCAAAGGCTTTTGGCTTACCACCATCTAGTAAAAAAGGTTATTTTCCACACCTGTTTAACACACAGGAAAATCAAAATTACAGAGGACCTTTACCAGATGTTAAATTTTACGGTATAGACACAATGCCTCTTTCCGAGAGAGTTGAATTCTTTACGTGGTATAACGAGAATGTAGGTAATTATGAATTTGATTTTAAACGTGAAATCGTAGAATATTGTCGTATGGACGTAGAAATTTTAAGGCGATCGTGTATAGCCTTCAGAAAGATATTTCTAGAATGCGGGAAAACATGCCCTTTTACGGAAGCTGTAACAATAGCATCCGCATGTTCAACGGTATATAGAAAAAATTATTTACAAAAAAATACTATCGGCGTTATACCATCCACTGGTTATCGACGGGGTGACAAGCACTCGCAAAAATCTCTAGAATGGTTAGTGCAGTGTGAACGCGAACTCGGTAGAAAAATAGCTCACGCTGGTAGAGCACGTGAAGTCATGCTACCAGAGAGATTTCGCGTTGACGGTTTCTTAGCAGCAGATCAAAATTTACCAAATCAAAAGGGTATTGTATTCGAGTATCAGGGTTGCTTCATCCACGGTTGTCCCAAATGTTTTCCAAATAATCGTGAGCAGCGATTGTCTTACGGTCGCACATTTAACGAGGTTTTTGAAAACACAGTAAGGAAAATAGAAAAAATAAAATCATTCGGCTACGAAGTTCGCGAGATATGGGAATGTGAATTCGATCGTATCAAAAGCGAGAACCCCGATATTAAAAATTACGTTAGTAATCACCCCATAATGCTACGTATAACTTTGGATCCACGGGACGCATTTTTCGGCAGTAGAACGGAAAATTTTGTCACTCAGTGCAGAGTTGGTGAGGGAGAAAAAATTAAATATACGGATATTTGCTCTCTCTACCCTTACGTGTGTAAGCGCGGGCGATTTCCTTTCGGGCATCCGCGTATTTCACTCGGAGAAGAGTGTAAAAAACTGACATTAGGTAACAATAACGATTCATCAGGCGTCGAAGGTTTAATTAAATGTAAGGTGCTACCACCTCGTAATTTGTATATACCGCTGCTACCTATTAAAATGCACAATCGACTACTTTTTGCTCTATGTCGTTCTTGCTGTCAAGAAATGCATCAAGGAGATTGCAGTCATGAAAATGTAAAAGATCGTGAATTCACAGGTACATGGGTCGTCGATGAAATGCGTAAAGCCGTTGAACTAGGGTATCGTATAACTGAAATATATATCATTTGGCAATACGAAATGACGCAGTTCGATCAAGCGACTGCAAGTGGTGGACTCTTTGCTGAATATGTAAACACCTTTCTAAAGATCAAACAGGAGGCTAGCGGTTGGCCTTCTTGGTGTATCGATGACGCTAGTAAAGATCAATATATCAAACAGTATGAAATAGATGAAGGTATTCGTATGGATGAGGAGAAAATTGAGAAAAATGCAGGGTTAAGAGCTGTTGCAAAACTCTGTCTCAATTCCTTCTGGGGTAAATTTGGACAGCGTAGTAATTTGAAGCAAACGGATATTATAAAGTCACGAGAAGCACTCTTGAAACTTCTCACAGCAGCCGATAAAGAAGTGTATGATATACTTGCTGTGAATGATGAAATTTTGTATGCCAACTGGCAATACAAAGAGGAAGCATCGCCTACTGCAGCATATACAAATGTCGTTATTGCGGCTTATACGACGGCTCAAGCTAGATTGAAACTTTATGAGGATCTAGAAAAATTAGGGAGACGCGTTTTATATTGCGATACGGACTCGTGTATATTTACATCCAAAGATGATGAAATCGGGGAATATAATCCAGTCGAGGGTACAAAGCTCGGTGACATGACCGACGAGTTGACAGCCCATGGAGAGGGTGCGTATATACAACATTTTATTTCAGGGGGTCCGAAATTTTACGCTTATCGCGCTGTAAACCTTGATGGGGAAATATTTGAATGTTGTAAGGTTAAGGGTATAACTTTAAATTTTTCTAATGGGTTGAAAATAAATTTTGAAAGCATCAATGAATTGATTATTGATGCATTTCGCAGTACATCAAATCCCGATGATGATTATGAAAATCAAATAGATGACGAGGTCAAGCGAGAAAATCAACCATATAAAAAAATTAAATTAAATTTTAAAAGTATACGGCGTACAAATATGCATGAGGTTGTTACACGTCCAGAATCTAAATCTTGTTGCGTGGTTCTGAAAATGAGACGTTATATTAATCCTAGACTTTCTCTACCATTTGGTTATAAGAAAACTTGAGCAATATTTTATGTAATAATCAAAAATATGTATATATTTTATTGTAAATAAAAACATTAAATAAAATTTTATTTTTTATTCAACCTTTACTCTTATTCAAAAAAATTTTCAATTATAAATTATAATGTTAAAATAATAATAATAATATTATCGAGAGACACGCAAAATTAGCTGATTATCACGCGTGTCTCCACCGCGTGAAGCAGCTGATTTTTAAACACACGCGAAATCAGCTGATGAAACGCGTGTGTTTCGCGCGAGTTAATTAGCTGAGTAAGAGGCGTGGAAAAATAGCTAATTATCACGCCTCCCGCCGCGTCCGGGGCGCCGCCGCCGCCGTCCCCCCACCCTTGTTTGTACTAGTTAAATACAGCCATCATCATTGTCAAAATGGTAGTAAGTAAAAAGATAACGAGATGGATACATGTTTCAGACACCCGTTTACGTGTATCGTAAGCGGTCCTACGGTGTGTGGTTAAACGGTATTTGTAAAGCGATTTCTCGCAAACCTCCCTCGTATCTGCGATGTAACATTTGACAGAATATTATTTTATTACGCCGAGTGGCAAGAAGCATACAAAAACGATTTGAAAATACCAAGTCAACAGGTTATAGAATTTCACGAAGGTTTACCACACAACTCGGATTATTCACACGATAATGAAAAGAAAAAATTAATAATTATCGATGATTTGATGCGTGAATCTTCCAACAATACTATTCTAGATTTATTTACAAAAGGTAGCCACCATAAGAATATTAGTGTTATTTTCATCACTCAAAATCTATTTCACAAAGGTATTGGTCAAAGAGATATTTCATTGAACGCGAATTACATTGTAATTTTTAAAAACCCCCGAGATCGTGCTCAAATTCAGTATCTTGCGCGACAAGTATACCCCGAAGATCCGAAATTCCTGCAAGAAGCCTATTTAGACAGTACACGTGTACCACATGGTTATCTTTTCTTGGACTTGAAACAAAGTACAAATGATGAATATCGTTTTAGAACGTGTGTATTTCCCGATGATAGAGTTCAGTATGCCTATTTACCGAAATATCATTCAAATCTACGCTAAAGATATAAAACAAGCGTCAACAAGACGAATCGACGCAGTATACGAGCAGCTATGGCCAAGGTAACATCGAAAAACAAGAAAAAGAAGAAAAGAAAGAAGAATAAAAACAGTCAATCTGGTGGTGCTGGTAATTGCGGTTGTTTACCATCTAATTTTAGTAAAAAGTGCGTTGCAATTTTAAACGCCCTCTGTCATTCGGATACTCAACAGCGAGTAGCTTTACTACGATCAGCTGATAAAAATTTAATAAAGTGTATATGCGAGTGTGTATTAAACGTGTTACACGGGACAGTAAAATTAAAACATTCTCAGAAAGAGCGATTAAAAAAGTACAAGCATATATTACGAAAATTGATAATAAGAAGAAAAAAAGGTGGGAATGATTCTCAATGTAAAAATACCAACTGGCATCAGAAGAAACGTGTACTTATCCAAAATGGTGGAGGTTTTTTACCTCTACTTTTAGCCCCAATCATAGGTGCTTTAGTATCAAAAATTTTTGGTGGCAACAACGCTTAAACTATGGAACGTACGCGTAAAATGGTAATTATCCCAGAAGATGAATATGAGCGGGGAATACGTTCATCCTCGATAGTGGCTGAAAAAAACCAGTCTACGGGTAAAGAAATAGAACAAACAGTACAGACAAAAGGAGATAATTTATCACGCTTAGATGCTGAGATGCATGATATTCTTTTTTCCAAAAGTATCACCGATGAACGAGAGAAGTATCAAAAATATATTCAGATACTCCAAAAATATCTTTATTTTAAAAATATTGAACGACATGAAAGCTCGGTCGATAGCGAAAATGAAATCGAAGAAGGTGAAGCTATGCTGACAGCGCCACTCTCCGAAGATTCAATTCTCGATAACGTATCCAAGAGCTATAAAAGAAGCGCACGGTTACTACTAAATCATTGGAAAAAAGTGCTGTTGGTAACCTTTTAAAGTGGGATAACACAGGTCGTGTAACGATAGAAGGTAATGTTATACCGCATTCTAATATTATAGACCTAATCAGTGACATTATAAGAAGAAAAAAATCTCTCACTCCACCCGCCGGAAGAGCACAAATGACAAGATTTTTAGCTTTGTCAGAAACGCCGTTTAAACTTGTCGGTAATACAGATGTGTTACAGCAGTATAAGACATTAGATGCTGAAAACTCTAATAATAAAGTAAAGCCGAAGGTAGGAATAAGAAAAAAATACTTAAGCAAAAGTGGAAAAGTTTTAGCATATAAAAATATTTTACACACAAAAATACTCACAGGTACATCGATGTAATACAAAATATCGTCAATGCGTATAATCACACTTTACATACAGGAATTAAAATGGTGCCCGCAGATGTAACTATTCATAACGCATTTACAGCGAAAAAAAATTTAGAAAAAAGAGCTCTTAGTCAGCGAAAACCATCACGCGCACCTATATACACGCAGGGCTCTTACGTACGCATCAGTCGTTCGAAAGGCACGTTCGAGAAAGGATATGAAAAAAATTACAGCAAAGAAATTTTCAAAATTTCACGAATATCAAGACGACAACAGCTATACACATACAAATTGACGGATTTAAATGGTGAACAGATTGATGGCTTTTTTTACCCGGAGGAGCTAGTCAAAGTTGGAGAAAAGCGCTTAGCAGAAACAGAAAAGTTTAAAATTGAACGTATTATACGTAGTAAAGGACGAGGATCGAACAAAAAAGTTTTAGTAAAGTGGTACGGATACCCAGAAAAATTCAATTCTTGGATTAAAGCAAGTGAATTGACTTCAAATAAAAATTAAAAAATGGACGAAGATGACTTTTATCTGGTATTACCAAGTAACAGCAGTATGAAATATTTTCCTGATAATACTACAACCTGAAATATCACATGAAATTCGTGTACAAGGTAACTGGAGCGTCGGTATGACAGAAATTCATATTCCCTGCACTATTTTACACATTCAAGAGTCTGAAGCAAGTTTTTTACTTTATTCATCGGATGAAGAAGAAGTAGTAGTATCACAAAACCTTATTAATTTAGATAATGCGCGTGCTATAGAATTTGTGTTTCCATATGGTGTGTATGAGAACATTGCAGACCTATCACGTGCCATCAATCAAGCAAATGAATTAAATAAGCACATAGTAATTGAACCAGCAAAAAGAAGAAGAGGATTTCACGTAATACGACACGTATGCGATTGTAAGGAAACACATTACCTTTATTTTAATGAGAAAATCAGACGTATTTTTGGTTTTGAAAAAGAAATTTATCGGAAAACAGGCGTTATCCCTTTAAAAACGATGAAAATCAAAGATGCTAAGAAACAGCACTCAATTATTGGAGACAGACCTGCGTCTTTAGCAAGAGCGATACCCGATCAACTCTTTATTTACACAGATATATGCTTGCCTCATACTGTCGGAGATACTCAAGCAGCTCTTTTACGTATAGTTACATTCAATAACACAAAATATACGCTAGGACCAACCATAGTGAAAAATTTTTCACCTGTAAATTATATCCCTTTACTAAATAATACTTTTCAGAATATCATTATTGATATAAGGGATCAACACGGTAAACATATACCATTTGAGTATGGGACGTTGACGATTACACTTCACTTCAAGCGTAATCACTAAACGGAAAAAATGACTCACTATACAGCTTATTACAGCGAACAGATTGGTGGTGGGGGAGTTCATCGTGTGTATAACGGTTCACACTATCAACATGGACATGGAATAGGAAGTTTTTTAGGTGGACTTTTCCGTAGAGTCTTACCTTATTTAAGTAGTGGGGCGAAAGCGGTTGGAAAAGAAGCTGTTCGAGCTGGCATGCATGTGTTGGATGACGTCACCAATAGTGGAGTTAATTTTAAGCATGCTATAAATACGAGAATGCATGAATCAAGAGAGAATCTCAAGAGAAAAGCTGCAAAGAAAATCAGTGAAATGATGAAAGGTAGTGGTTATAAACGAAGGGTTAGTAAGCGGAAGCGTCAGTCTCTAAAGAGCAGTTCAGCAGGGCGTAACAAAGCTAAGAAAAATCGTACCAGTATAAAGAAGAAGAAGAAAGCTGGTGTTAGGAAGAGGAAAAGGACTGTTGGTAGGAAAAGAAACAGGCTTTACGGAGTGTAACAGATATTTTTGGACCAAGATAATAACATGGCCTTCTTACACGTAAACTCGTGTGAATGCATGAAATCCGAATTAGATTTGTTCACTCTTCCACCGACGCAGACATCTTTAGAATCCTCTCAGTTTATTCATTATAAACGAGTTTCATCTCTTACCGACGATGGGCCTATTGAATTTGTTGTACCGGGCGGTGAGGATTATCTTGATCTAGCACACACCATGTTAAGTGTTCGCGTACAAATTTTACCAAATATCGCTGCTTAGAATAATAAAGTGGGTCCGGTAAATAATTTTCTTCATTCGCTTTTCAACCAAATCGATGTATTTTTCAATCAAAAACTCATTTCTCCACCAAATAATGCATATCCATACAGAGCTTATATTGAAACCTTGTTAAATTACTCAACTGGTGCAATGAACTCGCACTTGACTACATCGCTATGGTACCTGGATACTCCTGGAA
Organism: Anastatus disparis; assembly: GCA_017163975.1. Lineage (NCBI taxonomy): Eukaryota > Metazoa > Arthropoda > Insecta > Hymenoptera > Eupelmidae > Anastatus > Anastatus disparis. Next base: position 1,963,466 of record JAFFSR010000072.1, read on the forward strand.
AAATGGAAGGCTTACCCAATTTGAATCGGGATGCCCCAGAAGCTAACTTGGGACTTTTAAACCGTCAATACTATACGGGTAATGCGGGTACTGTTGATTTAATCGGTCATTTACATTGCGATATTTTTAACCAGAATAAATTTTTATTGAACGGTGTGGAAGTACGCGTACGTCTTGTACGAAGCAAAGACGCTTTCTGCCTAATGGATGCTGCAGAAAATGACACTTTTACCGTCAGTATTAAAGAAGCATCATTGATTATTCGCCGTGTAAAAATTAGCCCTGAGATATTATTAGCTCATGCTAATGCTTTATCAAAGGCAACTGCAAAATATCCTATTACACGTGTTGAAGTTAAATCATTTACTATGCATAGAGGCATTCTCGGAGATACACTCGACAACGTTATTTTAGGTCAGCTCCCCAAAAGAATTATCATTGGTTTTGTTGACAACAGATCGTTTAATGGTAACCGAAGATTTAATCCATTCAACTTTCAACATTTCTCTATTAATTATCTCTCTCTCTCTACATTGATGGTATACAAATACCGAGTAAACCTCTACAGCCTAAATTTACAGGTACTAACCCTCAATATGTAGAGGCTTATCATACATTATTTTCCGGTACTGGGATACATTTCCTTAACGAGTCTCTTGCTCTTACTCGAATAGATTATTCTAGAGGTTATTGTCTGTTTGCATTTGATCTAACACCCGATCTCTCTGCGAATTCAGCCCAGCACTGGAACCTCGTTAAGCGTGGTAGTGTGCGGATAGAAGTGAAATTTGATCACGCCTTGGCGCAAACAGTAAATTGTATTATTTACGCTGAATACGATAATGTTCTTGAAATAGACTCTAGTCGTCAAATTATAACGGATTTTAGCGCTTGAACTATTTTGTGATGGCGCTGGTGGTAGATGGTACAGTTATAAAACCACATTGCGCGCCCCCATCAGACATCAGTCTTCTAAGAGAGTTTGCTTCGTAAACATTGTCAATATAGTTATTTTTAAAATAAAAGACCATGGATTTTGTCATAGATATTCAAGGTCTAAAAGATCGAAATAATAATTTTTTCCCAAAGGAGGTAGCTGTACTGAGTTTAAAAACAAGAATATTTAATCATTGGATAGTTAAATCACCGCATGATTTTTCTGATTTACCCAGTGGTATAAAACGTTCTAACGAGTTTGTTATCAACCATCATCATGGAATTAATTGGATTGAAGGTGATATCAGTATAGCACAATTACAACATCATTTATATAATATTGCCAAGATTGCAACCAGGATTTACACTATAGGATATGAAAAAGCTAAATATCTTTAGTCAAATATGTCACGAGAAATAATTAATCTTGAAGATTTATATTCACCTGCATTTCATGAACTTTTTCAAAAATATCAAAAAACGTCTCTTTCCTGCGTGAGTCATTGTGTCAAGGAAAAGAATAAAAGCAGTATCTGTGCGCTTAATCATGCATACCTATTGCGAAAGTGGTTGCATGCGATACTCCTGGATTGTATGAGACCCGGTTGTAAGGATGAACCTTTGAAATCAAGTGATGCGCTTTTGGAGCGAATAAGATCACGCAGATTGTCAAGACTTTATCGTAGAGGGGGTAGAGATGAGGTTGATTGCTGCGACACACCGTCATTTTCAACCAAGGCCACGGTAAATCGTAATTCAGAAATAAACGGCGATAACAGCGACGACGACGACGACGACGACGACGACGAAAACGACGAAGGTCTTGAAAACGACAAAGTATGAATACTCAGCAAATAAGCAAAGCCATTGCCTCACTGAAAGCTAGAACGATAGGTGTGTATGCGGCCGATCGAATCCCGAATGTTCTAGAACATCCAACAGCAATCGTGGCAAACATTGATGATCATACGAAGCGTGGTTCTCATTGGATCGCTATATATATAGATAATAATGGATACGGAACGTACTTTGACAGCTATGGATACCCACCAGTCTCACCACATCATCTCAATAGGCTCAAACGTAACTGTAGACAGTATCAGTGGAATAAACAAAAAATGCAAAGCTACGACTCACAAGTATGTGGACAATATTGCATTATGTTTCTTTACCATATGTGCCATCTTCATAATTTACGTACGTTTTGTAGCAAGTTTTCAAGAGATTCAAAGAGAAACGATAAATTAGTTGTAAAATTTTATAACACTCTTTTACAAAATAAGATTAAACGGAAGAAATATGTGGAAACTTTTCAGAATGAACGTTCGTTAGGTTTTGGTTTTTGTAACCAGTCATGCACTTCAAAAATGTCATACTAAAAAAAGAATGTATTACTCTATAATAAATTTATGATTAATAAAACAGAATTGAAAATGTACATTAATGTGTTGATTTTTTCTCACACAATAATAATAATAATAATAATAATAATAATAATAATAATAATAATAATAATAATAATAATAATAATAATAATAATAATAATAATAATAATAATAATAATAATAATAATAATAATAATAATAATAATAATAATAATAATAATAATAATAATAATAATAATAATAATAATAATAATAATAATAATAATAATAATAATAATAATAATAATAATAATAATAATAATAATAATAATAATAATAATAATAATAATAATAATAATAATAATAATAATAATAATAATAATAATAATAATAATAATAATAATAATAATAATAATAATAATAATAATAATAATAATAATAATAATAATAATAATAATAATAATAATAATAATAATAATAATAATAATAATAATAATAATAATAATAATAATAATAATAATAATAATAATAATAATAATAATAATAATAATAATAATAATAATAAAAAAAATAAAATAAAAAATAATAATAATAATAATAATAAAAAAAAAAAAAAAAAAAATAAAAAAAAAATAATAATAAAAAAAAAAAAAAAAAAAAAAAAAAAAAAAAAAAAAAAAAAAAAAAAAAAAAAAAAAAAAAAAAAAAAAAAAAAAAAATAAAAATAATAATAATAATAAAAAATAAAAAATAAAAAAAATAATAATAAAAAATAATAATAATAATAAAATAAAAAAAAAAAAATAAAAAAAATAATAATAATAATAATAATAATAATAATAATAATAATAATAATAATAATAATAATAATAATAATAATAATAATAATAATAATAATAATAATAATAATAATAAAATAATAATAATAATAATAATAATAATAATAATAAAATAATAATAATAATAATAATAATAATAATAATAATAATAATAATAATAATAATAATAATAATAATAATAATAATAATAATAATAATAATAATAATAATAATAATAATAATAATAATAATAATAATAATAATAATAATAATAATAATAATAATAATAATAATAATAATAATAATAATAATAATAATAATAATAATAATAATATTTTTTTTTTTTTTTTTTTTTTCCATTGGTTGAACGAATAAAATCTGCTGTCAGACCGCCGTCAGTTCGCTGGGCTCGGATATATCCGGGAACAGAGTACAGACGGTTGAGAGGGGTTCTAGATAAACTAGCAAACCTCTAAAATTACGCGATCCTCATGCCTGTCTAATGATAGCAAAAAAATGCAGTCACTGGACGTGCAAGAGATTCTCCAATCATCACTCACGGCGTTTGTTCCACCCCGGAAACTGTTTATCACATTACTTCAGGGTGGCACCGCGTTCTAAGTCTTTTGGACCTTTTCCTTCTGACTTCTTCTGTAAATATACAGATTTCCAATAATATAGATCTATGCCTAATAAGCAACATGATTTAAAAGGCTATCTTCTGCCTGGCGATCGGCTCTGTAAAGGGGAGCATAAATCGATCGCATATATATGGTATGGTATGGACTGGCTCTGTAAAGGAGCAAAATCAGTCCATAATTTTCTCTTCAGTCTTGATTCTCCTGTTCTAAGATGGATCTTATGCCTCTTGTGGGGCTATCCTCTCTACGGCGTCTGACTCATACTAACATTCAATCTCGCGCTTATTTACAACGACACTCATTCATACCACAGCTAAAGCTGGCGCTTTTGCTGCTTTCTCAAACATTTCCTGGGTGCACGATTCGTTCTCGTCCTTAAGACGAGTCCTCGTCGTCACCCTCCGCGCCCGAATCTATGGGACCGGCTACTGCCTCTAGGTTATGGTGAGGTATAAGCCTGACTCCCCGCTCCTCATTCGCACTTAGTTCGATTGCCCTATCTAAGAACGGTTTCTTCTTTCTTAGGACGCTTTCGACAAATAGTGCCATAGCGTCCCACTTTTCTTTGGCCGACAACATTTCACTGATAATGTTATCTGGCGTTAACGCTTCGAATATCCTCTCAACCTGGCGTCTTTCTTCGTTCCACTGATGGCAGACGAAAAACGTATGATACGCATCGTCGCGATCCGCGAAACAGAAGATGCAGCCCGGGCTCTGGGTCTTTCCCATTTTACTGAGATAAGCGCAGAAATACCCGTGGTTACTAAGGAACTGGGTGAGGTAATAGTTGACCTCCCCGTATCTTCTATCGACCCATGGAGCCAGCTCCCTAATGAGCACGTGTGTCCATCGGCCTTTCACCATCTGATTCCATGTTTTTGCCAGGTTTCCATGGTCACCTGTCTTTCTTCTTTCTGAACGATTGCAGTTCCATCTTCTGTTTTCTTCCGTTCGTAGGTTCGCTTGCGTTCCATCGCCTGTAATTCGATCGGGATGATTCCTGCGATGACTAGCACCGCGGGTCCCGAGACAGTGCGATAGGCGCTGGTGACTCTAAGAGCCCCTCTCCTTTGAACAGAAGATGGTACGCTTCGGTGCGTCTCTTTTCTCATTTGGTTAGCCCATATTTCAGAGCCGTACAATAAGATGGACGTCGTGACTGTCATTAAAAGTCGTCGTTTGCTTGATTTCGGGCCGCTGGTATTGGCCATAAGACGACTTAACTGCAACGTTTTCTTTATCGCTTTATTAGCGACGTGTTTTAGGTGCGTCAAAAAAAGTTAGTTTTGCATCTAGCTTTATGCCGAGATACGTCACCTCACTTCTTGTCTGCACCACGTTTGTGCCTACTGTCATGGGAAACTCGATGTTGATGTGTTTCCAAGTTAAGGGCACGATTTCTGTTTTGGCCATCGCTATTTCGAGACCATGCTTCACCATCCACTCGGAAATTCTTCCCATCGCCGTGTTTAGTATGTGCTGGGCAATGTTTACGTTTTTCGCGGAGATGACTAAAGCGACATCATCAGCGTACGCAAACATTTTCACCCCATCCGGCATTGCAAGTCTGAGTAATGCATCGAACAGGATGTTCCAGAAGTCTGGGCCGAAGATCGAGCCCTGTGCCACGCCTGCGCTAAGGTCTTTTTCACGCCAGCCTTCTTCTGTTTCATAGCGGAGGATACGGTTTCTCAGATAGTCTCGTATCACTCGCATGAGGTATTCTGGTACATTAAACTCTTTCAACGCAGCAAGGAGGTCAGGCCATTTTGCTGAGTTGAAAGCGTTTTTCGTATCCAGCATGACTAGAAACGCAATAAGACGGGAATGATGGTTCCCAGTCCATCCTTCTTTTGCTACCTTTACTACTTCTTCTACTGCATTTACGGTAGACCGCTTTTTCCTGAAGCCGTACTGGTTGTCAGCGAGATCGCCAGCCGTCTGTACAGCTCCTTGTAATCGCGGTTTGAGCAGCCTCTCGTATAGCTTCCCTGCTTCGTCCAACATGCAGAGTGGCCTGTGGGACGATGGATGCCGGGGATCACCTCCCTTTCCTTTGTTGATCAGCACAAGACGCGCAATCTTCCAGGGAGTGCTAAACACACCCGTCTGGAGGCACGCGTTGTACATGTTCAACAAGAGAGATGGCGCTTTCACCGCTATGCATTTAAGGACCTCGGATGGTATTCCGTCAGGCCCAGGTGCCTTATTGTTCTTCATCATTCTTGCAGCTATCTGTAGCTCTCCGCTTGTAAAGAGCGGGATCTCTTCTGGTTCTCCTGTATTCTCCTGTTCTTCGAGTGGTGGATGCGTAGGGAACAAGTGGTTTACGATGTTCGCCATGGTCTCTTCTTCGAATGGCAACGTGGGGGCGGCGTTAAGCTTCTTGGTCACGATCTTGTAGGCCAAGCCCCACACCTCTCTGTTGACGTCTTCGCTCAGGTCTTTCCAGCATTGTGCTTTGCTTCGATTGATCTTCTTACGAAGCTTTTTATGCACGTCTCTGTATTGCGCAGACAAAAGATCTGCTGCTGGTGAGTTCTTCTTTCTTGCTCTCTGTGATGATCTTCTGAGACTAAGAGCTTCTGACCTCGTTCTAGCGATTTCGTCATTTCACCAATACGCTGGACGCTTATGATGTCGCGATCCCTTGCGCGGCATTGATGCATCACAGGCTCTGTGAATGAGACTCATCGTCTCTTTTACGAGAACCTCTGCAGCGTCGGCGTTTCCGGTGGCAGTTGTCGCGTCCGGTAGATAGTCTGATCCTTGCTGCAGTACTTGGACAAGTTTCTCAGAGTCCAGCTTGGCAACGTTCCATCTGACTGGTCTAGCGACATTTCGCCTCGATGATTGGGATCCATCATGGATTTGAAATGTGATGTACTGGTGGTCACTTCCATTGTATGTCTCCAGCACCTTCCAATCTGACACTTTACGTGAAAGATTTTCTGATGCGAAGGATACGTCAGGAATCGTACCGCTAGCTCCTCGTCTGAATGTTGGAGTGCTTCCGGTGTTTAGCACTGTTAGGCCGAGTCTGTCTGCCATCTCCATGATGTATCCTCCTCTGCTGTCCTGCAGTGGCATTCCCCACTCTAACGCTTTCGCGTTAAAGTCTCCTGCGACGACGACGTCACCTTCCATTCTTCGGACAGAGTCTTCCAGCAGATCCAGACGGCGCCTAAACGTGTCTGCTGTTGAGTTTGGTGTAAAATAACAGCTCACGTATGTAACGTTTCTGCTTTTAACCCATAGGAAGCCTTCTTCAGCTCCATTTGCGTCTTCTCTGATGGTCTTTGGGTCTACGTAAATCGCAGCAGTGCCAAGCTTGTCTCTAAACCAGGTCTTAACGGTCCAGTTTGTGTACTGCTCGCTTATCAAGAGCACATCAGCCTTTGTTTCGAATTTGATTTGAGTCAAAAGGCTGTTGGCTAGGTCGCTTCTGTGTAAGTTGGCTTGGAGGACCGTTACGCGGCCCATCATTAGCGCTTTTTGATTCGGTTCAGTGTCTCGCGAAAGACTCTGCACTGACCTGACCCAGGGATGTGTTTCCGCTCTGCTGGGTCTACTTCGCGCTCAGTACATAGTATGCACTGAGTATCAGTAGCCTTGCAGGCCGATCCCTTATGGCCGTCTTTGCCACATTTGTAGCACATCTTGCTACGGTCTGGTCCTCGGCAGTCACGCGCCTGGTGACCGTAGTTCAGGCACCTAAAACAGCGCTGAACCCTTTGCCAACTTCTGATTCGGCAGCTGGTGTAACCGATCTTTATCCTAGTTCTAGAGAGCAGGAACGCCGCTTGGTCTTGTTCCATCTCTACAATGGCCAAGCGGAGCTCTCTGCTGTTGGGGTTGGTCAGTGAGACGCTAAACTCCACTACTTCCTGTTGGCCTTCGGTTAAAGCAGCTTTTACAGCGGCCTCTACTTCTTCTGCTGAAGCTAGACAGTCGATGTCTCTGATCTCGACCGTTTCTTTGGGGCACATCTCCTTGACGTTGCCCGTTTCGCCCACCGTCCTCTTAAGGAAAGCACTAAAGGTCTCTAAACCCTTAGTTGAGCCCAACTCGATCAGGACATCTCCGGCCCTGGTTTTCCTTATCCCTCTGATGTTGGTCGTTGGACTCTCAGCGATTAAATCCTGCCTGATGCTCTGCAGGACGTCGCTGTAGGTTTTTCCCTCTTCTGGTTTTATGAGGACGGCGGCAGACCTCTTTTTTGTCTTCCTCCTCCTTTTCTTCTTCTTTTTCAACAGCTGCTGGGCAGGCTGCTGTGTCTCGATGGCCGATGTTCTGGCCGCTGGTGGACTGTTGCTGTTGTTCTTGGGCTGCTGCGGCTGCTGCTGCCGTTTTTGCTGTTGTTGTCGCTGGTGCTGCTGTTGTTGTTTCTGCTGCTGTTGGCGCTGCTGCTGCTGTTGTTGTTGTTGCTGCTGCTGCTGCTGCGTTGCGTTCTGAACTAGATTTTTTGTAGCCGTCTTCTTCTTTCTATTTTGGACGACCTCAAACGGATCATCCAGACTCTCAGGGCGGTTCTTTTTTAATGCTTGCGATTCAGCATTGCTGCCAGAATCGAGCGAGGCATCCTCTAAAGTCCGCTTGGCTGAGGAGCTTGCTTCGAGCGTCTCGGTCACCTCCATCTGTTCAGTGACCGTTCTCGCCTGAAGCAAGAGGAGATGCTCCATCTTAAGGGCATCCACATGATCGATAAGCTCTGGTAGATTATTCTTAACATCTTTATGAATGTTAGGCATCGACCTAAGAGCTTCTCTGAAGAGCGCAAAGATCTCATTCATCCTCTGAGATCTTTCTTCCATTGTTAGGCAGGCGATCTCTACCCCTGACTTCTTTTGGGGATCAGCCTGCGAAAACTGGCCTTCGTTATTTTTTGAGCTATTGCTAGCCGCTTCTGGTTGGTTTTTGGTTTGTGTTGTTGAGGAATTAAACATAATAAAACGTATACTTGGCTTAAGACGGTTCGCCCATCATGGGAGCTCCAGGCGCAGTGGAGCCACTATCCCCGCCTGTGAGGTGCCCTAATTAAAGATGCCGCAGCCGAGAAGCGGTTTTCGGGTGGTCAACCCTAGCGACACCGAGTGATTCTAAATAAGAGATGTTTACGGGTTAGGCCCGCGCCATGTTGATGCTAAAGGTTTTACGTCATCCGTATTGAGTGGGCGACGTCAGTACCGTGCTGCGCCTAGCCCTAAACTTCAGGCTAGACGTTCCGCAGTTCTCCTGCGCGGACTCGGTATAAGGAAATACTGACCAGATAATCCTTCGCACCTGCGCCTGTACAGACCAACTTCAACCCCTTCATGGGCTCCGGTTACGTTAGTAGAAGTACGTAGAAGCTCCTAGCCGACATGTGGTTTCACGAGACCTTTGCCCGTCACGACTTTCGCCGGAGAGGGGACTAACTTTTACTCTTATTACTAAACAGAGGTCAGCAAGTCACCACTAACGAACAACTCCGGTAGTCTGACGGGAATATCCATTGGTTGGCAGCCACAGCTCATTCATACATCCATTCATACTGTGTTGCTTCTTAGTACACGTAAATACGAACACAAAATTTTAATGGGTTGGCAGTTCCGTGAAGCGGAAGTGCCTACGCGATCATCCAGATATCCTTAGTCATCACTAAGGATAACTAGCGATATGTGGATCGTGCTTAAGTCTCCGCCCCGCCACCACATCGTAGGTGGACACTTACAAGGTCAGCAACATGCGGAGGAATAATAATAATAATAATAATAATAATAATAATAATAATAATAATAATAATAATTTTTTTTTTTTTTTTTTTTTTTTTTTTTCATTGGTTGAACGAATAAAATCTGCTGTCAGACCGCCGTCAGTTCACTGGGCTCGGATATATCCGGGAACAGAGTACAGACGGTTGAGAGGGGTTCTAGATAAACTAGCAAACCTCTAAAATTACGCGATCCTCATGCCTGTCTAATGATAGCAAAAAAATGCAGTCACTGGACGTGCAAGAGATTCTCCAATCATCACTCACGGCGTTTGTTCCACCCCGGAAACTGTTTATCACATTACTTCAGGGTGGCACCGCGTTCTAAGTCTTTTGGACCTTTTCCTTCTGACTTCTTCTGTAAATATACAGATTTCCAATAATATAGATCTATGCCTAATAAGCAACATGATTTAAAAGGCTATCTTCTGCCTGGCGATCGGCTCTGTAAAGGGGAGCATAAATCGATCGCATATATATGGTATGGTATGGACTGGCTCTGTAAAGGAGCAAAATCAGTCCATAATTTTCTCTTCAGTCTTGATTCTCCTGTTCTAAGATGGATCTTATGCCTCTTGTGGGGCTATCCTCTCTACCGCGTCTGACTCATACTAACATTCAATCTCGCGCTTATTTACAACGACACTCATTCATACCACAGCTAAAGCTGGCGCTTTTGCTGCTTTCTCAAACATTTCCTGGGTGCACGATTCGTTCTCGTCCTTAAGACGAGTCCTCGTCGTCACCCTCCGCACCCGAATCTATGGGACCGGCTACTGCCTCTAGGTTATGGTGAGGTATAAGCCTGACTCCCCGCTCCTCATTCGCACTTAGTTCGATTGCCCTATCTAAGAACGGTTTCTTCTTTCTTAGGACGCTTTCGACAAATAGTGCCATAGCGTCCCACTTTTCTTTGGCCGACAACATTTCACTGATAATGTTATCTGGCGTTAACGCTTCGAATATCCTCTCAACCTGGCGTCTTTCTTCGTTCCACTGATGGCAGACGAAAAACGTATGATACGCATCGTCGCGATCCGCGAAACAGAAGATGCAGCCCGGGCTCTGGGTCTTTCCCATTTTACTGAGATAAGCGCAGAAATACCCGTGGTTACTAAGGAACTGGGTGAGGTAATAGTTGACCTCCCCGTATCTTCTATCGACCCATGGAGCCAGCTCCTAATGAGCACGTGTGTCCATCGGCCTTTCACCATCTGATTCCATGTTTTTGCCAGGTTTCCATGGTCACCTGTCTTTCTTCTTTCTGAACGATTGCAGTTCCATCTTCTGTTTTCTTCCGTTCGTAGGTTCGCTTGCGTTCCATCGCCTGTAATTCGATCGGGATGATTCCTGCGATGACTAGCACCGCGGGTCCCGAGACAGTGCGATAGGCGCTGGTGACTCTAAGAGCCCCTCTCCTTTGAACAGAAGATAGTACGCTTCGGTGCGTCTCTTTTCTCATTTGGTTAGCCCATATTTCAGAGCCGTACAATAAGATGGACGTCGTGACTGTCATTAAAAGTCGTCGTTTGCTTGATTTCGGGCCGCTGGTATTGGCCATAAGACGACTTAACTGCAACGTTTTCTTTATCGCTTTATTAGCGACGTGTTTTAGGTGCGTCAAAAAAGTTAGTTTTGCATCTAGCTTTATGCCGAGATACGTCACCTCACTTCTTGTCTGCACCACGTTTGTGCCTACTGTCATGGGAAACTCGATGTTGATGTGTTTCCAAGTTAAGGGGCACGATTTCTGTTTTGGCCATCGCTATTTCGAGACCATGCTTCACCATCCACTCGGAAATTCTTCCCATCGCCGTGTTTAGTATGTGCTGGGCAATGTTTACGTTTTTCGCGGAGATGACTAAAGCGACATCATCAGCGTACGCAAACATTTTCACCCCATCCGGCATTGCAAGTCTGAGTAATGCATCGAACAGGATGTTCCAGAAGTCTGGGCCGAAGATCGAGCCCTGTGCCACGCCTGCGCTAAGGTCTTTTTCACGCCAGCCTTCTTCTGTTTCATAGCGGAGGATACGGTTTCTCAGATAGTCTCGTATCACTCGCATAAGGTATTCTGGTACATTAAACTCTTTCAACGCAGCAAGGAGGTCAGGCCATTTTGCTGAGTTGAAAGCGTTTTTCGTATCCAGCATGACTAGAAACGCAATAAGACGGGAATGATGGTTCCCAGTCCATCCTTCTTTTGCTACCTTTACTACTTCTTCTACTGCATTTACGGTAGACCGCTTTTTCCTGAAGCCGTACTGGTTGTCAGCGAGGTCGCCAGCCGCCTGTACAGCTCCTTGTAATCGCGGTTTAAGCAGCCTCTCGTATAGCTTCCCTGCTTCGTCCAACATGCAGAGTGGCCTGTGGGACGATGGATGCCGGGGATCACCTCCCTTTCCTTTGTTGATCAGCACAAGACGCGCAATCTTCCAGGGAGTGCTAAACACACCCGTCTGGAGGCACGCGTTGTACATGTTCAACAAGAGAGATGGCGCTTTCACCGCTATGCATTTAAGGACCTCGGATGGTATTCCGTCAGGCCCAGGTGCCTTATTGTTCTTCATCATTCTTGCAGCTATCTGTAGCTCTCCGCTTGTAAAGAGCGGGATCTCTTCTGGTTCTCCTGTATTCTCCTGTTCTTCGAGTGGTGGATGCGTCTTCGAGTGGTGGATGCGAATAATAATAATAATAATAATAATAATAATAATAATAATAATAATAATAATAATAATAATAATAATAATAATAATAATAATAATAATAATAATAATAATAATAATAATAATAATAATAATAATAATAATAATAATAATAATAATAATAATAATAATAATAATAATAATAATAATAATAATAATAATAATAATAATAATAATAATAATAATAATAATAATATATAATAATAATAATATAATAATAATAATAATAATAATAATAATAATATATAATAATAATATAATAATAATAATAATAATAATAATAATAATAATAATAATAATAATAATAATAATAATAATAATAATAATAATAATAATAATAATAATAATAATAATAATAATAATAATAATAATAATAATATAATAATAATAATAATAATAATAATAATAATAATAATAATAATAATAATAATAATAATAATAATAATAATAATAATAATAATAATAATAATAATAATAATAATAATAATAATAATAATAATAATAATAATAATAATAATAATAATAATAATAATAATAATAATAATAATAATAATAATAATAATAATAATAATAATAATAATAATAATAATAATAATAATAATAATAATAATAATAATAATAATAATAATAATAATAATAATAATAATAATAATAATAATAATAATAATAATAATAATAATAATAATAATAATAATAATAATAATAATAATAATAATAATAATAATAATAATAATAATAATAATAATAATAATAATAATAATAATAATAATAATAATAATAATAATAATAATAATAATAATAATAATAATAATAATAATAATAATAATAATAATAATAATAATAATAATAATAATAATAATAATAATAATAATAATAATAATAATAATAATAATAATAATAATAATAATAATAATAATAATAATAATAATAATAATAATAATAATAATAATAATAATAATAATAATAATAATAATAATAATAATAATAATAATAATAATAATAATAATAATAATAATAATAATAATAATAATAATAATAATAATAATAATAATAATAATAATAATAATTTTTTTTTTTTTTTTCCATTGGTTGAACGAATAAAATCTGCTGTCAGACCGCCGTCAGTTCGCTGGGCTCGGATATATCCGGGAACAGAGTACAGACGGTTGAGAGGGGTTCTAGATAAACTAGCAAACCTCTAAAATTACGCGATCCTCATGCCTGTCTAATGATAGCAAAAAAATGCAGTCACTGGACGTGCAAGAGATTCTCCAATCATCACTCACGGCGTTTGTTCCACCCCGGAAACTGTTTATCACATTACTTCAGGGTGGCACCGCGTTCTAAGTCTTTTGGACCTTTTCCTTCTGACTTCTTCTGTAAATATACAGATTTCCAATAATATAGATCTATGCCTAATAAGCAACATGATTTAAAAGGCTATCTTCTGCCTGGCGATCGGCTCTGTAAAGGGGAGCATAAATCGATCGCATATATATGGTATGGTATGGACTGGCTCTGTAAAGGAGCAAAATCAGTCCATAATTTTCTCTTCAGTCTTGATTCTCCTGTTCTAAGATGGATCTTATGCCTCTTGTGGGGCTATCCTCTCTACCGCGTCTGACTCATACTAACATTCAATCTCGCGCTTATTTACAACGACACTCATTCATACCACAGCTAAAGCTGGCGCTTTTGCTGCTATCTCAAACATTTCCTGGGTGCACGATTCGTTCTCGTCCTTAAGACGAGTCCTCGTCGTCACCCTCCGCACCCGAATCTATGGGACCGGCTACTGCCTCTAGGTTATGGTGAGGTATAAGCCTGACTCCCCGCTCCTCATTCGCACTTAGTTCGATTGCCCTATCTAAGAACGGTTTCTTCTTTCTTAGGACGCTTTCGACAAATAGTGCCATAGCGTCCCACTTTTCTTTGGCCGACAACATTTCACTGATAATGTTATCTGGCGTTAACGCTTCGAATATCCTCTCAACCTGGCGTCTTTCTTCGTTCCACTGATGGCAGACGAAAAACGTATGATACGCATCGTCGCGATCCGCGAAACAGAAGATGCAGCCCGGGCTCTGGGTCTTTCCCATTTTACTGAGATAAGCGCAGAAATACCCGTGGTTACTAAGGAACTGGGTGAGGTAATAGTTGACCTCCCCGTATCTTCTATCGACCCATGGAGCCAGCTCCCTAATGAGCACGTGTGTCCATCGGCCTTTCACCATCTGATTCCATGTTTTTTGCCAGGTTTCCATGGTCACCTGTCTTTCTTCTTTCTGAACGATTGCAGTTCCATCTTCTGTTTTCTTCCGTTCGTAGGTTCGCTTGCGTTCCATCGCCTGTAATTCGATCGGGATGATTCCTGCGATGACTAGCACCGCGGGTCCCGAGACAGTGCGATAGGCGCTGGTGACTCTAAGAGCCCCTCTCCTTTGAACAGAAGATAGTACGCTTCGGTGCGTCTCTTTTCTCATTTGGTTAGCCCATATTTCAGAGCCGTACAATAAGATGGACGTCGTGACTGTCATTAAAAGTCGTCGTTTGCTTGATTTCGGGCCGCTGGTATTGGCCATAAGACGACTTAACTGCAACGTTTTCTTTATCGCTTTATTAGCGACGTGTTTTAGGTGCGTCAAAAAAGTTAGTTTTGCATCTAGCTTTATGCCGAGATACGTCACCTCACTTCTTGTCTGCACCACGTTTGTGCCTACTGTCATGGGAAACTCGATGTTGATGTGTTTCCAAGTTAAGGGCACGATTTCTGTTTTGGCCATCGCTATTTCGAGACCATGCTTCACCATCCACTCGGAAATTCTTCCCATCGCCGTGTTTAGTATGTGCTGGGCAATGTTTACGTTTTTCGCGGAGATGACTAAAGCGACATCATCAGCGTACGCAAACATTTTCACCCCATCCGGCATTGCAAGTCTGAGTAATGCATCGAACAGGATGTTCCAGAAGTCTGGGCCGAAGATCGAGCCCTGTGCCACGCCTGCGCTAAGGTCTTTTTCACGCCAGCCTTCTTCTGTTTCATAGCGGAGGATACGGTTTCTCAGATAGTCTCGTATCACTCGCATAAGGTATTCTGGTACATTAAACTCTTTCAACGCAGCAAGGAGGTCAGGCCATTTTGCTGAGTTGAAAGCGTTTTTCGTATCCAGCATGACTAGGAACGCAATAAGACGGGAATGATGGTTCCCAGTCCATCCTTCTTTTGCTACCTTTACTACTTCTTCTACTGCATTTACGGTAGACCGCTTTTTCCTGAAGCCGTACTGGTTGTCAGCGAGATCGCCAGCCGCCTGTACAGCTCCTTGTAATCGCGGTTTAAGCAGCCTCTCGTATAGCTTCCCTGCTTCGTCCAACATGCAGAGTGGCCTGTGGGACGATGGATGCCGGGGATCACCTCCTTTCCTTTGTTGATCAGCACAAGACGCGCAATCTTCCAGGGAGTGCTAAACACACCCGTCTGGAGGCACGCGTTGTACATGTTCAACAAGAGAGATGGCGCTTTCACCGCTATGCATTTAAGGACCTCGGATGGTATTCCGTCAGGCCCAGGTGCCTTATTGTTCTTCATCATTCTTGCAGCTATCTGTAGCTCTCCGCTTGTAAAGAGCGGGATCTCTTCTGGTTCTCCTGTATTCTCCTGTTCTTCGAGTGGTGGATGCGTAGGGAACAAGTGGTTTACGATGTTCGCCATGGTCTCTTCTTCGAATGGCAACGTGGGGGCGGCGTTAAGCTTCTTGGTCACGATCTTGTAGGCCAAGCCCCACACCTCTCTGTTGACGTCTTCGCTCAGGTCTTTCCAGCATTGTGCTTTGCTTCGATTGATCTTTTTACGAAGCTTTTTATGCACGTCTCTGTATTGCGCAGACAAAAGATCTGCTGCTGGTGAGTTCTTCTTTCTTGCTCTCTGTGATGATCTTCTGAGACTAAGAGCTTCTGACCTCGTTCTAGCGATTTCGTCATTCCACCAATACGCTGGACGCTTATGATGTCGCGATCCCTTGCGCGGCATAGATCCATCACAGGCTCTGTGAATAAGACTCATCGTCTCTTTTACGAGAACCTCTGCAGCGTCGGCGTTTCCGGTGGCAGTTGTCGCGTCCGGTAGATAGTCTGATCCTTGCTGCAGTACTTGGACAAGTTTCTCAGAGTCCAGCTTGGCAACGACGTTCCATCTGACTGGTCTAGCGACATTTCGCCTCGATGATTGGGATCCATCATGGATTTGAAATGTGATGTACTGGTGGTCACTTCCATTGTATGTCTCCAGCACCTTCCAATCTGACACTTTACGTGAAAGATTTTCTGATGCGAAGGATACGTCAGGAATCGTACCGCTAGCTCCTCGTCTGAATGTTGGAGTGCTTCCGGTGTTTAGCACTGTTAGGCCGAGTCTGTCTGCCATCTCCATGATGTATCCTCCTCTGCTGTCCTGCAGTGGCATTCCCCACTCTAACGCTTTCGCGTTAAAGTCTCCTGCGACGACGACGTCACCTTCCATTCTTCGGACAGAGTCTTCCAGTAGATTCAGACGGCGCCTAAACGTGTCTGCTGTTGAGTTTGGTGTAAAATAACAGCTCACGTATGTAACGTTTCTGCTTTTAACCCATACGAAGCCTTCTTCAGCTCCATTTGCGTCTTCTCTGATGGTCTTTGGGTCTACGTAAATCGCAGCAGTGCCAAGCTTGTCTCTAAACCAGGTCTTAACGGTCCAGTTTGTGTACTGCTCGCTTATCAAGAGCACATCAGCCTTTGTCTCGAATTTGATTTGAGTCAAAAGGCTGTTGGCTAGGTCGCTTCTGTGCAAGTTGGCTTGAAGGACCGTTATACGGCCCATCATTAGCGTTTTTGTTTAAATCGGTTTAGTGTCTCGCGAAAGACTTTGCACTGACCTGACCCGGGGATGTGTTTCCGCTCTGCTGGGTCTACTTCGCGCTCAGTACATAGTATGCACTGAGTATCAGTAGCCTTGCAGGCCGATCCCTTATGGCCGTCTTTGCCACACTTGTAGCACATCTTGCTACGGTCAGGTCCTCGGCAGTCACGTGCCTGATGGCCGTAGTTCAGGCACCTAAAACAGCGCTGAACTCTTTGCCAACTTCTGATACGGCAGCTGGTGTAGCCGATCTTTATTTTCGTTTTTGCGAGCAAAAACGCTGCTTGGTCTTGTCCCATCTCTACAATGGCCAAGCGAAGCGCTCTGCTGTTGGGGTTAGTTAGCGAGACACTAAACTCCCCTATTTCATTGTTGGATTCAGTAAAGATAGCTTCAACAGCCTTCCTTACTTCATCTACTGTGGCTAGGCAGTCGATGTCTCTAATTTCAACCGCTTCCTTAGGGCGCATTTCCTTCACGCTGCCCGATTCACCGACTGTCCTTTTCAGGAAATCGCTAAAAGTCTCTAGTCCTTTAGTGGAGCCCAACTCAATTAGGACATCACCAGCCCTGGTTTTCCTAATCCCTTTGATGTTGGTCGTTGGGCTCTGATCAATAATATCCTGGCGGATACTGCTGAGAATGTCACTGTATGACTTTCCTTCTCCTGGTTTAATAAGGACGGCGGTCGATCTTTTCTTTGTCTTCCTCTTCCTTTTTTTCTTCTTCTTTGGCAGCTGTTGTGCAGGCTGCTCGGTAATGGCCGATGTTCTGGCCGCCGGTGGTTTGATGTAGGGCTGCTGCAATCGCTGCTGCTGTTGTTGCGTTCGTTGCTGCTGCTGCTGTGATTGTTGTTTCAGCTGCTGCTTTTCCTGTTTTTTTCGCAGCCCTAACATCCTTACGACTCTGGACGGTCTTAAAGGACTCGTTCTCTTCTCCCTCAGCTCGGCCCTTCTTAAAAGAGAGCTCGCGGTTCAGAATTATTTCCTGAATCGAGCGAGTCTTCTTCTCTGGGTCGCTTAGCTGCGGCGCTTGCCTGAGGCGTTTCGGTCACTTCCATCTGTTCAGTGACCGTTCTTGCTTCGAGCAAGCGGGAAAACTCCATCTTCATAGCATCCACGTGCTCGATGAGCTCTGGAAGGTTGTCCCTTGACATCCAGGGAGATGCCGGGCATCGACTTGCAGGCTCGCTTCATCAGCATAAAGATCTCATTCATCCTCTGAGACCTCTCCTCGACTGTCAAGCAGGCGATCTCTACCTAACTTCGGTGGGGATCAGCCTGCGTCATCTGGCCTTCATTTTTTGTTTGGCTATTTCTAGCTGCTTCTGTTTTGTTTTTGTTTTGGTTTTTTAAGTTTGACATATGAAAACGATACTTTGGTTTAAGACGGTTCGCCCATCCAGGAGCTCCAGACGCATTGGAGCCACTATCCCCGCCTG
>JAFFSR010000073.1:0-325000 GCA_017163975.1 Anastatus disparis
TTATGGTTTATGGTTTATGGTTTATAAGTTTATAGGTTTATGGGTTAAAAGTTTATGGTTTTATAAGTTCATGGTTTATAAAATTATGGTTTTTGGGTTATAAGTTTATGGTTTAAAGGTTCATGGTTTATGGGTTTATGGTTTATGGGTTTATGGTTTATGGGTTTATGGTTTATAGGTTTATGGTTTATGGGTTTATAGTTTATGGGTTTATGTTTTATGAGTTTATGGTTTATGGGTTTATGGTTTATGGGTTTATGGTTTATGAGTTTATGGTTTATGGTTTATAAGTTTATGGTTTTATTATGGTTTTATGGTTTATGGTTTGGTTTATTGTTTGGGTTTATGGTTTATGGGTTTATGGTTTTATGAGTTTATGGTTTATGGGTTTATGGTTTATAAGTTTATGGTTTATGGGTTTATGGTTTATGAGTTTTTATAGTTTTATAGTTTATGGTTATGGGTTTATGGTTTAAGGTTTATGGTTTATGGGTTTATGGTTTATGGTTTATGGTTTATGGTTTATGGTTATAAGTTTATGGTTTTATAGGTTTATAAGTTTATGGTTTATGGGTTTATGGTTTATGGTTTATAGGTTCATGGTTTATGGGTTTATGGGTTTATGGGTTTATGGTTTATAGGTTTATGGTTAATAGTTTATGGTTTATGGTTTATGGTTTATGGGTTTATGGTTTTATGATTTATAGGTTTATGGTTTATGGGTTTATGGTTTTATGAGTTTATGGTTTATGGGTTTATGGTTTATAAGTTTATGGGTTTTATGGTTTATAGTTTATGGGTTTATGGTTTATGGTTTATGGTTTATGGTTTATGGGTTTATGGTTTATGGGTTTATGGTTTATGGGTTTATGGTTTATGGGTTTATGGGTTGTTGGGTTTATGGTTTATAAGTTTATGGTTTTATGGTTTTATGGTTTGGGTTTATGGAGTTTATGGTTTATGAGTTTATGGTTTTGGTTTATGGTTTATTGTTTCGGGTTTTATGTTTATGGTTTTTGTTCATGGTTTATGTTTGGTTTATGGGTTATAAGTTTATGGTTTACAGGTTCATGGGTTTATGGTTTATGGTTTATGGGTTTATGGTTTATGGTTCATGGTTTATGGGTTTATGGGTTTATGGTTTTATGGTTTATGGTTTGTGGGTTTATGGTTTATGGTTTATGGGTTTATGGTTTATGGGTTTATGGTTTGTGGGTTTATGGTTTATGGGTTTATGGTTTATGGGTTTATGGGTTTATAGGTTTATGGTTTTACGGTTTATGGGTTTATGGTTTACGAGTTTATGGTTCATGGGTTTATAGTTTATTGGTTTATAGTTTATGGGTTTATGGTTTATGGGTTTCTGGGTTTGTAGGTTTATGGTTTATGAGATTATTGTTTATGGGTTTATGGGTTTATGGGTTTATGGTTTATAAGTTTATGGTTTATAGGTTTATGGTTTATGGGTTTATGGTTTATGGGTTTGTAGGTTTATGGTTTATAGGTTTATAAGTTTATGTTTATGGGTTTATAAGTTTATAGTTCATAAGTTCATGGTTTATGAGTTTATAGTTTATGGGTTATAAGTTTATGGTTTATGGGTTTATGGTTTATGGGTTTATGGTTTTGAGTTTATGGTTTATGAGTTTATGGTTTTATGGTTTATAGGTTTATGGTTTATGAGTTTATGGTTTTTATGAGTTTATGGTTTATGGTTTATAGTTTATGGTTTACGAGTTTATGGTTTATGGTTTATGGTTTTTGGGTTTATAGTTTATGGTTTATGGTTTATAGTTTCTGGGTTTTATGGTTTATAGTTTTGGTTATAGTTTATAGGTTTATGGTTTATGGGTTTATGGTTTATAAGTTTATGGTTTATGGTTATGTTTATGGTTTTTGGTTCATGGGTTTATGGTTGATAGGTTTATGGTTTATGGGTTTATGGTTTATAAGTTTATGTTTATGGGTTATAAGTTTATGGTTCATAAGTTCATGGTTTATAAGTTTATGGTTTATGGGTTATAAGTTTATGGTTTATAGGTTCATGGTTTTTGGGTTTATGGTTTATGGGTTTATGGTTCTGGTTCATGAGTTTATGGTTTATGGATTTATGGTTTATAAGTTTATGGTTTATGGGTTTTATATGGGTTTATGGTTTGTGGGTTTATGGTTTATGGGTTTATGGTTTATGGGTTTATGGTTTATGGGTTTTGGTTTATAGTTTATGGGTTTATGGGTTTATGGGTTTATGGGTTATGGTTTATGGGTTTATGGGTTTATGGGTTTATGGTTTATGAGTTTATGGTTTATGGGTTCATGGTTTTGGGTTTATGGTTTATGGGTTTATGGTTTATGGGTTTATGGTTTTATGGTTTATGGTTTATGGGTTTATGGTTTATAGGTTTATGGTTTATGGTTTATAAGTTTATGGTTTATGGTTTATGGTTTATGGTTTTGGTTTATAGGTTTATGGTTTATAGGTTTATGGTTTATGGGTTTATGAGTTCATGGGTTTTAGGTTTATGGTTTATGGGTTTATGAGTTTATAGTTTATGGAGTTTATAGTTTATGAGTTTATGGTTTTATGGGTTTATAGGTTTATGAGTTTATGATTTATGGGTTTTGGTTTATGGGTTTGGTTTATGGTTTATGGTTTTGTAGTTTTTATGGTTTGTGGGTTTATAGTTTATGGGTTTATGGGTTTTATAGTTTATGGTTTATGAGTTTATGGTTTATGGTTTATGGTTTTGGTTTATAGTTTGTGGTTTATGGTTTATGGGTTTATGGTTTTATGGGTTTATGGTTTATGGGTTTATGGTTTATGGGTTTATGGTTTATAGTTTATGGTTTATGGTTTATGGGTTTATGGGTTTATGGTTTATGGTTTATGGTTTATGGTTTATGGGTTTATGGGTTTATGGTTTGTAAGTTTATGGTTTATGGGTTTATGGTTTAGTTTATGGTTTATGGTTTATGGTTTATAGGTTTATGGGTTTATGTTTATGTGGTTTATGGTTTTTAGGTTTATGGTTTATGGTTTATGGTTTATGGGTTTATGGTTTGTGGGTTTATGGTTTATGGGTTTATGGTTTATGGTTTATAGTTTTATGGTTTTGGGTTTTATGGTTTATGGGTTTATGGTTTATGGGTTTATGGTTTTATGGTTTATGGGTTTATGGTTTTATGGGTTTATGGTTTATGGGTTTATATAGGTTTATGGTTTATAGGTTTATGGTTTTTTTGGTTTATAGTTTATGGTTTATGGGTTTATATGGTTTATGGGTTTATGGTTTATGGGTTTATGGTTTATGGGTTTATGGTTTATGGGTTTATGGTTTATGGGTTTATGGTTTTATGGTTTGAGGTTTATGGTTTATGGTTTATGGTTTATGGTTTATGGTTTATGGTTTATGGTTTTATGGTTTATAGTTTATGGTTTATAGGTTTATGGTTTATGGGTTTATGGTTTATGGGTTTATAGTTATGGTTTATGGTTTTATGGTTTATGGGTTTATGGTTTTGGTTTATGGTTTATGAGTTTATAGTTTATGGGTTTTATGGTTTATAGTTTATGGTTTATAGGTTTATGGTTTATGAGTTTATAGTTTTATGGTTTATGGTTTATGGGTTTATGGTTTATGGTTTATGGTTTATGGGTTTATGGTTTATGAGTTTATGGTTTATGGTTTATGGGTTTATGGTTTATGGGTTTATGGTTTATGGTTTATGGTTTATGGTTTTTGGGTTTATGGTTTATGGTTTATGGTTTTATGGGTTTATGGTTTATGGGTTTATAGTTTATAGGTTTATGGGTTTATGGGTTTTATTTATGGTTTATGGTTTGTAGTTTATGGTTTTAGGTTATGGTTTATGGTTTTGGGTTTTATGGTTTATGGTTTTATAGGTTTATGGTTTATGGTTTATGGTTTATGGTTTATGGGTTTATGGTTTATGGGTTTATGGTTTGTGGGTTTATGGTTTTGGTTTTGTTTTATGGTTTTAGGTTTATGGGTTTATGGTTTATAGTTTTGGTTCATGGTTTATAAGTTTATAGTTTATGGGTTATAAGTTTATGGTTTATGGGTGTATGGGTTTATGGTTTATGGGTTTATGGTTTATGGGTTTATGGTTTATGGGTTTATGGTTTATGGGTTTATAGGTTCATGGTTTATGGATTTATGGTTTATGGGTTTATGGTTTATGAGTTTATAATTTATGGGTTCATGGATTGTGGGTTTATGGTTTATGGGCGTATGATTTATGGGTTTATGAATTATAAGTTTATGGTTTATGGGTTTATGGTTTATGGCTTTATGGATTATAGTTTATAGGTTCATGGTTTATGGGTTTATGGTTTATGGGTTAATGGTTTATGGGTTTATGGTTTATGGGTGTATGGTTTATGGGTTTATGGTTTATGTGTTTATGGATTGTGGGTTTATGGTTTATGGGTTTTGGTTTTGGTTTATGGTTTATAGTTTATGGTTTGTTTTATGGTTTATGGGTTATGTAGTTTATGGTTTATAAGTTTATGGTTTATGGGTTTATGGTTTATGGTTTTGGTTTATGGGGTTTATTGTTTATGGGTTTGTGAGTTCATGGTTCATGGATTTATGGTTTATGGGTTCATGGTTTATGAGTTTACGAATTGTGGGTTTATGGTTTATGGGTTTTAGGTTTATGGGTTAATGGTTTGTGGATTTATGGTTTTTGGGTTTATGGTTTATAGGTTTATGGGTTTATGGGTTTATGGTTTATGAGTTCATGGTTTATGGGTTTATGGTTTATGGGTTTATGGTTTATGGGTTTATGGGTTTATGGTTTATGGTTTTGGGTTTATGGTTTATGGGTTTATGGTTTTGGGTTTATGGTTTATGGGTTTATGGTTTATGGGTTTATAGTTTATGGGTTTATGGTTTTATAGGTTTATGGTTTATGGGTTTATGGTTTTAAGTTTATGGTTTATGGGTTATGGTTTATGGGTTTATGGTTTATGGGTTTATAAGTTTATGGTTTATGGTGTTTATGGTTTATAGGTTTATGGGTTTATGGGTTTATGGTTTATGGTTTATGGGTTTATGGTTTATGGGTTTATGGGGTTTATGGTTTATAGGGTTTATGGTTTATGGGTTTATAGGTTTATGAGTTTATGGTTTATGGGTTTATGGTTTATGGTTTTGGTTTTATGGTTTATAGTTTTAAGTTTATGGGTTTATGGTTTATGGGTTTATGGTTTATGGGTTTATGATTTATGGGTTTATGATTTATAAGTTTATGGTTTATAGGTTTATGGTTTATGGTTTATGGTTTATAGTTTATAGGTTTATGGTTTATGGTTTATGGGTTTATGGTTTATGGGTTTATGGTTTATGGGTTTATGGTTTATGGGTTTATGGGTTTAGGTTTATGGGTTTATGGTTTATGGGTTTATAGGTTTATGGGTTTATGGTTTATAGGTTTATGGTTTATGGGTTTATGGTTTATGGGTTTATGGTTTATGGGTTTTGGTTTTAGGTGGGTTTATGGTTTATGGTTTATGGTTTATGGGTTTATGGTTTATGGGTTTTAGGTTTATGGTTTATGGGTTTATGGTTTATGGGTTTATGGGTTTATGGTTTATGGTTTATGGTTTATGGTTTATGGGTTTATGGTTTATGGGTTTATGGGTTTATGGTTTATGGTTTATGGTTTATGGGTTTATGGGTTTATGGGTTTATGGTTTATGGTTTATGGGTTTATGGGTTTATGGTTTATGGGTTTATGAGTTTATGGTTTATGGTTTATGGGTTTATGGTTTGGGTTTATGGTTTATGGAGTTTATGGTTTATGGGTTTATGGTTTATGGTTTTATGGTTTATGGAGTTTATGGTTATTTTATGGTTTATAGTTTATGGTTTATGGGTTTATGGTTTTGGTTTATGGGTTTATGGTTTATGGGTTTATGAGTTTATGGTTTATGGAGTTTATGGTTTATGGGTTTATGGTTTATGGGTTTATGGTTTTTGGGTTTATGGTTTATGGGTTTATGGTTTATGGTTTATGGGTTTATGGTTTATGGTTTATGGGTTCATGGTTTATGGTTTATGGTTTATGAGTTTATGGTTTTTGGTTTATAGTTTGGGGTTTATGGTTTATGGGTTTATGGTTTATGGTTTATAGTTGGTTTATGGTTTATGGGTTTATGGTTTATGGGTTTTGGGTTTATAGTTTATGGGTTTATGGCTTATGGGTTTATGGTTTATGGGTTTATGGTTTATAGTTTATGGGTTTAGGTTTATGGTTTATAAGTTTATGGTTTTGAGTTTATGGTTTATGGTTTATAGGTTCATGGTTTATAAGTTTATGGGTTTATGGGTTATAAGTTTATGGTTTATTGGTTCATGGTTTTGAGTTTATGGTTTATGGGTTTATGGTTCATAGTTTCTGGATTTATGGTTTATGGGTTTATGGTTTATGAGTTTATAATTTATGGGTTTATGTATTGTGGGTTTATGGTTTATGGGTTGATGATTTATGGGTTTATGATTTATAAGTTTATGGTGTATGAGTTTATGGTTTATCGGTTTATGGATTATAGTTATGGTTCATGGTTTTTTATTTTATGGTTTTGGGTTTATAATTTATGGGTTTATGGTTTATGGGTTTATGGTTTGTAGGTTTTATGGTTTATGGGTTTATGGTTTATTGTTTTATGATTTATGGGATCATGGTTTATGGGTTTATGGTTGATAAGTTTATGGTTTATGGGTTATAAGTTTATGGTTTACATGTTCATGGTTTATAAGTTTATGGTTTATGGGTTATAAGTTTATGGTTTAAAGGTTCATGGTTTATGGGTTTATGGTTTATGGGTGTATGGTTTATGGGTTTATGGTTTATGGGTTCATGGATTGTGGGTTTATGGTTTATGGGTTTATGGTTTATGGATTATAGTTTATGGGTTCATGGTTTATGGGTTTATGGTTTATGGGTTTATAGTTTATGGGTTTATGGTTTATGGGTTTATGGGTTTATAGTTTATGGGTTTATAGCTTATGGGTTTATGGTTTATGGGTTTATGGTTTATAGGTTTATGGTTTATGGGTTTATGGTTTATAAGTTTATGGTTTATGGGTCATAAGTTTATGGTTTATAGGTTCATGGTTTATAAGTTCATGGTTTATGGGTTATAAGTTTATTGTTTATTGGTTCATGGTTTTTGGGTTAATGGTTTATGGGTTTATGGGTTCATGGTTACTGGATTTATGGTTTATGGGTTTATGGTTTATGAGTTTATAATTTATGGGTTTATGTATTGTGGGTTTATGGTTTATGGGTTGATGATTTATGGGTTTATGATTTATAAGTTTATGGTTTATGAGTTTATGGTTTATCGGTTTATGGATTATAGTTTATGGGTTCATGGTTTATGGATTTATGGTTTATGGGTTTATAATTTATGGGTTTATGGTTTATGGGTTTATGGATTGTGGGTTTATGGTTTATGGGTTTATGGTTTATGGTTTTATGTTTTATGGGATCATGGTTTATGGGTTTATGGTTGATAAGTTTATGGTTTATGGGTTATAAGTTTATGGTTTACATGTTCATGGTTTATAAGTTTATGGTTTATGGGTTATAGGTTTATGGTTTAGAGGTTCATGGTTTATGGGTTTATGGTTTATGGGTTTATGGTTTATGGGTTCATGGTTTATGGGTTTATGGGTTTATGGTTTATGGGTTTATGGTTTATGGGTTCATGGATTGTGGGTTTATGGTTTATGGTTTTATGGGTTGATGGATTGTGGGTTTATGGTTTATGGGTTTATGATTTATGGGTTTATGATTTATAAGTTTATGGTTTATGGGTTCATGGCTTATGGGTTTATGGTTTATGGGTTTATGGTTTATGGGTTTATGGTTCATGGGTTTATGGTTTATGGGTTTATGGGTTTGTGGTTTATGGGTTTATGGTTTATGGGTTATAAGTTTATGGTTTAAAGGTTCATGGTTTATGGGTTTATGGTTTATGGGTTTATGGTTTATGGGTTCATGGTTTATGGGTTCATGGTTTATGGGTTTATGGTTTATGGGTTTATAGTTTATGGGTTTATGGTTTATGAGTTTATGGGTTTATGATTTATGGGTTTATGGTTCATGGGTTTATGGTTTATGGGCTTATGGTTTATGGGTTTATGGGTTTATGGTTTATGGGTTTATGGTTTATGGGTTTATGGTTTATGGGTTTATGGTTTATGGGTTTATGGTTTATGGGTTGATGGGTTTATGGTTTATGGGTTTATGGTTTTTAGATTAATGGTTTATGGGTTTATCGATTGTGGGTTTATAATCTATAGGTTTATGGTTTATGGGTTTATGGTTTATTGGTTTATGGTTTTTAGATTTATGGTTTATGGGTTTATGGTTTATGGGTTTATGGTTTATGGGTTTATGGTTTTTAGATTTATGGTTTATGGGTTTATGGTTTATGGGTTAATGGTTTATGGGTTTATGGGTTTATGGTTTATGGGTTTATGGTTTATGGGTTTATGGTTTATGGGTTTATGGTTTATGGGTTTATGGGTTTATGGTTTATGGGTTTATGGTTTTTAGATTAATGGTTTATGGGTTTATGGTTTATGGGATTATGATTTATGGGTTTGTGGGTTCATGGTTTATGGGTTTATGGTTTATGGGTTTATGGTTTATCGGTTTATGGGTTTATGGTTTATAGGTTTATGGTTTATGGGTTTATGGTTTATAAGTTTATGGTTTATGGGTTATAAGTTTATGGTTCATAGGTTCATGGTTTATAAGTTTATGGCTCCTGGGTTTTAAGTTTATGGTTTATAGGTTCATGGTTTATGGGTTTATGGTTTATAGGATTATGGTTTATGGGTTTATGGTTTATGGGTTTATGGTTTATGGGTTTATGATTTATGGGATTATTGTTTATTGGTTTATGGTTTATAAGTTTATGGCTAATGGGTTATAAGTTTATGGTTTATAGGTTCATGGTTTATGAATTTATGGTTTATGGGTTTATAATTTATGGGTGCATGGTTTATGGGTATATGGTTTATGGGTTTATAGTTTATGGGTTTATGGTTTATGGGTTTATGGATTGTGAGTTAATGGTTCATAGGTCAATGGTTTATGGGTTTATGATTTATGGGTTTATGGTTTATGGGTTCATGGTTTATGGGCTCATGGGTTATGGGTTTATAGGTTTATGATTTATGGGTTTATGGTTTATGGGTTTATGGTTTATGGGCTCATGGGTTATGGGTTTATGGGTTTATGGTTTATGGGTTTATGGTTTATGGGTTTACGGTATATGGGTTTATGGATTATGAGTTTATGGTTTATGGGTTTATGGGTTTATGGTTTATGGGTTTATGGTTTATGGGTTTAGCGTTTATAGGTTTATGGGTTTATGGTTTATGGGTTTATGGTTTATGGGTTCTTGGGTTAATGGGTTTATGGTTTATGGGTTTATGGTTTATGGGTTTATGGTTTATGGGTTTATGGATTGTGGGTTCATGGTTTATGGGTTTATGGTTTATGGGTTCATGATTTATGGGTTTATAGTTTATGGTTTATGGGTTATAAGTTTATGGTTTAAAAGTTCATGGTTTATGGGTTTATGGTTCATGGGTTCATGGTTTATGGGTTTATGGTTTATGGGTTTATGGTTTATGGGTTTATGGTTTATGGGTTTATGGATTGTGGGTTTATGGTTTATGGGTTTATGGTTTATGGGTTCATGATTTATGGCTTTATCGATTATGGGTTTATGGTTTATGGGCTTATGGGTTATGGGTTTATGGTTTATGGGTTTATAGTTTATGGTTTATGGGCTATAAGTTTATGGTTTGAAAGCTCATGGTTTATGGCTTTATGGTTTATGGGTTTATGGTTTATGGGTTCATGGTTTATGGGTTTATGGTTTATGGGTTTATGGTTTATGGGTTTATGGATTGTGGGTTTATGGTTTATGGGTTTATGGTTTATGGGTTCATGATTTATGGGTTTATCGTTTATGGGTTTATGGTTTATGGGCTTATGGGTTATGGGTTTATGGTTTATGGGTTTATAGTTTATGGGTTTACGGTTTATGGGTTTATGGTTTATGAGTTTATGGTTCATGGGTTTATGGTTTATGGGTTTATAGTTTATGGGTTTATGGTTTATGGGTTTATGGTTTATTGGTTCATGATTCATGGGTTTATAGTTTATGGTTTATGGGTTTATGGTTTATGGGTTTATGGTTTATGGGATAATGGTTTATGGGTTTATGGTTTATGGGTTTATGGTTTATGGGTTTATGGTTTATGGGTTTATGGATTGTAGGTTTATAGTTTATGGGTTTATGGTTTATGGGTTTATGATTTATGGGCTTATTGTTTATTGGTTTATGGTTTATAAGTTTATGGTTAATGGGTTATAAGTTTATGGTTTATAGGTTCATGGTTTATAAGTTTATGGTTTATGGGTTATAAGTTTATGGTTTATAGGTTCATGGTTTATGGGTTTATAGTTTATGGGTTTATAATTTATGGGTGCATGGTTTATGGGTATATGGTTTATGGGTTTATAGTTTATGGGTTTATGGTTTATGGGTTTATGGTTTATGAGTTGATAAGTTCATGGGTTAATGGTTTATGGGTTTATGATTTATGGGTTTATGGTTTATGGGTTTATGGTTTATGGGCTCATGGGTTATGGGTTTATGGGTTTATGGTTTATGGGTTTATGGTTTATGGGTTTATGGTTTATGGGTTTACGGTATATGGGTTTATGGATTATGAGTTTATGGTTTATGGGTTCATGGGTTTATGGTTTATGGGTTTATGGTTTATGGGTTTAGCGTTTATAGGTTTATGGGTTTATGGTTTATGGGTTTATGGTTTATGGGTTCTTGGGTTTATGGGTTTATGGTTTATGGGTTTATGGTTTATGGGTTCATGGTTTATGGGTATATGGATTGTGGGTTCATGGTTTATGGGTTTATGGTTTATGGGTTCATGATTTTTGGGTTTATAGTTTATGGTTTATGGGTTATAAGTTTATGGTTTAAAAGTTCATGGTTTATGGCTTTATGGTTTATGGGTTTATGGTTTATGGGTTCATGGTTTATGGGTTTATGGTTTATGGGTTTATGGTTTATGGGTTTATGGTTTATGGGTTCATGGATTGTGGGTTTATGGTTTATGGGTTTATGGTTTATGGGTTCATGATTTATGGTTTTATCGTTTATGGGTTTATGGTTTATGGGCTTATGGGTTATGGGTTTATGGTTTATGGGTTTATAGTTTATGGTTTATGGGTTATAAGTTTATGGTTTGAAAGTTCATGGTGATGGCTTTATGGTTTATGGGTTTATGGGTTATGGGTTCATGGTTTATGGGTTTATGGTTTATGGGTTTATGGTTTATGGGTTTATGGTTTATGGGTTTATGGATTGTGGGTTTATGGTTTATGGGATTATGTTTTATGGGTTCATGATTTATGGGTTTGACGTTTATGGGTTTATGGTTTATGGGCTTATGGGTTATGGGTTTATGGTTTATGGGTTTATAGTTTATGGGTTTACGGTTTATGGGTTTATGGTTTATGAGTTTATGGTTCATGGGTTTATGGTTTATGGGTTTATAGTTTATGGGTTTATGGTTTATGGGCTTATGGGTTATGGGTTTATGGTTTATGGGTTTATAGTTTATGGTTTATGGGTTATAAGTTTATGGTTTGAAAGTTCATGGTTTATGGCTTTATGGTTTATGGGTTTATGGTTTATGGGTTCATGGTTTATGGGTTTATGGTTTATGGGTTTATGGTTTATGGGTTTATGGCTTATGGGTTTATGGATTGTGGGTTTATGGTTTATGGGTTTATGGTTTATGGGTTCATGATTTATGGGTTTATCGTTTAGGGGTTTATGGTTTATGGGCTTATGGGTTATGGGTATATGGTTTATGGGTTTAGCGTTTATAGGTTTATGGGTTTATGGTTTATGGGTTCTTGGGTTTATGGGTTTATGGTTTATAGGTTTATGGTTTATGGGTTTATGGATTATGGGTTTATGGGTTTAAGGTTCATGGGTTTATGGTTTATGGGTTTATGGTTTATGGGTTTAGCGTTTATAGGTTTATGGTTTTATGGTTTATGGGTCATGGTCTATAGGATTATGGTTTATGGGTTTATTGTTTATGGTTTACAGGTTCGTGGTTTATGAGTTCATGGTTTATGGGTTAATGGTTTATGGGTTTATGGTTAATGGTTTATGGGTTCATGTTTTATGAGTTTCTGGGGTATGGGTTTATGGTTCATGGGCTTATCATTTATAGGATAAACGGGTTTATGGTTTATGGTGTTATATTTTATGGATTAATGATTTATGCGTTTATGGTGTTATGGTTTATGGATTTATGATTTATGCGTTGATGCTTTTTGGTCTCATGGATTACGTGTTTATGGTTCATGGGTTCATGGTATATGGTTTATAGTTTTTAAGTTAATGGTTAATAAGCTTATGATTTATGGATTTATGGTTTATTGGTTTATTGTTTATATTTATAGGTTTATGGTTAATGTGTTTATGGATTATAAGTTTATGCTTCATAGGTTCATGGTTTATGGTTTATAATTTATGGGTTTATGGTTTGTGGGTTTATGGGTTTATGGTCTATCAGTTCATGCGTTTATAATTAATGAGTTTATAGATCATGGATTAACGATGTATGTTTTTATTATTATTTCTAGGTTTATGGTTTATGATTCAAGGGCTAATCGCTTATGGCCCATAAACTCATAACCTATAAACCATAAACTTATAAATCATAAACCCATAAACTTATAAACTATGAACCCATAAAACCTAAATTAATAAACTTTAAACCCATAAGTCATGAACCCATAAACCATAAACCCAAAAACCGTAAACAATAAACCCATAATTTCATAAACGATAAATTTATAAACCTTAAACCCATGAACTTATCAACTCATAAACCATAAACCCATAAACCTGAAACCCATAATCTATAAATCCATAAACCATAAACCCATAAACCATAAACCCATAAATCATAAACCCATAAACTATGAACCCATAAACCATAAATCCATAAACCGTAAACTTATAACCCATAAAACATAAACTTATAAACCATAAATTTGTAAACTTATAAACCATAAACTTACAAACCATAAACTTAGAAACCATAAACTTATAAACCATAAACTTATAAACCATAAACTTAAAGCCGGCACGGCTGGCGACGTCGGAATGAATAGTGGGGCTCGATTATGCTGCGCGCGTCAACAATCTTTAGGTGGCGCTGGAGAAGTTTGGTTTGTTGGAGCTGCTATTCTTAACACTTCCTCCCTTCAACAGAGCTCTGTCTTCCCATCCTTTCCTCATGTTGATTGTCTTTACAATCTATAGTGTCACCTGAAAGAAGATACCGTATAATACGGCTTATGACTTCTGAATGTTCGCATCTATTTCTACATCTATATACGTAATTATGTGCATATAAATTTTAATGCAGCACGTTACGTCTTAATTTACATTCCAACTTTTCAATTTTTAATCCCCATAAAGTAAAATATTTTATTGTCTAAAACAATAAAATATTTTACTCTGAGTATTCTACTTCTAGAATAATGAAAAATTGTCAGTTAGTAATGGTTATGATATGATGTTTGCACCCATTCGTTGATGATTTTTCCTTCTATCAGACAAAACTTTATATAGTTACAATATAACTTCTACTTTCTGTTGGTTCTCTCACTTTTAAATTTTATTTGATGGTTTTAACGTCATCATAGATTTTAATTACATGACTGTCGTCTATCTGGATGCAGCCATCTGTTGAACTGTCATCTCTAAACAGTCATTGGGGTCCAAAGTCTTTTTAATCATGTTTTACATAACTTTGTTGATAGAAACCAGTTTCTGGCTTACATTACAAATGACGAATTCAGTTTGACAGTCAGAGAGAGTAAAGTATTTTGTGTGTGGCTTCTCCTCGAAATCGTATATCCAAACAATCTAATAATATATTTTTTTGTAGATGAGAAGTCGTAGAGCTAGCATCTCACATTTCAGCATCCTTGTCTATTAAAGGTAAGTCCTTGATCTGCTGCATTTCTGAAATATCTTAATATTCTTTTGACTCCTAACTAGTCGCGTGTGGATTGTGTCTGCTTTCTTGATAAGTAGTTCACCGCATAGGCTGCATCAAGCTGGGTTATTTCAAATAGGTGCCATAAACTTCCAAATATTTCTCTGAATAATATATTCTTAACTACGTCTACTTGATCAGATGTGTTTTCATTTCTTATACCCTCGGTTTCTGATTTTTCTTGTAACTGTGGGTATCAATTGAGCTTCGCACTCCATTACATCAAAACATTTTAACATCTTTTCTGTAAGTCTCTTTTGACTCAGATGTAAACATATTTTTATGTAGTCTCTGACAATATTGATTATTGGGAAACGTCTATGTTTTCTGCAACTTTTCATTTCGTGAACTAACTTCTTTGATTTTTGCACGTCTATTTCCTGATAGTATTGCATAATTTGCATACAATACAATAGAAAAAAAACTTATCGTTCTTTACTTGAGGTAAATAGATAATATTTGTTTTTCAAAACTTCTACTGGGAACTTTTTGTTCCAACTTTTTCGAGCTTACTTTGAGTGCACAGAAGTATTTCTGAAATCCTGAATACGTCTGATATCTTAGTTTCTTAGTCGGTGAATACGTCTGGAATTTTCATGTATACTTCGGTTTACAGGGTACCATTTGAAAAAGCTGACATTACATATAATTGTTTAGCTTTTAGGTTATGTCTGTTTAAAATACTTAAAATAGATCACATCAAAGGCATTCGAGAATTGGAGCATATATTACTCTTAGTTCATACTATCTTTTGCTTTTGAAGCCTTTAGAAACTTATTTTGTTTTATAGTAAGTATTGCCAGTTTCATCAGATTTCTTTTCGAATACTTCTTTGAAATCTATTTTGTTGATCCTTTTTCCAGCTGATTCATTATGGGGTGTGTTTGCGATTATCCAAACTTCTTTCCCATCATAGATTTTTATTACTCTCTTTGTAGCTGCTTGACGACTCCCTCTTACAGTTGATTGCATGACATCTTTGTATGTTCTTGGGTTTGTTCGACATTCACTAGGTCTTGGCTGCTCTTTTTAGACATTTGGTATTTTTGGAACTATTTGTTGTTTGATAAGGTCCTCTACATGCCTTTCCATCGATCTTTCTCGTATGTGGATATGGATGGTTTCTTGTTAACTTCTGGCTGTACTTACATTTCTTTTTCTGTAACATCTAATTGCTTGCAGTCATTTTTCTGGCACTTCAAATTATCTGTTCACTTTTTCAGTTTTGTTTTTGACTTTCTTATCAACTTCCAGTGGTCCAAATTTTTCAATTTTTTTTAAAATTTTTATACATCCTAGTCTATTAGTTTTTCGTTACATCTAACGTGCCGATTTTCGATTGAAGCGTCTTATTGAACCTCTCAGCGGATCTATTGAACTTTGGTGAATATAACAATCCAAAGTTACTTTCTGTGTTGTCTTCAACCATCACTTCTGTAGAACTTCCTCCGGTGAATTCCATACTTTTTTCAGCTCTAACGTAAAATACTTCGAAATCTTCTCTAAGTATCCTTCCTGCAGTCTTGAAAAACTTTTCAGGACGTCCTTCAGTCTCATTCTTATTTTTGAGTATACAACGTAATTCAGCTCTTTCCGGAAACTGACACGACGGTAATCGAGTAGGTTCCATGACATCTTGTTTCTTTGGTTCTTGTTTCTTTGAATAGAAAGTTTCGCATTATATCCATTATGCAAAATTCACAGTTTAAAAAGATTATCCTGAAATTTAATTTATATTAACAGTCTCATGATTTTTACAGCTATTTTAAACATCCGAAAGACACGTCTTAATCTCATATCTCATAGTATGCCTTTGTTTAGTGTATTTGGTTCAACTTCTATTCATTTCCTCTCTTCCCACGTAAAGCTGTTAACTTCTGGGATTTTAATTTTATTAAAGTCCATCGTTTTCCTGTCAACGTGATTTTCTTTGACATCTTATTCTTTGTAGGACTTCTGAAACTTTCTCCCTACCAATCTCTGATGGTTCTTCTGTAGAATGTCCTGATGATAGACAATCTGAGATTAACTTAAGAAGTCCTCCATGTATATCATTTAGGCCTTAAAGAGATGTTCTTCACAGCTGTTCCTAATGCGTCATCTCGGATTCTTGTGACATCTAAGAGATAATATCAACTTGGCTTTTCTTCATATCTTCCTGTTTATTTGTTAAAAAGCTTCAAAAATCTTACCAACTAAGTAAATTCTTAACTCGACATCTACGAATTTCCTTATAGATATTAGGTTATGTGAGAGTTAGGCAGCTAAGATGTTAGTTAATTTTATTATTGTTTTACCAATATTTGAAATTTACATTAGATTACCTCTATCATTTTTATTAATATCAGCTGATTTATTTTCGCATTTCTAATCATTTTTATTTGCTAATTTACATTTGTATTAATATCAGCTAATTTATTTTAGCACTTCTAATTATTTTTATTTGTTAATTTAATTTATTAGCACTGCTATAAATTTTTGTTAATTTAATTTGTTAGTACTTCTAATTATTTTATTTTCTTACTTCTAATTATTTTATTTTGTTAGATAAAATTAAGACCTTTCTGAACTCTGTGTTAAGCTGCTTTTAAATCAGAGGAAAAAAAAATTTTAGATTTAACTATATAATTATTATTACTTCTAATGATTTACTGATGTGTTTAAAAGTTTCGCAAATATTGATTAATACTTTTGATTGTGAATCATTTGTATTAGTATTATTTTTTTTTTTTTTTTGATGGTCAAAAAATAGATAAATCTGCTATCATACCTACAGCGGCGTGGGCTGCGGCTGGATCACCGCAACTGCAGTGCGCGCCACTGGTGTGATGGGATTCTGACGCTGCGTCAGCTTGGAGAGAGAAAGAAACCTGGTAGGTTCGCATTCACCCCCGAAGCATCCACAGGCAGAGACCACCTAAACCTCCTTTACCCTGGTCGCGGAAGAGAAGCAAGAAAATGTCTCACTTACACGGGCAGGGATCCGTAACGTCCACCGTTCAGAGCCACAGCGTGGGACTGCGTAAGCATTACTTCACGCTGCGGTCTTGTCCATTGTCGCTCGTCTCGTCCGTCCGTCCGTTCAAGCACTAGGCCGTGTCCATTTATACGTCCAAACATGCATACATTTGCCTGTCATCCTACCTTGCACTCCTCCATTCACACTTAGCTCGGGTACGTGGGGTCGCTAGGACCGAGGACTGTGCAGTCCCCCTGCGTATTTGCATTTCCTCATCCTCTCTTGCATCCACACATTCACCATGTCATTTGCTCAGCGCGGGTACGTGGGGTCGCTAGGCCCAAAGACATTTGTCTCCCTGCGTATTTGTATTTCTCATCCATTCACAATAAACATCCTTCCTCTTTCTTCCCTTTGAAGACGACCGTGACGAAGGTCACCACCGCTACCCAGTTTTGTACGTCCTCCAGCATCCAGTCTACAATGTTGTCTGGTGTTAAGTCTCCAGTCCGTCTTTCTAGCGTTCGTCTGTCGGAATCCCATCGCGAGCATTCGAAGAACGTATGCTCAGCGTCGTCCCTGTCGTGTCTGCGAAAGGTCCAGCCCACATGCTGCACCTTGCCTCTCCGGTGCAGGTAGTGCCTGAAGTAGCCGTGCCCGGTCAAGAATTGGGTAAGGTAGAAATCCACCTTACCAAAAGTCCGTTGCGTCCACCGTCTCAGGTCCCTGTGCAGAGGTCTAGTCCACACCCCCGTTCCGTCTCTCGTCCATCGTTCACTCCATAGCGTCATAATCAGGTCTCTTTCTCGAACTGCCGCTTCTATCCGTCCTGTTTCAGCGCTTCTTTCATAGATCCGCTTGCGCTCTAGCGCAAGGAGATCTGTGGGGACTACGCTTGCAACTACCATTACGGCCTCCGCAGAGACCGTCTGGTAGGCGCAAGCTATCCGAAGCGCTCCCCGTGTCTATACGTCCGTCTGTCGCTTTCGGTGCTTTCGAACGCGAAGCGCGTCAGCCCATATTCCCGCCCCGTACAACATGATCGAGTGGGCCGTCATCATCAGCAACAGTCCTTTACTCTGTTTCGGTCACTACCGCCACGTCATCAGCGTAAGCGAAAAGCGACGCACCCTCGGGGATATCCAGTCCTAGCAAGCTGTCGTAGTCCACGTTCCAAATGTCTGGTCCCAGTATCAAACCCTGTGCGAACCCTGTGCGAGTTATTGGTCTGCATATCTGTCCTTCCGTCGTCTCGTACGTTATGCATCTGTTACGCAAGTAATCCTTCACCACCCTCAGCAAGTAATCCGGTACCTTGAAAGACTTATAGGCCTCGAGGATATCGGGGAACCTGGCTGTTGAAGGCGTTCTTTGCATCCAGCGTGCCAAGCAGTACAACGGGTCTACGTCTGTGGTCAATCAGTGCTGTCCTTCTAGAAGGCTCAAGAATCTCCCGCATAGCATTCACCGTCGATCGACCTTTGCGGAAGCCATACTGGTTGTCAGAGAGACTTCGTGCCCTGTCCACCGTGTCCGTCAGTCTGTTTTTCAATAATAATTCTAAAATCTTTCCTGCCGTGTCTAAGAGGCACAATGGCCTGTAGGAATTCGGCGCATTTGGCTCTCCCTTTCCTTTATAGAGGAGAACCAGTCTGGCCTTTTTCCAACGTGTCCTTAAAATCCCCGTCCGTAAACATCCGTTGTACATGTCCAAGAGCAGACGCGGCCTGCCTAAGGCGACCTGTTGGAGGATCTCTCCTGGAATGCCGTTCGGTCCTGGCGCTTTTCTGGGTCTCAGAGAGGCGGTAGCTTTCAGTAATTCCGCCTCTGTGAACTCCAGAGTTGCTTGGCTTCGATAGTCTCAGTAGCCTCACATAGGCGAACCATGGCGGTCATCGTCCTGTCCACGATCAACTCCGTCCTCTGTTCGTCAGTCAGGTCCGTCGGGATGCTTTTAGAAGGCGCAACTGTTTCCAGTAGCATCCTCTGAAACAGAGCCCTGTCCTGTTTGTTGAGGTTTCACCGCGAGGGTCTCACCGTGACGTATCTGTCCGTTCTGTCACTTCAAAG
Source organism: Anastatus disparis (assembly GCA_017163975.1). Classification (NCBI taxonomy): domain Eukaryota; kingdom Metazoa; phylum Arthropoda; class Insecta; order Hymenoptera; family Eupelmidae; genus Anastatus; species Anastatus disparis. The sequence continues at coordinate 19,198 of JAFFSR010000073.1, forward strand.
GCGATGCACTGGTGATCGCTGGTCATATATTTCTCGAGCAACCGCCATCCCCTTATCCGCGTCTCCAAGTCTTCTGTTGTCAACGTCACATCGGGTATCGAGTATCAAAAACCCGGTCGTCTGTACGTAAAAACCTGTCTTCTGTTTGCTACTGTCAGTTCCAGCCTTGCGGCCATCTCCAACACTAGGCGTCCGCGTCTGTCTGTAGTTGTCATGCCCCACTCAATCGCCCTGGAATTAAGGTCACCGGCAACCACAAGATGCCCCGATAGATCTCTGAGGCCGTCCTCCAGAGCCGCGATTTTATTTTTGAATTCTCCAGCCGTACAGTTTGGTGAGAGATATATACTAACGTAAGTGACATCTCCCACCCTCGCCCACACGTAGTCCTCTCCCGCGCCGGAAACCAAGGGACCCCTTGAGCGTGCGCCTCTAACCCAGATGGCCGACCAGCCTGACGCGCTCGAAAGCCACGTCTGTTGGCGTAAGTCGCGGTACTCTTCACTAGTTATAAGTACGTCTGCGTTCCGTTCTGTCGCAATTTGGTCCAGCAAAAGCTGAGCCGCTTCGCATCTGTTCAAGTTAACTCGTAGCATCACGGTCATGTCGTGGTCTGCTTTCTCCGCTTCTCCAACTCAGCCCGGAAGACGGCGCACGTTCCGGAATCCGGCACATGAGCGCAGCCCTCGAGCCTCGCCTCCGTGCAGAGATAGCACGGCGGGTTTTTCTCGGTGCACCGTCCACTGGTATGTCCCGTCTGTCCACACCTACGGCACAGTATACTTCTGTCAGTACCCTTACCGTCTCGTCGTTTGTGTCCGAAGTCGAAACATCTGTAGCACCTTGGTACCATTAGTCTCGTCCGTATACGGCAGTTCATCCAACCTATTTTGATCCAGTCCTTCTGGAGCAGGATTCGAGCAGCGCTCTCCTCGACGCCACAGACAACCATACAAACGTTTTGTTCTTTAAGACCGAAGATATGCGGCTTTGGGTCCCGCACTGTCCCTGTCTCCCGTCTTATTGCGTCAGTAACGTCTTGTGCCTCTGTAATGCAGTTCAGATCAAGAATCTCGATCTGCACCACTGGCGTCAAGTCCCGTACTGTTTCGTCGTTCCCCAATGCTTGCTTGATCTGCTGTTCGAATTGCAGTCTGTCTTCCGTCTTACATCGTAACCTGATCAGCAGACCGTCATCCTTCGTCTTGCGACAGCCTTGCGCCTGCACCTTGGTCTTGTCGGTTTTGACGTCCTGTTTGAGCTTATGCAGAGCGTCGGCGTACGTCATGTTGGCGGGTAGCTCAACCAAGACGGCTCCGACGTCGTTGCGTGCACCCTGCTTTCGTCTGAACTGTCTGCGGCTAGTCTTTTTCTTTCGTTTCGTCTCATCCTTCTGAGTCCTCTGGTCGCTCGGCTCTTTCGTACCGTCCTTAGGTACCGTACTTTCGGTCCTGGTCTTGCGTTTGGCACTGACCTTTTTCCATCCAGAGCCTTCGCCGACCCTTTGGAAGGCCGCCAACTGTTCCGGACTGACCCCAGTCAGCTCTCTTTTTCGCTTCTGGACCTTAGCAGCAGCCGTCGCCGCAGTCGTCCACTGCGCAGTCATTTTTTCACACTCGGCCATTACCGCCTCACATGCATCCTTGATGACAGGCCATTCATCCAAGATTCCGGTGCTCACGGTCCTTACTCTGGATTCCACTGCTTCCATCTTGGCCATCGATGCCAAGATCCTTTGAATCTGTTCCTTGATGATATCAGGAGGCGATCGTTCATGCACTTTCTTTTCCCCGCTTGAGTTTTTTGAACACACCCCCGAGGCCAAGTCGGTCCTCGCCGGTGACCTCGGAGGAGCTCCCATTCCCCATTGTCGGCGCCCAGTCCAGGTGCCACCCGGCACTAGGCAACAGAGAGATGGATTTTTCGCCGGCTGATAGGGCAGCCAGTACAGAGTGGCTAGCTCCGACCGGGCCCCTGTACTATTCGGCGGCCCGTAGCATCTACGCGGTTATTCCGTGTATCTTCCAGCAGCGACACGATTTCCATCCTGAGTCAGCCTTCCCACGACCGTCGCTAGACCCCGGAGCATTTCTGCTTTGTTAGTGTAAGTGTCCATTGGCCCATACATTCTACAATTCATACTGAGGATTTTCAGCCATTCAAAGGGAGATTTACCCGTCTATAGGGTCCCCTGTCCTTACGCTTCCGGGAGATCTTGTTTATAAAGTCCCCGCCATGTGTACGGTAGACAGGATGAGAACTGCAAGCTGCCCTCATCCTGGCTTCTCCTATACATGCATACATCTTTCGCAGCCTCTTCATTCCAATTTTACGTGCTGGGCGATACTCGTTTATAGAGCCCCCAGCCAAAGCATTCACGCACATACGTGCAGTAGGAAAAAACCCGTTTATAGGGCCCCCAATCTACTCACTTTGGCCTTTCGATGTAAGGTGTGTACCGTGTACGAGTAGAGGTGTATTTGTTTGTGTAGTGCGTAGAAAGTGTTTGAGTAGTTGTTGGCATCAGCAGTTACTACTATACCTGCTTCATCCGCCAGTCAGTGCTTCCTATTTGCCGTCTTCGTTATAGCATTGCTGCTTTGAGCATTGATGCGACAAAGACGCCCAGGAGCGGGACATGGACCCTGGAAGATGACATTTGCCCAGGGAGCTCCCCGGGCCAACTCCCGGGGAGCCCCCCTTAATCATTAGTATTATTGTTACCTCTAGTGAGAGTGGGCGTACTCTCATTACCATAACCTACGTTGTTATGTGTGTTAGGTTATAAATTTCGAAACGTCACTTCTGCATATCTCTCTCTCTCTCTCTTTTGATGGAAGAGGTTTTGTGTCTTTGAGAATTTTTTATAACTTCTTTTATTAGCACGTTTTACACCTCCCTTCTGCATCTCATTTGTCTGTTCTTCGAGCTGTCTAAGACCATCTAATAGATCCCTTTAAATCTTTTGCGAAAGTGTAGCTGATTTCAGCTTCTGATGATTCTGTATTTTCGAACAATTTTTAATTATTTATATTTATTTTTACTTGGTTTTACAACATCTATATATGTTACTAACGTGAATCCACTACCTAACTTCTGTATAAATTATTGTTCAATAAAATACAGAAATTCAAAACAAAAGATTTTACTTTGTTCGTCAGTGTTATCTTTGCAACTCGGTTGCTTGAGAATTCATCTTTTTGGGCTCATCTCAGCTCGACTTCTGAGATAGAGAAACTTCTTTTATACAGTTGTATTTACATTTGTGTGTAACCATACAACACGTAACACGATGCAATATATGTATAAAAAAAAACTATTAGCATTTTTAGTACATTTATTTTCATGCGTAACCGTACAACAAGCTATCGCAGATTTTTGCACTATCCGAAAGATAAAGCAATTGAACTAATTAAGACTTTTACTTAAACAAAACTGAAAACGTACCAAGTAAACTTCTATATTATAACCTCGAATACTTAACACGTCTACATATATATGGTCTGTATACATATATTCCCAAAAGTGTAACGAAAATTATTCTATATGCACACAACCGTATAACAAGTTATGTACAATAAAATAATCAAAAGTACAATTTTATCAAAACACTGTTATGTATCAGACACCGTATACGCACGCTCTCTCACGAAAGCGTAACGAATGCAATTACACTGTTAGTGCAAGAGAGGTGATCACGTGTACGTACGCAATATCCTCTAACATGTTAGAGATGAAAAAAAACTCGTATTTTACAAACTTCGTTTATTGAACTAAATTAATAATTTACCGCACTAGATGAAATGTTTAATTTAATCCGTGTTTACTTTCTTACAAAGTAACCGTTTTATCATTCTATCACATCTGATAAAAAAACACTGATAAGTTATAGAGAGAAAAACTAAAAGAACAAGCACGGATCAAGTATTGTTTCCGTCAAATTATTGTTCGATATAATTTTATATTAATATACATTTACATGTATCTGTATGTGTGTATGTATATACATATGTATATTCACATCTATACACACAACTCTCTGCACGCACTTCTACGTGTATACTTGACTATATTTCAAACATCTTTCTCCTTTCATTCTATATATATATATATATATATATATATATATATATATATATATATATATATATATATATATAAACTGAAAAATTATACATCTATAGTCAGTTTTAAGTTTGTTGAAAACATACAACAATTTACACAGAATGTTTCAATCGATGCTCTTAACTTTTAAGACAGAATAAATTAAGAAAAAAAGATAAATACATACAAGTTTGACATAAAGATTTTAATGAAAAGTATTAACCTCAAAGAAAATTTTAATTATCTTCAACTTGAAAAAAAAAATTACATTTTATTTTTTATATAAATATATTTAACTTGAAACAATTTTTACTTTTCCAAAAAAAAATTAATTTTGAAAGAGTACACTTTAAAAAAATATTAGACGTCTAAAAAATATAGCTTTGAAGAACAAAAAACATTTTGACTTCAACAAAATTCAAACAAAGATTTAACTCTGAAAAAATTGAATTTCTAAAGAAAATTTAACTTAAAATATTTATCCTTAATAATATTTAAATATTTGAGTATTTAACATCAAAAGATCTAACTTAAAAAAAAAAATTCGGAGAGAAAGAGAAAAAAAAATTGTTGCGTACGCAACCGAACGCAAGTATACATACATTGAGAGAAAAAAATACTAATTGAAACGTATAAGTTTTGTATATCCACTGAATTTAAGTTTTAGTAGTAAATATTATAATGTAGTTACAACACAAAAAAAAATCAAAATGAAAAACATCTCCATGACTTTTTGTCTCAACGTCTTTTACATCTACATCAGTATATGTAAATATATACATATATATGTTTATTCACTCATATATTAATACGTCTATATACGTACATATGCGCTTATGCACATGTTATACTTCTGTAAAAGACATCTATTGATCACGCATGTACATACATGTTTTACATATACATTCATGGATGCTTCATTTCTTGAAAAAGTAAGAAAACTCAATATATAAAGTAATAGCTCCACGAACTTCGTGTCACTTCCAAGAAAATGACGGTTGCTGGTCGAAATCTAACAACGAAATACATCAAGTGCGTGCCGTCTATTCCACAACCATCCTCCCCCCCCCCCTTTTTTTTTACTTTTTCTCGAATTTTGACGTCTATATAACATTGAATAGTACAAAAAAAATTTAACTTCTAGACTAACTGCTTAATTCACTTTTAGAATCAATAAAAATTTTATTATTAAATACTTATTATATGTTTTCTGATGGGGGAAGAAAACGTGCGTGAATGACGAAAATTATTACTTCTAAAAAACACAACTTCTACACCTCCTTTGTTTTTGTATTTACGCAATAATTTTATCATACGCGCACTTACAACATCATACAACTTTTTTTTTATTTCACATTAAACACAAGGTGCACTGTCAACAACACTTTTCTCTTTTTTTCTTGCACCATTCTTACACAAACGAAGACATCATGCCATGCGCAGTGAGACGTGAATCTGGGCCTATAACCTATTGGATATAGGAGCCAGAACTCAAACAAATCCCTTTAGTATTTATAAAATAATAAACGACTTTATTAATATATAAAACAAGTTTAAACAGAGAAAAACTATTAACGATCTAATAATAAACAGAACTCGTAACAATCTAATTGAATGTAATAAGGCAGCTCCATCGGGCACGGCAGGCGATGTCAGAATTAATAGTGGGGCTCGATTATACTGCGCGCGTTAACAATCTTTAGGTGGCGCTGGAAAAGTTTGGTTTGTTGGAGCTCCTATTCTTGACAAAAACAATGTCTATTTATTTATTGTACTTTATAATTGTAATATAATTTATTTATAACGATATATGTTTGTATTTTATGTTTTCTCAATTGAAATAACTTAAAATACAGAAGAAATCCTATATTGATGCACAATTTTTAAATTATTTATAAAATTATAAATAAGTGCGATAAATTAATTTTATTATAGTAACTTTTTTTCTTTTAATTTATTAATTATTATCAAATCATAAAAAATATTTTTTTAATACTTTCTTTTGACCGATTTTGGGTATTTTTCAATTTCCCTCTCTGACGCTACCACTATTGGCATCACACGTTTTAATAGAAATATTTCTAATTTTACTATATTAAAATTCAGTATCATCTATATTTTTTAATTAATTTTTACTCTAAAGAGATAAACACTCTGAGTAAATGGTGATATTTTCATTTTCATAAAAATATTACCTAACCTAAATTAGCATATGTAGCGTATAAAACTTCGCTACTACAGAAGAAGGCGCAGAATATAAAAGTTATTAAAACTCCCTAGATTACTTTGGCACTCTACTATATCTACTGGCAAAAAGTGGGGGGGTGCTGTGTCGAAATTTTTTTTATAACAACGCTGTCTATACTTAGCTTGCGTAGCGCGTATTCGCTTGCTATACTCTCTCTCTCTCTCTCTCTCTCTCTCTCTCTCTCTCTTTCTCTGGTGTTCCACAGAGTAGTGTCTTGGGCAGTGTCTTGGGGTAGTGTAAATGAAACCATTTAGAGAAGGAAAATCACGTAGGTTGTACCCTACTGAAAAAATCCAAGTTATTAATCACTTGATTTATTATCTAATTTATCATCTTATTTATTATATGATTAATCACCTGATAAATCACCTGACTTCATGACATGATCTGACAGGTGATTGAAATCAAATGAAAAATCAGGTGATTAATCAAGTGAAAAATCAAGTGAAAAATCAAGTATAATATCAAATGATTATTTAGGTATCATGATTCATTTTATAGGTTTTATTTGTATCTATATTATATTTTTAATAGTTGACCAATGTAACATAATTTTAATAATCGAGGATTTCAATGGTAGGAATCAAAGATACAATCTTAAATGTTTTCAACATCCATCAAATTATAGAACAGATGCAAAAACAATACATAAGAATATATACAATGCCGATACATTTATCATATTCATACCACCAAGTTTGCATTAAGGGCACAAAACACCTTTTCCCCCTGCTAGTAAAAAAGATATGTATTAATAAGATTTAATTAAATTCTTTGTAAATGGAAATGATATTTGAAAGTAGACTAAAATACCTTTATTTTAAGCTTTTATAAGCTCATTTTGCTTTAGCTGTAGTCCCATAATCATTCGATGAATTCTTGTTCTTATAATGGCTCCACCGTAAGATTTGAGCTGAACCGCTGGATCGATCTGACTTTTCCAAACTGATTTAACTTCAGTATTAGCATCATTCTCGCGTGAATGAGGGAATTCCTAAGACGCAAAAAATTTTTTACTTTTCAACAAAAAATATTAATTTATTAAATAAATTTTTATTTTTTTACCTTATTTTTGGATTTTTTAACAACTTCTTGTCATTCGATTTCAAAACCCTCCATTCATGCAAGAATGATGGTAATACTGGAGTTAAATCAGTTTGGAAAAGTCAAATCCATCCAGCGGTTCAGCTCAAATCTTACGGGGCAGCACCTAAAATTTTAAAAATTCAATATTTGAGAAAAACAGCTTTAAAGTTTTTAATTATTATACCTTAAAATTATCAATGCTATACTTATCTTTCATAAAATAATTCTTTTCTGGTATTTCTTATTTATATTAGCTAACAATATAAAAAAGAGATATCAGACAAGAGAACCTTGTTATCGACTGGATAAAGCTGAAATGCAAAAAGATATGTTATTAAAATAATCAATAAAAATAATCTTTTTAATTGTAAGATATTTTGTCAGTACTCACCCTTATTCACCAATGAAACTATGTATTTGTTGTAAGAATCAACAAATACATAGTTACTTGTTACTCTGATGGTTGTTAGAATCACTCGTACTAACCTTGAATCAGCCGGAAACTAAGAAATAATATTTAATATGGAGTAATCATTTTATATTTTATAATTCAAATTCAAAATTAAGAAATAAAATCTAGATTTAAAGTTTATATTTTGATTAATATTAATATTTATAAATAGAATTTATATCTAAATATGTAATAATAATTAGAATTATACACTTACATGAATTTAATATGCACCCGGTGTATAGAAATCCATCACACCTGTTCGTACTTTTCTTTTCAGAGTATGTGCTTTTTTCGAATGAGACTAACTTGATTACTCTACATTGAATTATCTTCTATCATTCAAAGTCCTGATCCACTCGACAGATACATTTCCAAGTTCGATGTTCAATTTCTCCAACATCTTGAGAAAGTTATATCAAGATCAGCACTATTTGGGGAAGTCGATTCAAGTTATTTTTTAACAGCTTTAGATGTAGAACCTTTTGCCACTTGTTCGTATACTTTTGTTATTTAACAACTTATAGCACTGAACTCTGACTGGGCAACTGGCTTTGATAAATCTATTAAATTACAAAAACTAGACAAACTTGCAAGTCCATGGCCAAGTACACGAACAGCAAGAACATTATATCTGTTAACTTTATACGTATTGTCCATGGCACTTTCTCTCTTGTTAGAGTTTATTCATCACAAAAATCACAAATTATATTAATTTTGAATCCTTATCCTCCAAAAGAGGTTTCAATAAATTTCATCTTATGATGACACACACTGCAACACAATTTTTCCAACATAGAAGATAGAACGTTAATATCAATATTTCTATCATTTGCCCTGGAACTTGAAAATTCTATTCTTTTCAGTTTAGAAAAAAAAGTAAAGGGTCTACTTCTCTTAGCTTCAGAAGAATTTTTTTCACTTCTACTAAGAAATTTTCTTGGCCTCTTCTTAGATCTTCCTGTAGATCATTTTCTATCTTGATGTTGGTTATGAAATCTGCCTCTGGTATCTCTTTCATTATTTTACATTTTTGAGGTTCGTATTCTTAATGTCAATTTAAGCTTTTTACACTTCAAATACACTTTCTATTTAGATAAAAGTAGAATTTTAGGCGCACATAAAAAAATATGAAATAACTCGCGAACGTGTAATTTATTAAAAATTAATAATTTTACGTAAATTAAACCACAAAACCTACTAATAATTTTTTAAATGTACTTTAAGTAAACAAACTCACTGCAAACTGACCAAACAAATAGCTGAGACTGACTGTCATGTAGCAAAATGATACGAGCAGAAAGCGCGAACGCGCGAAATTCAAATTGATAAAAAATTACACAAATAACTATGTGCCACTCGTTTCCTTACAAAATCAAAACGGAATAAAATATGGATGTAAAACTTTTTGGAACTTAAATCAAGATGAATATTTTGTTGAAATTAAAAAAATTAACTCTTTTTTTTCAATTAAACCTAAAAAAAATCAATAAAAATTTAAAAAATTCAATTTAAAATAATTCTTAACATTTTTTTAATTTGTAAAAATTATATCATTATAGACTTAATAAATAAAAACAAAATTAAATCTCTTAAAAAAAACTTTTTGAAGATTAATTGATGATTTATGAATTATTGAATCAAGTAATAAAAAAATAAGTTCTCAAGATTAGCTAAAAATTTGAAAAAAATCTCAAAATAGCAAAATTAACAAAAAAATCAATTAAAAGTTTATTCTACTAATTTCTTCATAAAAATGAAACTAAATGAGATAGAGTAGAAAAAATTTTTGGAGCTTATTCTACAGTAAATTTCTTATAAAAAAAAGCAATAAACCCAAATTCGATGGTGGGACCGAAAAAAAGGTGTTTTGTGCCCTTAATTTCTTTTAATTTATCAGACTTCAATATTACCATGGTCATATTGAGGTCTGAAATTTTGGCTAGAATTAATGCAAACTTGGTGATATGAATATGATAAATGTATCGGCATTGTATATATTCGTATGTATTGTTTTTGCATCTGTTCTATAATTCAATAGATGTTGGAAACATTTAAGATTGTATCTTTGATTTCTACCATTGAAATCCTCGATTATTAAAACTATGTTATATTGGTCAATTAATAAAAATATAATATAGATACAAATAAAAACTATAGAATAAATCATGATATCTAAATAATCACTTGATATTTTACTTGATTAATCACCTGATTTTTCATTTCGTTTCATTACCTGATTTTTCATCTGATTAATCACTTGATTTTTCACTTGATTAATCACCTGATTTTTCATTTGATTTTATTACCTGATTTTTCATCTGATTAATCACATGATTTTTCACTTGATTAATCACCTTTCAGATCATGTCATAAAGTCAGGTGATTTATCAGGTGATTAATCATATAATAAATAAGATGATAAAGCAGATGATAAATCAAGTAATTAATTACTTGGATTTTTTCAGTAGGGTACAACCCACGTCATTTTCCTTTTTGAATGGTTTTATTTATTTAAAACAAATGGCGGAAAAGTCCAATCTCAAAGAAAATCGATAGAAAACGAAATTATTATTATACCCTGTGTGAGTATATAGCTCAGCTGACTGCCGCCATGTTGCCAACCTTATACGAAAATTATACTTCCCTCATAATAAATAATAATTTTGTTTTCTATCGATTTTCTTTGAGATTAGACTTTTTCGCCATTTGTTTTAAATAAATGAAATCATTCAGAGAAGGAAAATCACGTAGGTTGTACCGTTCAAGCGTAAGTTCAAATCTACGGTAGTAATGATTTTTTACGGCTTACTAATTAAATTTCGAAAAATTCACACGCTTCCGCTTCTTATTCGTTTAAAATCAATTGATATCTACAAGTACAAATAATTCTGATATTTATCTCTATCAAAAAATCGAAATATCTTTTTTTAGCTATTTTCGATCGGTAAAGTAGGTCTAGAGCTAACCCTTAAGAGCAGGTCGTATATCTCTGTCCTTTTCTAATCAAAGAACTAATTTTTTTGTAAAAACTAATAGTCCAGTAGAATTATACTTTTTGCATGACTTAATTAGTAACAGGCAACTGAAGTGAAAAATGAGTTCATTAGGTCAAAAGATATTAAAATTTAGAAAGACCCTTAAAATTTGGGCTGGCATATTTTTTTAAACAACGTTTTTATGTAAAAAATTGTGAAAAATCGATGTTTTTTGGATCTAGCTCTTTTCGTTTTTTAATAGGGTATATGAAATTTATAATACTTATAAAGGTCTTCAAGATGAATAGTTTAAGCCCTATTACATTAAATTTCGTTAATAATTTATTTAAATAATCGCAAAAATATAGTCAAATATCGTTAAATGTTCAATAATTTTTTATTCCATAAAAAAAGAGCTACATGCTTGTAACTTTGTAAAAAGTTGCCTTCTATCATCCTTAAGTTCCCATAATTTTTTCAGCAAAAAATATTAATTTGTTTATGAGATATTCAATTTGTTCACTAAAAAGAGGTAAAATGTAGGCCTCAAATGGACCCTATTGCGGTCATTTTAGAAAGAAATGACCATTGTCATTTATGCTCTTTGACACTTATATTTAGTGAAAATAAAAAGTTTGATTGACATTTTAATTATTTTCGCTGTTTAAATGGCGATCGAAAAAAAAAAATTTTTTTTCTTAATTGTTTTTTAAATTTATATATGAAAAAATAAAAATATTTAAATGCAACTTTTTTATTCTTGTTGCTTAAATTTTAACGCTTATTTAAAAAAAAAAAAACGTTATTCTGTGATAATTAGGAGCTGAGATAATTTTTTTTTTTTTAAATTCGCCATTTGTTTATTTACAAAGATTAAGGAATGAAATTTTAATGACAGATCCTTTGATACTTGAACTTTGATATAAGATCATTTCTGATATTAAAATCAGTTTTTTAAAACCTTAAAAGATTGTTTTTAAGTATGTATAGTTTCAATTCTTTTTGAAAAGGGGAGGAACGCGTCATCTTTTGCAAGTACAGAAAAATTTTTTTTCGATTACTTCAAATTTGTCTTGTGAAAAAATTTTCTATATCTCAGTGAAATATTAACCGATTTTGATGTTTCTTTTTTTAATCTGGGGTAGCGCGAGATAATATTAATAGTCGTTATACCTGTTTAATGATATAAATAAATTAATTTGTTATAAACAATAACAAAAAAGATATGCATATTTTTTTTTCATTTTTTATATACTTGTCATGTTTATTTTTATAATTTAATAAATAAGTTTCATTTCTTTTATGAAAAAATTAGATTATCATCTTTTTTACAGGCTAATAATTAATACAAACATTGCACTTATCATAAAAATCCTGACATTATTAAAAATAATGTGAAGGCTTTAATGATAAGAGATATGTTTTAATTAATAATATTGTTTAAAAAAGAAAATAATTACATTTTTTAGAGAAAAAGATATTATGTTTCATAAAATTATTAATACGAACGTTCCATAAACGTAAAATATGAAATAAATTATTTTTTTCATATATATTGTTTATAATAAATTAATTTGTTTTGCTAAATAAAACAAAAATGACGGTACTTAACATTATCTCGCACAACCCCAGATCAAAAAAAGAAACGTTAAATTCGTTGAATATTCAAGGTCAGAAGCTTTTTTTTAATAATGTCAGGATTTTTATGATAAGTGCAATGTTTGTATTAATTATTAGCCTGTAAAAAAGATAATAATCTAATTTTTTCATAAAAGAAATGAAACTTATTTATTAAATTATAAAAATAAACATGACAAGTATATAAAAAATGAAAAAAAAATATGCATATAATTTTTGTTATTGTTTATAACAAATTAATTTATTTATATCATTAAACAGGTATAACGACTGTTAATATTATCTCGCGCTACCCCAGATTAAAAAAAGACACATCAAAATCGGTTAATATTTCACTGAGATATAGAAAATTTTTTCACAAGACAAATTTGAAGTAATCGAAAAAATTTTTTCTGTACTTGCAAAAGATGACGCGTTCCTCCCCTTTTCAAAAAGAATTGAAACTATACATACTTAAAAACAATCTTTTAAGGTTTTAAAAAACTGATTTTAATATCAGAAATGATCTTATATCAAAGTTCAAGTATCAAAGGATCTGTCATTAAAATTTCATTCCTTAATCTTTGTAAATAAACAAATGGCGAATTTAAAAAAAAAAAAAATTATCTCAGCTCCTAATTATCACAGAATAACATTTTTTTTCTAAAATAAGCGTTAAAATTTAAGCAACAAGAATAAAAAAGTTGCATTTAAATATTTTTATTTTTTCATACATAAATTTAAAAAACAATTAAGAAAAAAATTTTTTTCTCTATCCCTTAGGCGAAACCACGCGGTTCCGCCGAGCCTTTACACTAGAAGAAGTAGCACTTTTAGCTACAGTTGAAACGACTCACGCGCCTCCTGTCGGCGCCTTCCGTGCCTCACGATAAAATATCTCTCGAAGAGAAACATAGACTCGACCTAACCAAAACTGTTGGTAAAAGCCGTAGGCTCGTGTTTATGATTGTATTCTGTCTTTGTCTCTCTCATAACAAAAAAAAAGACAGACGATATATACGTTGCGCTTATAAATTAAAACGAATTGTATTCTAATGAAATATGATTCTAAACTTTAAAATCTTATATCATAAGTAGTGTCGTGTTATAAAAAATGTACAAACTCTTTTTTCTCATTTTAAATCATATAAAAAAATAAAAGAGGCTTGTGCGTGTGTTTTTATATGTTTCTCTCTCTCTCTTTCTCGTTCATAAAAGAGGATTCTTGTGCGTGTGTTTTTATATGTTTCTCTCTCTCTCTTTCTCGTTCATAAAAGAGGATTCTTGTGCGCGTTCCCGTTTTTCATGTGTCTTTCTTTATCTCGTGATTTAGGCTTGTGCATGTGTCTTTCTTTGCTGCCGCCGCCAGCCCCGTCACGCTCGTTGTCACTCGCGTGACAAATGCTGGGCGGCAGCAAAGAACAACACATACACGCGCTAAAACAAAAAAAGCAAATATAATTGTTAATTTATATAACAATTATATTTACGTGGTTTCGCCTAGGGATAGAGAAAAGCATTATTTCGTACACGGAGATTAAATGAAACGCCCGCACGTACGTGTTTATGATGGTCTCGGCTGACGCCTCGACCGTCATAACACGTACGTGCGGAAGTTTCATTTTATCTCCTTGTAAGAAAATCTACTATTTTTTTTCGATCGCCATTTAAACAGCGAAAATAATTAAAATGTCAATCAAACTTTTTATTTTCACTAAATATAAGTGTCAAAGAGCATAAATGACAATGGTCATTTCTTTCTAAAATGACCGCAATAGGGTCCATTTGAGGCCTACATTTTACCTCTTTTTAGTGAACAAATTGAATATCTCATAAACAAATTAATATTTTTTGCTGAAAAAATTATGGGAACTTAAGGATGATAGAAGGCAACTTTTTACAAAGTTACAAGCATGTAGCTCTTTTTTTATGGAATAAAAAATTATTGAACATTTAACGATTTTTGACTATATTTTTGCGATTATTTAAATAAATTATTAACGAAATTTAATGTAATAGGGCTTAAACTATTCATCTTGAAGACCTTTATAAGTATTATAAATTTCATATACCCTATTAAAAAACGAAAAGAGCTAGATCCAAAAAACATCGATTTTTCACAATTTTTTACATAAAAACGTTGTTTAAAAAAATATGCCAGCCCAAATTTTAAGGGTCTTTCTAAATTTTAATATCTTTTGACCTAATGAACTCATTTTTCACTTCAGTTACCTGTTACTAATTAAGTCAAATTTTAAGGTTTTTCGAGCTAATTCTACTGGACTATAATAATTGTAGCAAAAAATAAGGAGATAGCCCCATCTCGTATAATAAAAAGCAAGATTTTCTTTGATGAGGAAAAATTATTTTTATCGATTCGTTTTGAAGAAAACCTTGAAAAACTTAAAGAATAGAGGTTAGGGTGGACAATTCAGTTTTTCAAGGTTTTCTTAAAAACAAAGCGATAAAAATAATTTTTCCTCATAAAAGAAAATCTTGCTTTTTATTATACGAGATGGGGCTTTCTTCTTATTTTTGCTACAATTATTAATTTTTGTGAAAAAATCAATTTTTTGATTAGAAAAGGACAGATATACTCGACCTCCTCTTAAGAAGGGGCCGAACTATCTGTCTTTGTCTAATAGCTTTTTTCATCATTTATATAAACACTATCCGGTATAACAAGAAAAAAATAGCAGCCCCCGCTAGATATTAGTATAATAAGTAAATTTTGTAATAAAAATCAAACTTTTTACCGCATAGTTTTTGACTAATTAGAGACCTACTAGCAATCCAGAATATAACCTATCTTTTTTGGGTAGGTCTTTAATTATTCAAAAACTACGCAGTAAAAAAATTTGTTTCTTATTACAAAATTTACTAATTATACTAATATCTAGCGGGGGCTGCTATTTTTTTCTTGTTATAAAGGATAGTGTTTATATAAATAATGAAAAACGCTATTAGACAGAGACAGATAGTTCTGCCCCTTCTTAAGAAGAAGAGCCGAACTATCTGTCTTTGTCTAATAGCGTTTTTCATCATTTATGTAAACACTATCCGGTATAACAAGAAAAAATAGCAGCCCCCGCTAGATATTAGTATAATTAGAAAATTTTGTAATAACAACCAAATTTTTTACCGCATAGTTTTTGACTAATTAGAGACCTACTAGCAATCTAGAATATAACCTATCTTTTTTTGGTAGGTCTCTAATTATTCAAAAACTACGCAGTGAAAAAATTTGGTTGTTATTACAAAATTTACTTATTATACTAATATCTAGCGGGGGCTGCTATTTTTTTCTTGTTTTACCGGATAGTGTTTACATAAATGATGAAAAACGCTATTAGACAAAGACAGATAGTTCGGCCCCTTCTTAAAGTCGTTTTGACTATCTCTCTCTTTCTACTTCTCAAAGACTACATAAGAAAAAGAGAGAGGGAAGAGATACAAGTTTTACTATATTAAAGAATTGCTCGCTTTTACTATCTTTCTCTCTTAACGATTATATAGAAAAAGGAGAGAGACCGCATAATAGTTATTATAATCGTTCACGCGCATGCGCAAAGCTTCATATATTACCATAACATTTTACTTTTAGTTAACGAGTTGTCAGCTATAAGTTAACGATGACCTACTTATTTTCTTAGTTAGTGAATCTAGCTAACTGTTAATAAGCTAACCAGCCGAGCTGGTTAATTTTCTATCCAGGGTAGTTATGGTGAATTTTGAGTTCCAAAATTATTTATTAAAATTTTTCGATTTTCTACAGGAATCCAAATATCTTAAAAACTAATGAATGAATTTATTTGAAAATTTAACTAAATAATTATCATAGTATATACTACAAACTAATGCATTTCTTTTATGGGAATTCAGCAATAAAATGGAAATGAAGTTAATATTTATAAGTACAGGTGCAGTGTCAGTTTTACATTTCCTTAAAAAAATTATTATTCAAGTTGACTAAATTATTAGTAAATCATCAAATTGTTAGGATCAAATAAATGTTTATTAAAAATAAAAAAATCTATTATTCATTTTAACAAAACAATTGTATATTTTAAATAAATTACTTATGTAATAAAACTGTTTTAGATGTTTTTAAATTCAATCAACAGATTTTTTTCAAGTAAGTAAATAATTATTCAATGCAACAAAATCAATTTGATAACTGCTAAAGCAAAACTATTAAGTTATTTATCTAAATAAATAAATCTGCTCTCTAGATACAGCAACAAATTTTGTTGAATTAAAAGCGTTACGCTAAAAGATAATTGATAAGTTTCAAATAAATATATTTAATTAAATTTTATTTACTTGAATTGAAAAAATCATGCAATTGTTAGAATAAAAAAATATTTATTCAAAATGAAAAAGTATTTTATTAAAATAATAAAATATCTTTGTATTTTGAATATACAAAAGAAGGAAGGGAAATTAAAACTTATATTGAAATGTATTATTATGATCATACGAGACTGAATGAAAAAAGGAGTTGACCGAGCGAAGGGAGCATGATGAAAACAGAGATATAAACCACTAGTGCCAGGTGTCCCACTTTGAAAATTTTTTATATTATCACTGAAAAAAAACCCGAATCCGGCGCTGCGAAGTTGATCGTATTAGCGGGATGCGAACAACACTCGAAGCATAAGAATACATAAAATCGTAGTGGGTTTATGCGTGACTATACCGCAGTCAATCATTGCGACCGTCTGTACAGTATAGTAACGTAAATCCGAGTGGAGCGCTGTGACTGCATTGCCGGGTCAATCGCTTCGACTCCTCGGCATCATCCATGGCGACAGCCGAAACCGAGCACAACTTTAAGCTTTGCGTGGTTGCTTGCTTCGACTCGTCGACATCTCGCATGCCGCAAGCCGAAATCGAGCACAGAGACAACGTTGCGAGTTCGTATACTTCGACTTTCTAGATTCTAGTACTGCGAAAGTCGATATTAATACTTTATGTCAATTTAAATTATGTGTTAATTTAATTTTCATTCAAAAAGTGTTTATATGATTACTAAACAAGTAAATGTTTTAATTCTTTAATATTACTTACTAGGAGAGTGTCACACCTCCGGATCACGGATTTTGCTCAAATTTCGGGATAAGTTTTCAGATGATAAAATATAAAAAAAGCTAAAGTTATAGTCACAAACACTCAATATTTCTCTAGTTACAGGAAATTAAAGAAAATCATTAAAAAAGTTACTAGATTTTTAAACGCATATAGTTCTTTAGCATCGATAGCTAGAAGCTTAAAACTTTTTTTAAATTAAAGCTAAGCTCAAATCCTTTCGAATAAGTAGTTATAGCATGTCAAAATATTATTTTTTCCCAAAGTTAGGGCGTGATAAACATTGGACCTGATTTTTCTTTTAAAAACATTAATTAATAATAAAAGCTGAAATAAGGTCCAATCATTATTACACTCTAACTTTGGGAAAAAATAATATTTTGATATGCTGTAACTATTGTTTCGAAAGGATTTGAGCTCAGCTTTAATTTAAAAAACGTTTCAAGCTTGTAGCTATTGACGCTAAAGAACTATATGCATTTAAAAATATAGTAACTTTTTTAGTGATTTTCTTTAATTGCCTGTAACTAGGGAAATATTGAGTATTTATGACTATAACTTTAGCTTTTTCCATATTTTATCATCTAAAAACTTATCCCGAAGTTTGAGCAAAATCCGTGATCCGGAGGTGTGACACTCTTCTAGTTAGATTAAATTTTATTTATTGACACATTATATGAAACGTATATTAAATTAAATAAGGACTAATGTTTCGTTAGTCTTAAATATTTACTCGAATTTTGAAAATTACATATCTTGTATAAGTATATTCATTAATTATTTATAATGAAATGAAGTTGATAAATATTTTACATGAAAATATTTACTAAGTCGACTTAATAAGTTAATATAATCTAATGAATACCTATCTATCTATCTATTTAAATGATATCTGATAAAAAATGTATTCGTATATTTTCTTCAAAATTAAGGAGAGAAAAAAGATCTTATAATCAATTATAAAATGAATATTTTTCTGACTCTTTTGCAAATTAAGAAGTTTTCAGTTATTTCCCCGTTGAAAATGAGAAAATTAATCAGGCAAGTTTCCTATTAAGTTTTTTTGTATATTGAATCGTAACCTTTCACCAATCAGATAAGCTAAAAAATTTACATATTTTAATTTTCAAAAATTCAATTACATTCTATATTTTATTAATAAGCTAAATGATTCTATTAAATTTTTACTTTGGTTCGATAATTTTGAATCAAAAATTCATTAAAATATTAATTAAAAAAAAGATTCAGAGCTCTAAAATTTATTTTTTCTATTTTGGCATCCAATTGGAACTTATTGCCTCAATTTTATCGATTTTTATTCTTTACTGTGTCAGTGAACATGAAATATTTCATATACATATATACCAGTGTATTATTTTATTAAAAATTCATTAAATATAATAAAAGAATATTTGAATAAAATTTATTTGAAATAGAATTCAAAGATTTAAAGATTAATTTTTAAACGTTCTAACTTCGTATGTAACTTTTTTGAAACAATTTCCAAATAGTTACCATTCTCTCACATTAAAAACGCTGCCAAGTGCTTTGGCGGAATGCTTTCTCATAGAGCTCTTTAAGTTTCATTAATTTTTTTATATTTGTTTAAATGTGATTTTAATATTAAAAAATTGCCTAACATTAATATTTACTCATATTGTACTTTATAAATTTCGAACATATATGCTAGCTGTTTGTTTTTTCAACATTTATAATTTATTTAAAATCATCAAGTAATACAAAAAAATTTGTTCTATTGAAAAAATGATATAATGTAGTAATAAAAAGAATGATGACAACTAAATTTCTAATCTTTATAAAATGCAATCATATTTATATACAAATACAGTTCATGTTTATGGCTCTATAAAAAAAACTACTCTATAAATACCAATTTTCAATAGCTTCCCGTCTACTTATACAAAAACATAGATAGTATGCGAAATTTGAAGCAAATCCATCGAGTAATTTTCGAGATCTAATTGGCTGAATAAATAACATTTTCTTTTTAAAATTTTAAAAATGCTCTAAAATTAAAACTGTTCTGAGAAAATATGTTTTCCAAAGCTTGTTTTTTTTAGCGAATAACTTGCATTTAAATTTTGAAGCAAATCTATCAAATGATTTTCGTAAAATAGAAAAAAATTAAAAATAAAAATTTTTTTAAAAATTTTTAAAATGCTCTAAAATTAAAAGTGTGCTATGAAAATCAGTTTTTAAAAGTTTTTCAACTTTTGGCAGTCGAAATTAAGTTCCATACAAATTTTCAAACAAATTTTTCGAGTAGTTTACGTAAAATACAAAAAAAATAAAAAATCAAAAGTTTTTTAAAATTTTCAAAATGATTCTAAAAAAAACTACGCTAAGAAAACCAATTCTCAATAGCTTCCGCACCAGTTGATCGAAAAATTGAATTGTATGGAAAATTTGAAGTAAATCCATCTACTAGTTTTTAAGATTTTATTGGCTTAATGAATAGAAACATTCTTTTCAAAAATTTCAAAATGCTCTAAAATTAAACCTGAGCTAAGAAAATCAGTTTTTTAAAATTTATTTCATTTGGGCAATCACAAATAATTTCCGTGCAAATTTTGAAGCAAATTCATCGAGTAGTAAACAACTCTAAAATGAAAACAACGCTAGAAGAACCAATTATCAATAGCTCCCCGGCAAGTTAGTCAAAAAACTAAATTCCATGCAAAATTAGAAGCAAATCCATCGAGTAGTTCTCGAGATACAATTTACTAACTGAAATCATACATCCACACACACACACACACACACATACATACAGACATTTTCTGAAAACCACTTTTTTCGACTCACCGAGTTTAAATATGTACAATTTAATGAAAAAATAGAAAAAAAAAATTTTTTCGCCATACCCTGCCCGAAAGCACAACTTTCGTGCCGGCACCGAAAAACAAAAGTTGTATTTTCGGCCCGGGTATGGCGAAAAATAGCATACACACCACGGGAGGTAAAATGGCGAGCCCATAGCACATATTTGCCACCCTCGCCTTCGGCTCGAGGTGGCAATTATATGTGCTATGGACTCGCCAGTACTTTACCTCCCTTGGTGTGTAATATACTATTATCGATACAATGCCTTCTCTATGAGAAAGCAAAAATACATAGCTGTGTTTGCGAATGAATTGTCCGTTTCGAAAATAATAAACAAAATTCATGTATCGGGTTTATATGGAAACATTTTGTAATTATGACAGTTTTCAAATCAATAACATCGAATGATTTTTCATTCCATAAATATGCTAATGGATAACAAATTTATGAATTTTTATTTTTGTTTCGAATTATACTTTATAAAATTATGTAAGAATTCTTTTTTTTATATAATTTTATATAATTTTTTAATAATTTTTTTTTTTTTATTATAAAGGCGTACCCGGACCTTTAGTTAAGGTCTATACGGCCATATACAATTCGTACATACAGTTATATATTTTATATTACAAAAAATTTTTTACTTAAAGATTAAAAATATATAACTAAAGATTACAAATATATAACTAAAGATTACAAATATATGACTAAAGATTTAAGTTACACTTTTTAAGAAAATTTATAACTATTTTAATAATATTTAAATTTAAGTTCTTTAAAATATGAGTCATATCACAATTGACAATAATTTTAGCGTCTTTGAAACTTTTAAACATGTCGTAGCGTTGATTCCTGTAGAGCGGGCATTCCCATAGTAGGTGTTCTATATCTTGATAATCGTGGCCGTAGGTGCATGCTGGGGAGGAAACGATATTTTTCCTGGCCATCGATGAAGCAGAGCTGTAATGATCAGCTCTAAGACGATTTATGGTTACTATTGCATGCCTGGGAAGATTTTTGTCTTTGAACCAAGGATGTTTGGAATTATTGTTGAAGTTATTGAAGTATTTAATTCCTTTTAAAATTCCATCTTCCATGTTAGATTTGTATGTGTTGTCATAGGCAAATTTTTTCCATGTTTGTCTAAAGTCTGTATAGGGCACTTCGTTGTTTTCAGATGATCTGCTCGTGGCCATTTTAGCTAATTTATCGGCCTTTTCATTGCCTTAGATGCCTATATGTGCTGGAATCCAAACAAATTGTAACGGTTGATCTTGAGAACTATTGGACGTTATTTGATATATTTTGTTTCTTGCTTTAACTATTAGAGGGTGATTAAATGTGGTGGATTTAGGGCTTTGTAATGCTTGGAGTACGCTTAGTGAGTCGGAAAATATTACATGTTTATCATATTTGGATAGAGATGCAAATTCTAACGCAGTGTTGATGGCGATGACTTCAGCAGAAAAAATTGAAGTGTGCTGGTTAGAGCTTATTATATTACTGTTTCCAGCATCGTCGGTAATGTAGGCGGAACCCACAGATTTGGAGCCTGCAATTTTACTGCCGTCGGTGAAAATTTTACAAATTGAGTCATCGGAGTAGTATAGGTCGAGCGTCGGATCTTTGACTTTTTTAATTAATTTACCAATACTAAAATTTGTATTTGGTTGATGGTACATAGCTTTAAAGGGATGTGCATATATTTCATCGAGGTGGCTTGTAAATAATGTCTTGTTGGTTTCTGTGAGAACTTTGGAAATGCATTGAGAGATAATTCTCTTTTTTTTGCGTTTACTTTTTCTATTTTTTATGTAATATAGATTTATATTTTTGGACGCAGGATTAGATCTATTGGAGAGAGCTTTGGTGACATAATTGCAGCCTGAATATAAGGCCCGATCCCTCATAGAGGTGAGCTTGGTTTCAGCTAAGATAACGTTTTTGGGTGTAGATGTACGATATCCCATTACGGTCCTGAGAGAAGAATACTGAATTTTTTCAATGGTTTGTGCCATAGCCTTTGATTTCGGATAATAAATAAATGATCCATAGTCCATAATGGCTCGAACGAAGTTCTTGTAAAGAACTAATAAAGTTTGGGAATGAGCACCACACCACGTTCCGCATAGGTATTTAAGAATTCGATGAGCTCTTTGACACTTAATGGCGATGGTCTTGACCTGTTGCTCAAACTTGAGTTGAAAGTCGAAGATAACTCCTAGAAATCTGGCGGAATCAGTGGATTTAATGTTTTCATTATTGATGGTGATGTGTGTGTCCCCAGGTGGTATAGTTTGTTGTTGAAATGGACTAGTTTAGTCTTTTTAACGCTTAAAGTGAGATCCAATCCAATTAATTTATTGCGTATGTTTTCTGTGGCCTTTTCAAGTTGTGTAGCACTTTTTCCCATTGATGATGAACTTGTGTAGAGGAGAATGTCGTCAGCAAATTGGGAAATATGTATGAATCTAGATATTTTTTTATGGATATCCTTAACGTAAATGAGATAAAGGAGGGGGCTGAGTACCCCACCCTGAGGTACACCTTTATAAGTATAACGCGGATAATCTAGATTATATTCAGTGTAGATTGAGCGCTTGATTATAAGATGTTGTACGAAGTAAAGTACTGTGCGAGAACATCCAATCTCTTCTAGTTTGCGAAGAAGAATCTGGGGGTTGACGTTGTCGAACGCTCCCTGAACGTCTAAGAATGCTGCAAGTGTATTCCAGTTCTTACTGAAGTTGTTGTCTATATGTAGAAGAAAGTTTGTTAAGTTGTCGTAGCAGGATCTACCTTTTCGAAAGCCTGAGTTTGATGCTGGAAGAATGTTGTTGTGCTCGCAGAACCATTGTAATCTGTTTTTTTACCATGAGCTCATATATCTTACAGAGACACGATGTCATAGCTATAGGTCGAAGGCCTGACCCGTCTGGTTTGCTGATGAAGTGTACAAAGGATTCTTGCCAGTTTGATGGGTAGATATTTTCCTGTTGTATCTGGTTGTAAATGTCAAGCAATTCCAATTTATACTTCAGTGGAATCTTAGTGAGTGTGTAATAGTCAATGCCGTCTAGATCGCAGCCGGAGTGTTTGTTTCTAGATTCAAGGGCGGCATTGAATCCAGCAAAATCGAAAGGGTCGTCAAAGAAGGAGTCTATGTTATTAAACGATTGAATCGAAGGCTTAATATGATTGGCTTGTAGTTGTGGGGCTATTTTGTCCATTACCACCTCTGCTTGGGATTTCACTAGTGATCTATCGTGGCTAGTTATGGATGTTTTGACCCACTTGTTTTTGAAAATTTTGGTTTTGTTCCAAACATATGAGACGTTTTTCCGAAAATCAATGGTTTCTGCGAATTGTTTACAGTTTTGTTTTTTTTTCTTCTTGAAGGTTTTCCTTAGAGTATGATCAGCTTTTAGGTAGCTTTGGTGATCAGAGGCAAGACTAGAAAATTCCCACTTCTTAAATGCGGCTTTGCATAGTCTTTTAAGTTTATCGCACTCTGCATCCCACCAGGGGACCGGGTTACGAAATCTGGTAGATGACTTGATCTATACTAACTTGGATGGAGATGGGGAAATGGTCATATCCGTGTGGATCGTCAAAAACCTTGTGATTGATGCGATCAGCTATAGAGGTGGTTGAAATGACTAAATCAATATTGGATTTTTTACACCGAGCAGGATCAATGTGTGTGGACATCTTGACATTATGGATAATAAGACCATTCCCATCAAGGGAATTCAATAAATTTATTCCATTCTTGTCATTATAACTGCAATTCCAGCCAACATGGTGCGAGTTGAAATCTCCCAAAAAAATAGTTGGCTCGCTACATATTACACTGTTGCTCATAATCTCGTTCCAAACTCTTGGAGAGAAATGTATATGAGGTGGCTTGTAGCATGCGAGTAAATTAAAAGAGTGATCTTTGGTTTTAATCCTAATGCCTCCGAGTTCAATTTCTGGTTCTGTTGAGGTAGTATTTAGAACTTGGAAGTCGATGTCTTTTTTAACAATAAATATGATGCCACCACCAGTGACATCTAGGCGATCGAATCTGTGTATATTGAATCCCGTAAAGTTTACGGGTTTATCTGGCTTCAGCCAAGTCTCGACTCCAATGATGATGTCAAATTCAATTTTAATTTTTTCTAATTCGAGTCTTTTTGCATTTAAACTCTTGAGATTCCAGAACAAGATATTAAAATTTTCATTTTGCATGTTAATATTTTATAGATATATTTGATATGTATATATTATTATTATTTTCCTTTTTGTGAACGTGTGATTGTATGTTCTTCTCCATTTTGTAATCCTGAGCTAAGCCTTTTGAGAAGTTTTTTAATATGGTTTTTAAGTTTGATATCCAGTATTTTGGCTTCTACTACATACAGCCACTCTATTAGGGCAGGAGTGTTCTGCGTGAATTCCTTACTAATGTTAAAGACCTCACGTTGATATTTGACTTTCTTAAGAAATTTAACTAGTTGGTCGTATTGAAGAACATTGTTAAAATCAGCATTTTTGTACATATCTATGACTGGAGCTAACTGAGGAGTTATATCCTCGTCAATATCTTCGGATTGACTTCGGTCACTATTTTCATCACTATTTATTTCCACAATTTTTGTTTTTTTCTTGGCTGGTTTTAAGGTTTTATTTGTCTATGAAGGGTTTTTGAACTGGTTGCTTTTTTCATTGTTTACTGAAAGTTCTGAGTTGATGCTTTTACTAGTGGTAGAAGGAGCAGAACTTTTAAGACCATAGAACTGTGCGTCCATTATTTCACGAGAAGAGTTCTCAGCGATAGTTGACGAGGAGTTGTTTTTATCATTTAGAGGATTTTCCATGTTAAGACCGTCAGCTTGAGTGTTATCTATAGTAAAATGCGTGCGAGCATCGTTCTAATTTGATTGATCAAGTTTTTGAGATTCAAGAGAGTTGCCATCTTTCGGAAGTGGTGAAGAACCAACGCTATTGTGGGTAACGATTTCTTTATCAGACTGTTGGCTTATCATGTGAGTGATGGCGCCATCAGTATTAGAGGCTTCATTCTCCTTGAGTACCGGACAAAATTTAGCAATGTGTCCCTGATTTTTGCAATAGTGGCATTTTATATTTTCCGCACCAAAGAAAATCCAATAACTAATATTTTGATAGTTAATTTTAAGTTTATTTGGGCCTCTTTCAAAGTCCTCTTCCTTAACATAAAACTGCCTTCTATGGGAAAATATGCGACTTCGAGATTCATTGGCTGTGGAGGATCTGATGTTAGTTATACCCCTTTTTGTAATTATGTTGATTGACTTTAAATAATCAATAACTATATCGTTGGGTATTTGTGGCAAGATATTAGAAATAACAACTCTACGATAATTTTGTACAGGTCTTCCTGGCACGTATGGAGCGAACGTGTAAGCGCGATTGTTCGCTGTTATTGTTTTGCCTATAATTTCATTAACCGCTTTCTCTGAATTTAGAGTGAAACAGATTCTATTCTCGGAAATTTTTGAAAAGTAAATCAAATTCTTGATGTTCATGATTTTTTCAAAATGATCCATATATTGGTCGTTGGTGTAACCCTCTATAGCACTTAACACGACAGTTTGTTCAAATGTAGGTAGTGAGCTCCTACTGATAGCATTTGCATAGGAGAGCTTATCTCTGTTACTTGACGTTTCAACGGCTTGAACGCCAGAATTAGAATTTTTTTCGTTTGTAACTAATTAAGTGAGAGCAAACCCATTGTCGCCACCAACAACCGAACCCGATCCACGACTATGCACAGCGTCGAAGGCTGCTTGAGAACCTTCTAGATTTTGCGACGCCCCATTGCCGACACTGGCAACCGGAGCATCCGCACCATCCGTACCACCAAACATACGCAAAAAGTGCACTTCTAGCCCCCAAACGTAGCAAGGCACACCCGCCCAAAAAACCACCAGCACAAAATACAGCGTGCAAAACAGGTAGCAAACTAAACGAGGCGATAGAGCGTCACTGTCCACGTCTACACTGTACGGCGTCCTGCGCGCGACTGACTTTTCTAATTTCAAACAAATATTTTATTAAAACTTTATTTTATGAATGCAATTATAAATTAATATTTTTAAATTTAAGGTATCAATGATTTTAAATTAAAACTTATGTCTCTAAATTAATGATATTTTATTAAAATTATAAATAAATAATATTTTTTCAAATGAAATAAATATTTAGCACTGTATAATAACCTATATTTTTAATAGAATGTTCAATGTCATTCATTTAACTAAACAATAAATTATACGTCTCTTTAAGTTAATTACATGACAATATATTTCTTTTTATTAATAATTGTATAGGATGTTTCAATGAAAGTAATATCTCATATATACTTGCGCATAGATTTAATTTTCAAATAAACTTACTAGGAGAGTATCATATCTCTGGATCACGGATTTTGCTCAAACTTTGTGATAAATTTTCAGAGAACAAAATATAGAAAAAGCTAAATTTATAGTCACAAACGCTAAATATTTTCCTGGTCCAGGCAATTAAAGAATATCAATAAAAAAATAATTAGATTTTCAAAAATTTATAGTTTATAAGCATTAATAGCTACAAGCTTAAAATTCTTTTTAAATGAAAATTGAGCCCAAATCCTTTATAAATAGAATTCGCAATATATAAAAATATTTTTTGCCCAAGTTATAGTGCAGTAAAGGTTGGATCTGAATTTTATTTTTAAATCTTTAGTTAATAATAAAAGCTGAAATTTGGTCCAATCTTTATTACGCTGTGACTTTTGGAAAAAAAATTTTTTTTTATATCGTGCGAGTGCTATTTTGAAAGGATTTGAGCATAGTTTTTATTTTAGTTTTATTAATGCTCAATAGCTATGAGTATTTACAAATCTAATTATTTTTTATTGATATTCTTTAATTGCCTGGACCAGGAAAATATTTAGCGTTTGTGACTATAAATTTAACTTTTTCTATATTTTGTTCTCTGAAAATTTATCACAAAGTTTGAGCAAAATCCGTGATCCAGAGATATGATACTCTCCTAGTAAGTTTATTTGAAAATTAAATCTATGCGCAAGTATATATGAGATATTACTTTCATTGAAACATCCTATACAATTATTAATAAAAAGAAATATATTGTCATGTAATTAACTTAAAGAGACGTATAATTTATTGTTTAGTTAAATGAATGACATTGAACATTCTATTAAAAATATAGGTTATTATACAGTGCTAAATATTTATTTCATTTGAAAAAATATTATTTATTTATAATTTTAATAAAATATCATTAATTAAGAGACATAAGTTTTTAAAATCATTGATACCTTAAATTTAAAAATATTAATTTATAATTGCATTCATGAAATAAAGTTTTAATAAAATATTTGTTTGAAATTAGAAAAGAATTCTTACATAATTTTATAAAGTAAAATTATTTATTTATTTATTTATCAACTAGTTAATTACAAAGTAATCCTACATAGGCAAAGTATGCCTGATCGTAGGTCTGGTATAAATTACAGAAAATACTTATACAACTAACTTACAAACTAATACAAATAATAATAAAAATATAAGTAGTGTACCCTTGCTATTTGTGTTTTAATATTTTTATCACATCGCTCAGTCCAACTAAAATATTAGTAGGGTGAACGTAATTCATATATATTATATCTCTCTAACCCCCAAGTACATCTTTATATATATTCAACTTGATCCATTTCTTCAACTTTTTCTTAATTAATTTTTTATTACTCTCAATTGTTTTGAGATCATTCGGTAATAAATTATAAAGTCTTATAGCTACAGTATAACTATTTTTCTCACTAATCTTTTTAATCATTTTTGGCATTTGCAAACATTTTTTCCTAGTACTGCTATTTTGTACCTTATATTTATCCATCAATTCATGGTAATGAAACATTAATGACTCTAAAGAGCATAGTTGCTCTAAATTTAGGGGATAGTTTTCTATTTCAAAAGTGTTTTTATAGATTATTTTTAGTATTCTGTTTTGTAAACTTTGCAATGATCTTATATTACTTTTGTAAATGCCTCCCCAAGCAATTATTCCATAACTAATTATGCTGTTAAATAATGCATAATATATTATAAGTAATGTTTTTGTATGCATAATATAAGCTAATTTGGAAAATATAAATGTAAGATATTTGGTTTTCTTTATTAAGTTCTTTATGTTCATATCCCATCTCATATTCGAATCAAAAATAATTCCCAAGTATTTAAAATTTTCAACACCTTTTATTTTCTTATTATTAATTTCAACCTCTAAAGTTTTTGGAATACTATTCTTGTAATTACCAAAAGGCATAAATACTGTTTTTTCAACATTTAGAGTTAATTTGTTCCAAGCCAACCATACATTAACATACACTGCCGCCGAGATACTTTTGCCCCCTTCGTCTAAAATCGACTTATCTAAAAAGTTTTATACCTCTGGAAAAAATGGTCGTAGCCTAAAAATTCCAACGAAATTCGAAAGATTGTTCAAAATTTTTTCAAAAACTATTGGTTTGATATAAAAAAAACATTTTTTTCGTATCTCTTATCCTTCTTTAAAAAGAAATTTTTTTTAACTTTGTTTTGACTTTGTAAAATAGTGTTTAATTTTAGTAGAAATTGTTACATTAATACAAAACCAAATAGATTTTAAAGCTCATATTTCAACGATGAAAATGCAATGTCGAACGTCTAGATTCGACCTTTTAAACCAGAGTTATAAGATTTTATATTTAAAAATAAGGTTTTTTTCGATATATGAATATCTCTGAATTTAAGAGGAATAGAAAAATTTGTCAAAGAGAAAAAATGTTCCTTTTTGGTCAAATAATAATAATATATAATTAAAAATTGATTTCGAAAAAAATTTTTTTTTTGTTGGAATGTAATGAAATTTTGATATCTTTAAAATATTGAACAACGTGGGTAAAAAAGGCAAAAAAAATCTTTTTTCCGAAATTTATTTTTTTTTATTATATATTATTATTATTATTTGACCAAAAAGGAACATTTTTTCTCTTTGACAAATTTTTCTATTCCTCTTAAATTCAAAGATATTCATATATCGAAGAAAACCCCATTTTTAATTATAAAATCTTATAACTCTGGTTTAAAAGGTCGAATCTAGACGTTCGACATTGCATTTTCATCGTCGAAATATAAGCTTTAAAATCTATTTGATTTCGTATTAATGTAACGATTTCTACTAAAATTGAACACTATTTTACAAAGTCAAAACAAAGTTTAAAAAAATTTCTTTTTGAACAAGGATAAGAGATACGAAAAAAATGTTTTTTTTATATCAAACCAATAGTTTTTGGAAGAATTTTGAACAATCTTTCGAATTTCGTTGGAATTTTTAGGCTACGACCATTTTTTCTAGAGTTATAAAACTTTTTAGATAGGTCGATTTTAGAAGAAGGGGGGCAAAAGTGTCTCGGCGGCAGTGTATGCAAGATATTCATTTATTTTATCTTGTGTGGCTTGCCACGTTTTTTCTTCCGATATTATTGCCGTATCATCTGCATAAGATAATATGGAACCTTTTGGTAAATTATCCAACATATCATTAATGTATAGTATAAAAATGAGAGGTCCTAATATTGTTCCCTGAGGAACACCTGTACTAATTTTACAATATTCACTTTTAGAATCCTGTATTTTTACTGATTGTTTTCTATTCGTTAAGTAATTTTTGAGTAGTTGGTTAGCATTCCCTCTGATACCATAATTATATAATTTATCAAGAAGTATTTCATGATTAACCGTATCAAACGCTTTGGCTAAATCTATAAATGTGACAATTATAGGTTCACTTTTATCTAATTTATTGTATATTATATTCGATATGTATTTCAAAGCGTCTTTGGTTCCCTTACTTTTAACAAAACCAAATTGATGTAAATTAATCAGTTTATTTTTCTGCACAAAATTATATATTCTATTATAGATTATTCTTTCAAGAATCTTAGCCACATTCGAAATCAGTGATATCGGTCTGTAATTTGACACAATATGTTTATCATTTGCTTTATAAATTGGTATTATTTCTGCTATTTTAAGAACTTCTGGCCAAACAGACTTTTCTATGCACCGATTGAAAACATGGCCCAAAACTTCTGAAATATTTTCAGATATAGCTTTTAATATTTTCATATTTATGTTATCAACTGCACCAGACTTATCCTTTAACCTATGTATTATCTTATGTACTTCAAAATAGTTTGTAGGTCTTAAATAAATTGTGTTTGAGACCATTGGTGGCAGTATTATTTTTTCTTTAGGTTGTTCGATTTTTTGGTTTAGTTTTTCTCCTATTTCACTATAATATTCATTTATATAATTGGCCATTTCTTTATTTTCATTTATAATTTTGTTATTTTCATCACGCAAATATTTTGTTATTTTTTCTTTTTTTATTACCTAATTTATCATGTACATACTTCCATATATTTTTTGTATCATTTTTATTCTTTCCAACTATTTTTCTTTCATATATTATTTTAGCTTCTTTAATTGAATTATTCAAAATTTTCGTATAGTTTTTGAAATCTTGTTTTAAGATTTCGTTGTTTGGATTTTTTTTCCATTGTTTATATAGATTATCTTTTGTATTACATGATTTTATAATTCCTTTAGTAATCCAAGATTTTCTTGGTTTATTTTTATCATTACTTTTACTACTCTTTATTGCCAAGTTCATACAATTTTGAATTTCGCTAATTATCATTTCAATAGCTAAATCAGGATTTGTTTCAGTCCTGATTAATTCCCAGTTCTTTGATTTTACAATATTTTTCAATTTATAATAGCTTATTTTACTGTAATTAACTTTATCAATTTCTTTAGAACATATATTTTCAGTCGTGACTATTAATGGAAAATGATCTGTAAAATCCAGACTTAATTTGTATGATTCAATATTTTTACCATCTGTTTTAATAAAAACATTATCTATGCAAGAACCTTCAGAATTATTATCTTTTGGCCTTGTTATACCATTAAAGTAAGGTATGTATCCTTTTTCTAAGAAATTATTTAGGAAATCAAGACTGAGACAGTCCTGCTCCAAGATATCGATGTTAAAATCCCCAATAATATAATGATTTTTAATATTTTTCTTTTTTTTTTTAAGAATCTTTCTAAATTTAATATAAATTCCGTTTTATGTAAGTCATGTGATCTGTATATTCCGCTTATTTCTATATTTTCGTTATCTTGCATTTTGATTTTAGTATTAATTATACTTCGTTTACCATAATTCTCTGTACTAGTTGTCTCACACAAGTTTTCACTAATATACATAACCACACCATCTGCTTTATTTAATCTACTATTATTGTAGTATATTTTGTACCCATTTATCACATAGTATTTATAATGTTCAAGATTCCATGTCTCTGCACATACGATTATATTCGGCTTAGTCACCAAACCCTCAACCAACATTTGTAACCTTTCAAAATTTGCGTTTAAGCTTCTTATATTTACATAAAGTATTAAGTTATTAGTATCACAAACATATCCGTTGAGAGTTTCAAGACTATCACAAATTTTTTCATTTTCTACTATATCTATATCATTATTATGTACAATTGCGTTTATTATTGTTTATATGCCGAGGTGAGTCGTCACTTAATAAACTATTTCTGCTTCCCGTCAGTGCTTCTGGTATAGACGTCATCGATTGTGTAGTTGTAGATCTTCTTTGGTAGTTTCCTGCTGTACCATCATATTTCGGTAAAACAGGCTTCATTGGATAATCAGTCTGTTCTATGTATTTTTTTATTTTTGATTTGAATATTGCACACGTGTCACTATCACATGCAGAGTGATTTGTATCATGGTTAGCTTGGTATTTGTTATTGCTGTAAATGCAATTAACACATTGCAAAATATTTTTATTACAATGATTCGCCTCATGTTTCCCTGCACATTTCGTACATGCCACCTCATTGTAGCATTTTGTTGTACTATGTCCAAATCTTCCACATTTATAGCATGGTTTAACATTAAGGTCATAGACCTTACATCTTTGGTATCCCACAAAAATTTTATGATTGTTCTCTTTAATTTTCTTATAAATTTCGGCTGTTACCTCAATTATTGCAGTTTCTGTTTTAGATGTCTTATTGGTATACTGTGACGTCACAACTTGTTATAAAGACGATAACAAGTGTGTAACGCACTTTTTAATCGTACACGAATTTCTTATTCGTACACTTTTAATGTACTCTCATTTATAGGTAAGGTTTTTGTTTAATAAACGAGTAAGCTGAGCTAAACCGTGCACCACAGAGACGTCATGCTCTGTAAGCTCGGGTTCGTATGCGCCAGCTGACTCAAAATGTATTAATTTTAGGTGATTCTTCCTGAAAAGAAAAGGAGAAAGGATGAAGGAAATAAAGCATAAAGATTCTTGGGCCTCATGTATCACCTGTTATGCGAATATATTCAATAAACTTCGCGATTATACTTTATTCTTGCAACGGCGTGAAAACTCCAAGCTATGCTTTGCTAGTCTCACGCTTCTGCAAGAGTTTAACTTTTAGGCTTTAGCCTCTTTACGAGAATTTAGTTAGACAAGTGTGATAAATTAAACAATTACACACCACACTTAGTTACACTTTTTAATCACTCGCGATAATTAATCTATCACGGTTTAATTATTTGTAAAGTGTTATTCGCTCACTCACAGTTAGGAAGCTGCTCTTTCGGCAAACTTCTTCACCATCATTTGTGAGCGAATAACACAAAGAAAAGGCACTGACTCGGTAATTACATTTTATTTGAATCTTTATTTCTGATGAGATGACACACGAGTGCGGAGCACAAGCTCTTCGTTAAGCAAGATGCTTCGCATTTTCGGCGCTTGCCGCTATATTCCTACTCTGCTGCATCAGAGTAGGGATATTATACATAAGAAAGTATACGCGTTACACTTAATAGTCGCTTGGCTGTCAAAATTAGGGGCGTAGCTGCGCGCTCGTGAACGCGCGTTCGGGTCTTTCCTATATCCCCTCTCGCCGCTTATTACCATGATGCTTTTCTATATGAAAATCATCAAGTGAGGTCTCAATACATATGCAAAACTTTGCAGGCGTTACTTGCTGATTTGTCATTTTTGAAATTTCTTTTATTGATGTCTTCTTCAATATCAGCGTCTTTACACTTATTAAATTTTTCTATTCCAACAATTTTCATTTTCGGGTTCATTAGTTGTTCTGTTTGTACTTTAAAACTATTTTGTGTTTTTTGTTTTAATAAGTTTTCTACAGTAGCTACACTTTCCTCATTCATGCAATCTATTACGACTTCGTCATCACTTTTGTAGCTAATTCTTTTCGTTTGTATACTCTTTTCTTTATTTAAGTAATGTAAAACAAAATGCTTTGCAGAAACTTTTCCTTCTTTTTTAGTTTTTTTAACTGTAATTTTTGGTATGCGTTTTTGCATTGGTTTCTTGTTTGTAATCACTTCTGCATAAGATTTTTGATATTGGTATTGCAATTTCTGATATTGATGATTGTTATTGATATTGTTGCTATTCTTTTCTTTTTCGAGCAGTTCTTTTAATAAGGCGTTTTTATCTTCAAGTTCATTATTAAGTTGTTTTAATAATGTATTTTCTATTTTCAAATTTTCCAATTCTGAGTTATTTTCATAAATTGTTTCATTATGATCTCCTTCTTGACCTGAAATTTTTTCTAATATTTCTTTTTTTAATTCTTCTCTTTGTTTTAGTTTTATTTGTGCTATAAATATCTTTGCATTTTCATTTAGTTCCACGTTATCATATTTTGAAGTTAGGGTTATTTCGTCCACATGATCTGGACATATTACCAAGGTGTTACTGATATATTTTATATTATCTAATCTTTCAAAATCATCAATTCTAAATAAAAATAAAAATTCATAAATTTGTTATCCATTAGCATATTTATGGAATAAATAATCATTTCATGTTATTGATTTGAAAGCTGTTATAATTACAAAATGTTTCCATATAAACCCGATATATGAATTTTGTTTATTATTTTTGAAACGGACAATTCATTCGCAAACACAGCTGTGTATTTTTGCTTTCTCATAGAGAAGGCATTGTATCGATAAAAAAATTTTTTTTCTATTTTTTCATTAATTTGTACATATTTGGACTCCGTGAGTCGAAAAAAGTGGTTTCCAGAAAATGTCTGTGTGTGTGTGCGTGTGTGTGTGTGTGGGTGTGTGTGTGCGTGTGTGTGTGTGTGTGCGTGTATGTGTGTGTGTGTGTGTGTGTGGATGTATGATTTCAGTTAGTAAATTGTATCTCGAGAAGTACTCGATGGATTTGCTTCTAATTTTGCATGGAATTTAGTTTTTTGACTAACTTGCTGCGGAGCTATTGATTATTGGTTCTTCTAGCGTAGTTTTCATTTTCGAGTTGTTTACTACTCGATGAATTTGCTTCAAAATTTGCACGGAAATTATTTGTGATTGCCCAAATGAAATAAATTTTAAAAAACTGATTTTCTTAGCTTAGTTTTAATTTTAGAGCATTTTGAAATTTTTGGAAAAAATGTTTCTATTCATTAAGCCAATAAAATTTTAAAAACTAGTAGATGGATTCACTTCAAATTTTCCATACAATTCAATTTTTCGATCAACTGGTGCGGAAGCTATTGAGAATGGGTTTTCTTAGCGTAGTTTTTTTAGAGTCATTTTAAGAATTTTAAAAAACTTTCGATTTTTCATTTTTTTTGTATTTTACGTAAACTATTCGAAAAATTTGTTTGAAAATTTGTATGGAACTTAATTTCGACTGCCAAAAGTTGAAAAACTTTTAAAAACTGATTTCCTTAGCACACTTTTAATTTTAGAGCATTTTAAAAATTTTTTAAAAAATTTTTATTTTTAATTTTTTTTTATTTTACGAAAACTATTCGATAGATTTGCTCCAAAATTTAAATGCAAGTTATTCGCTACTATCTGAAAAAACAAGTTTTGGAAAACATATTTTCTCAGCACAGTTTTAATTTTGGAGCATTTTTAAAATTTTGAAAAGAAAATGTTATTTATTCAGCCAATTAGATCTCGAAAATTACTCGATGGATTTGCTTCAAATTTCGCATACTATCTATGTTTTTGTATAAGTAGACGGGAAGCTATTGAAAATCGGTATTCATAGAGTAATTTTTTTTATAGAGCCATAAACATGAACTGTATTTATATATAAATATGATTGCATTTTATAAAGATTAGAAATTTAGTTGTCATCATTCTTTTTATTACTACATTATATCATTTTTTCAATAGAACAAATTTTTTTGTATTACTTGATGATTTTAAATAAATTATAAATGTTGAAAAAACAAACAGCTAGCATATATGTTCGAAATTCATAAAGTACAATATGAGTAAATATTAATGTTAGGCAATTTTTTAATATTAAAATCACATTTAAACAAATATAAAAAAATTAATAAAACTCAAAGAGCTCTATGAGAAAGCATACGGCCAAAGCACTTGGCAGCGTTTTTAATGTGAGAGAATGGTAACTATTTGGAAATTGTTTCAAAAAAGTTACATACGAAGTTAGAACGTTTAAAAATTTATCTTTAAATCTTTGAATTCTATTTCAAATAAATTTTATTTAAATATTCTTTTATTATATTTAATGAATTTTTAATAAAATAATACACCTGTATATATGTATATGAAATATTTCATGTTCACTGACACAATTAAAGAATAAAAATCGATAAAATTGAGGCAATAAGTTCCAATTGGATGCCAAAATAGAAAAAATAAATTTTAGAGCTCTAAATCTTTTTTTTAATTAATGTTTTAATGAATTTTTGATTCAAAATTGTCGAACCAAAGTAAAAATTTAATAGAATCATTTTGCTTATAAATAAAATATAGAATGTAATTGAATTTTTGAAAATTACAATATGTAAATTTTTTAGCTTATCTGATTGGTGAAAGGTTACTATTCAATAGACAAAAAAACTTAATAGGAAACTTGCCTGATTAATTTTCTCATTTTCAACGGGGAAATAACTGAAAACTTCTTAATTTGCAAAAGAGTCAGAAAAATATTCATTTTATAATTGATTATAAGATCTTTTTTCTCTCCTTAATTTTGAAGAAAATATACAAATACATTTTTTATCAGATATCATTTAGATAGATAGATAGATAGGTATTTATTAGATTATATTAACTTATTAAATCGATTTAGTAAATATTTTCATGTAAAATATTTATCAACTTCATTTTATTATAAATCGACGGTGGCTACGAAAACAAACACAGATGAAAAGAGCCGCGAAAAAAAACACATCGAAATTGTGCCGCGAAAAAAAACACGTTTCCAAAAGTGCGGCGAAAAAAAACACATCTCCAAAAGTGCGGCGAAGAAAAACACATCTCCAAAAGTGGCGGCGAAGAAAAACACACCTTCAAAAGTGGTGGCGAAAAAAAACACATCTTCAAAAGTGGTGGCGAAGAAAAACACACCTTCAAAAGTGGCGGCGAAGAAAAACACACCTTCGAAAGTGGCGGCGAAGAAAAACACCTCTTGAAAACACAGTGACAATTTTCAAAAGGGTGTTTTTCTTCGCCGCACTTTTGAAGGTGTGTTTTTCTTCGACGCCACTTTTGAAGATGTGTTTTTCTTCGCCGCACTTTTGAAGGTGTGTTTTTCTTCGCCGCCACTTTTGAAAATGTGTTTTTCTTCGCCGCACTTTTGAAGGTGTGTTTTTCTTCGCCGCCACTTTTGGAGATGTGTTTTTTTTGCGTTGCACTTTTGGAGATGTGTTTTTTTTGCGTTGCACTTTTGAAATGTTTTTTTTTTGCGTCACACTTTTGGAGATGTGTTTTTTTTGCGTCGCACTTTTGGAGATGTGTTTTTTTTCGTAGTCAATTACTCAGCTGTGATAGTTTTCGTAGCCACCGTCGAAATAATTAATGAATATACTTAAACAAGATACCTAATTTTTTAAATTCGAGTAAATATTTAAGTATAACGAAACATTATTCCTCATTTAATTTAATATACGTTTCATATAGTGTGTCAATAAATAAAATTTAATCTAAGTAATAGTGAAGAATTAAAACATTTACTTGTTTAGTAATCATATAATCACTTTTTGAATGAAAATTAAATTAACACATAATTTAAATTGACATAAAGTATTTGTAGCGTCAACTACATCGAAATATGATATTTTCTTTGTCTTATTTGGACGTGAAACTTTATTATGAATTTGATTCTAACCTGAATTTAACCTATCTGTATTTGTACAGTTATTTCCCCCCTTTCTAGCAAATTTAGTATTTAGTTGATTTTAATCTTTGAGAACACAAACTATAAAATTGAATTTATTTTTACAAGACGCTAACTAAAGACTTGAAACTTGATTTTACTTTAATTTTAAATAATTCAATTTTGACTTTATTTGTTAAGAAACTAAAATTTACAATTAAGATTTTCAATTAATTTACTAACACAACACTATTAGATTTTAAGAGATTTTACACTATTTGAAATTTAATTTCTATGATTTCACTGCACTATGATTGAAGGAAAGGTTGAAATGATTTCAATTCAATTTGAGGGAAAAAGCCGTAAAAGCATAAAAAACCCTTTTATTAAAACTTACACTGCACTAATTTACAATTTGAGATTAAATGAGAATTACGCACGAGTGTGGACGCTCGCATGTTCACGCGTGTAACTTTATGATTTCGATTCTTAGTGTGTTTGCAACAAAACGTGAAGACATTGTTGGCTTGGTGACTTCAGAAGTCGTTAATGCGTGCGTGCACGGCTTTGGTTTATGTGGAATATGTGTTCGTTAGAGAACGAAAGCGATTGATTGTAAATCAGCTCTTTAGTACAAGAGCAGCCTTTCAGTACAAAGGCAAGAGTTTTTAATTGTTACGTAAGTGGCGCTCGGCTGACAGAGAGAGATATTGCTTGTTAGGCGGTTGACTCTGAACTGAACTGAATTAACGCGTGTCTCTACTTTTATACTTCGGCAAAAAGCTGTTCCGAACGTCTTAGAATTTGACAAAAGTAAGGTTTGCGTTATCTTCTCTATGCCGGTCGCGCGCCCTTCGGAAGAGCTGTTTTTAAGAAAATGTGTTTAACGAACTTTGTGTTCATAGAAACGTGGTGCGACGCAACAGTATTAATATCGACTTTCGCAGTACTAGAATCTAAAAAGTCGAAGTATGCGAACTCGTAACGTTGTCTCTGTGCTCGATTTCGGCTTGCGGCATGCGAGATGCCGACGAGTCGAAGCAAACAACCACGCAACGCTAAAAGTTGTGCCCGGTTTCGGCTGCCGGCATGGATGATGCCGACGAGTCGAAGCGATTGACCCGGCAATGCAGTCGCAGCGCTCCACTCGGATTCACGTTACTATACTGTACAGACGGTCGCAATGATTGACTGCGGTATAGTCACGCATTAACCTACTACGATTTTATGTATTCTTATGTTTCGAGTGTTGTTCGCATCCCGCTAATACGATCAACTTCGCAGGGCTGGATTCGGGTTTTTTTTTAGTATAGAGGAAATGCTTTAAAATTACTGTTATGGCTTTCAAAATGCAAAAAATTTTAAAAGGCTACGACACTAATAATAAATTATTAAATGAGCATTTAAGAGGCAGATTGTGTAATTTCATTTTAAATGAAATCGAGAATGAAGGAAAAAGGTATACGTCTATTCTTTCTTAGCAAAAACATTTTTTACTTCTCTAATAAATTATTAATTAATTAAAATCATTATTTTAATTATATATTTTTAAATTATTATTTTCAATTTACTCTTAAATTAACTCAATTCAATTATTGCACTAAATACTTTTTCTAAAATTTATTTAAATATATTTCCGTGATTGTAAATAATTTGTTATTCAATTTATAATGTAAATATTCAATAAATTTTAGTTTAAATAACAAAATGGCAAAGAATATAACTCAAATGATTCTTGAATCATTTGTCTCTGAAGTAGAGACTTGGTATATTGCACCAGTCAAAAAACAATCATCCGTAAATAATAAATCCGAACCATCCAAAGGAAAATTAATGGTTTCATAGCGAATCCGAACAAGTCGATTTAAAAAATTGAATTCACTTATGAAAGCTCAAGAAGAAGCTTCAAAAGTTGAAGATGAATCTAGTAAGTTGAAATTTTACTTCTATGTGCATGAAACATATTTATGCACTTTTATTTTCTCTCGTAATTTTCACTCTCTTTAATAAAAATAAAATATAACATTAAAGTTACAGAAATGGACGATTTTGTTCAAGAATCTATTGAATGGTTAAAAAATAACCAAGCACCTTGGACATTAGTTTTATAATTGGGAAATTACTCATGATGCTCGTAAAAAAGATCTCCAAAGTTTAAAAAATAAAAATTTAATTGACATTTTTGACAAATCGAGTCTTTTCAAACATCCACATGCACATGAATTGATAAACGGAGATTTTATGTCCATGAAATTGTCCAATGTTAAAATTGATCTACCAGTTTGGAAATCTTTCTTACATATTTTGGAATCGTATATACGTATTAATGATAAAGATAATACTGCAAATGAATTATTAGAAAGAATTAAATCTGGCAACATTTTACCTGGTAATGAACAAATTCATTTGATTGTCTTAATGCAATGGTAACGATTTCTAATAAAAATAATATTCAAGTATTAAAAATTAAAAACTATCCTAAATTATTTTTTCTATCGAAATGTTTGAAACTAATTATTTATAAACTCAAAATTGTTCATAATAAGTAAAATATTGATTTAAATTTTTGTTTTGTTTTTAAAATTGTTACCTTGAGAGATAATTTATTCAAGTATTAAATAGTTTTTTATCCATTGCAGACTCTATGGTAGCTATGAGTTTGATGTCAATTGCTCATATGTTCCCTCCAAAAACAACAATCAAATTCAGTAAGAAAAATGCTTACAAACCATATATTGCTTCTTCTAAGGACAGC
This sequence comes from Anastatus disparis, assembly GCA_017163975.1. Lineage (NCBI taxonomy): Eukaryota > Metazoa > Arthropoda > Insecta > Hymenoptera > Eupelmidae > Anastatus > Anastatus disparis. The sequence goes on from JAFFSR010000073.1 coordinate 59,661, forward strand.
ATAATAAAACACGCAAATGTTAGTAAATAAATAATATATAGATAATTTATTTTTATTGATAAATTAAATTAAATTTTATAAATTATTACAGATTCCTGGTGATGTAATAAAAACAAGAAAAGAAGTAAGAATTTGTGCTACCAAGAAGGGCCAATCTGTATAACCTTATACCATGGTCATTGGAAGTATTGATAATATAGAAGAAGTTTATGTTTGTTTAAATGATATCATTTATAAAATACCAAGCGTTCTAGAAGCTTTTAATATTTGTTTCAAGAGTTTCCATGTATTACAGCTCAATTATCCAGAGGATTCAGAACATATTTGGCTTCTCTTTCAAAGAAGTATTTACCGTATCAATACTAACTCAGATTCAAAAATTTCTTTTACATATTATTTTTTTTATAATATATGTATTTAATTTTGTAAACGCGAATTAAATTTCTGCATAATATTAAAAAGAATATAACGGTATTAGATTAGTATTACTTATTTTGTTTTGCCAAAATGATTTGTTTTTTCTGCAATGAAGAATTTTATACTTCAGATATTCTCATGTCACATATAAATTCAATGCATAAATCTTATGTTAATGCAGAAACAAAATGTAATTTTAGCAACTGCTTTAAATCGTTTCAAAATGTACACTCTCTTATTAGGCATATGGGTAAATCTTTCATAATGTTAAAATTTCACCTGCAAATAATTAAAAAAAAAAAAATACAGGCACACGTATAAAACTAATTTTCTCTGAATGTTGACGTATTATAATGAAAGAAAAAAATCGTGTTACTCACTTTTAAGGGTAGTCTTTTTAACAAACATGAAAAGACAGATTTTCGAGTAAATTTTTCATAGTGCTAAAATTTACTTTCAATAAATTAAAAAAAATTGAAGACACATGTATCAAATTTATTTTTTTTAAATGTTGATATATTAAAATGATAATAAAAGAAAAAATCGCATTACTCACTTTTGAAGATAGCTTTTTTTAATATAAGACATTTGAATATATTCATTATTATCACACCCAGGTATAATATTTTACCTATCTCAGATCAGTTTTTTAAGTATTTTGGGCTATAATAGATCATTTTCCATTGAGCTTTTTCATTTTTACATGTTTAATATGTTACAGAAAATATTTAAATACGCAATTTACATTAATAATTACAAAATTTTTTGTAATTGTTAATTAATTAATAAAAGCAGAGCACAATTTATAATAAATGAAAAGTATTTATTTAATCAATACAAGAATAACTTAATTAAATGATCTCTCTATACAATAATGAAATACAAGTTCTGACTTTAACAGACGGACTTGAACTGAACTGAACGACGACGAGACGCAACTTGATTCTCTTCAACTGTCTACTAAATATTCTCAATAGGTGGCGACACCTAGTATGAGTGTGTATATTTTCAACACTCCCTCCCACACTCATACATATTTTAATTAAAAGAGTTGTAGCATCTCTCTCGTTCTTATTGTTTCTGTTCTGATCGTTCATTTAGTTCCTGTAATATAGAGAAAAAGTTTGTTAATAACTTAACTAAAATACATATCAGAAATATAATCAGTCAATGTTATCAATCGTTAAATATTTGTTTGGTCAGTCGTTCATGTAATTCAAATGACAAAGGTTTTATGAATACATCAGTTATCTGACTTTTAGAGGAAATTCAACTGACATTAATTAAACCTCTAGTTACACATTCCTTTACATAATGTTCTTTTATTTCGGTCATATGTCTTAATTTGTTTTCACCTCCAGTCTTAACGCTTGCTTCTGCTGCCTTGTTATCACACCATAATAGAATTGGTGCTAATTCTTGTTTTAACAATCTTTCAAAATTTGATATAAGGATATCAATTCTTGAGCGCATTCGTTTATAGAAACATATTTCTGTCTGTGAGTTCTTCAGGATGTTGTGTCTTCGAAAAACTTGATCACATAGCTACTGGTCGTAAGAGAATTTTTGCAGTCGTCAAAACTTGCATCTGAAAATCCTTGTAAACAGTCTTTCTGTCCTTTATATCTAAGTTCAAAGTCTTTTGTTCCTCTTCATTATTCAAATACTCTTTCAACCTTCTACCAGTCATTTTCAGTAAAGTTGATTTGGTGTCTACATAGAGTATTTACCTCATATGCAATTTCTGGCCTGCTTGCATTGGTTTCTCCTGTTTCTTCACGCTGTCTTCTCTTCCTATTGGCCACCTGATTGATTACCATAGGTGTTCGTTGGGTGGGTGATTGATCCAAACTAAACTTCTTTAGCATTTTGTTTATTTACTGTTCTTGCTTAATGCTCAGTATCCTTTTTTTTTTTTATTTTATTTTTGAGCCTAAAAAAAACTTTTAGTCTCACCAGTTTCTGTCATTTTAAATTCTTTCTTTACATTTGTCTTCATTCTTTCAAGCATCTTTATATTGTTGCAAACTAGCAAGATGTCATCTGCATACTATATCAATATAAGAAATCCGTCTTTTTCTTGCTGAATAAAGAGACAAGGCTCATTGTTGAATGATCTAAGTCCACATTTCTTTACTGTCTTTTTAAATCTTTAATTCCAACATTTTAAACTGACTTTCAAATCGTATAAAGCATTTTCCAATATACATTCCAATATACACAATATGATCCTTTCATAAGCAGTCATCCCTTCAGGTATTTCCATATATATCTCACTGTTTCAATATTCATTTAGAAAAGCTGTCTTCACGTCCATCTGACATATTTCTGAATCCAGTTTGTTTGCCATTGCCAGTATAGATCTGATTAAATGTAATCGTGAAACCGGTGCATATGTTTCTTGAATATCATACTCATTTCTGTCTTTAAAACTACAAATTACTAGTCTGGCTTTATATCTTATTTTACTGTCTTCTTTCTTTTAAATACCCATCTTGAATATATAAGATTTGATCTTTTTCTGTCATTCATTACAATTAATCTGTCAACTAATTTCCATACATTATTCTTATACATAGATTCTAATTCTTCAATAATAGTTTTGGTCCATTTTTGTTTATCTTTTGACTTCATGGCTTCCAAGTGTGTGCTCAGGTCATTATTTATTTCTGCTAATAAAACATGAGTTTCTTTATTTATCTTATTTTCTATACTTGTTTGTGTTTCCATTGGTAATTGAATCTGTCGTTCTGTTTTCTCTCCCTCCGATTCTTGCACTTCATATTCAGTATTTTTCTTAACTTTTGTCGGTCGTCCTACTAATTTTTTTTTATTTTCTCTCCCTCCAATCCTTGTTACTTTTTATCAGTCTTATTATTTTCGTTTCTTGGTCGTCTAACTGGTCTTTTGAATTTCTCTCCCTCCGGTTTTTGTATTCGTGTTTCATTTTCTCTGTCTTCTAATACAAAATTTACAAACCACGTATCTTTATCTTTTCATCAATTTGTTTCCAGTCTTGTATATCAGTTGTTGCATATCTGTCCTTGTAGACTAATTTTTCGTTGAATCGTACATCTCTGCTTTCTTATAGTTTACATAAAACCCATTGTGTTTGAATTCATTATTTGCAAAGGTTCAATTGTTCTATGCTTGACTGTCTTAAATGGCAATTTGTTAAACTTTGCAATCATACACACTTCACAGTCTTTCAACGTATCATCAAATACAGCTTGTTTTTAAGTTTTGATATTAGGAAAATTTAATTGTAATTTCCTTAAATAATCAACTGATGCATGGCCCATTCGAAAATACCACAAATTAGCGTAGTTGTTTGTATTTATTTTCTCTGTCGCTTTTGTATTTTCAATCTCACATTGAGATTCTTCACTGACTTCAATCTCATGTGATTTATAAATATTTCTGTCTGCAATTTCAATATTTTTCTTCTTTGACTGTCTGATTTTCTTCCTTTTCATTAAATTGATTATTTTCTTCAATATTCTGTTCTTCGTTCATTCTACTTGTCGTTACATATATTAGAACCTGTCTTTGTTTTAAATTATTTTCTGTCGCATCTCATTCAAATTCAATCAACCAATATTGCTGATTATATATTGGTAAGGATGAAAGATCTTCATTTAAGTCTTAAGTCTTCCGTGCAGATTACTCTGTCTAAAATAATAAATTTTCCATCAGTCATATTTGTTTGCACGCTTCCTTCTGCCTTAGATTTAAGATTTGCGCTGCAGTCTTTATTTGCGCATTGGACTCCATCCAGTTGTTTAATAAATGTCTTGTAAATCAACTTTGAATTTGGCAATCGTTCTGTCGCACCACTGTCAGCACTCGGTTCATTAGTCTTCTTGTTTCTAGATTCTAATTGGTTTAAAACTGCCTCCTATTTGATATTTTCCTCTGTTGTATTTTACATAATTTTCTTGTCTCCTTTTATTGACAGATTTTGCTCGTTTTTGATTGACATTATTAATTAGATTAGCTATCTTACTTGTGAATGTTGTCCGACTTGTACTTTCTTTACTTTTATTATTATAATATTTTGATTCATACCTTTTTCTGTCTTTCTGTCTCGAATGTCCCTGACACTTTGGACATGTTGAGATCACACGATCACGGGTAAATATCTGACAAAAGTAACACTTCTTTATGCTATTTCCCTGTCGTGGGCAGTCGCTGGCACAGTACCCATAACTGTCGCATTCAAAACATCGCACTTTCTGTATCGCCCTTGATTTGACCGTCATAGCTGTCGTTTGATGGCTTTCAACCTGTATAATAAGTAATTTTAGTTTATCATAAGATAACCCTTTCACTATAACACTTTCTGTCATAAAACTTATTCCTTCTACTTGATGTACTTTGCTTATGATAGTATTATAAAAGAAATCTCTTTCGTCTTCTTCAGCCAACGATTTAACTTTTGACATGTTATTATAATTAAAATTAACTGCCTTTTCTTTCGTTGAATTATACTGTATGTTGTATATTTTTTTTTTTTTTTTTTAATACTAGATGAAGTTACATTTACCTCGCTTCAATTTAATTATTTCGCTTTAATTTCTTTAATTCTGTTCAACAATTCAACTAAATCTTTAATTTTCATAACTCTAGCATGATAGTCTTTATCTATTCTATTTATTAAAATATCACGAACTTTCATTTGCTACAATAGTACTATCTACAACATACAATAAGTCCAGCGAACTTAATTCAAACATAAAATAATCCAAAGTTTTCAAATATAATTTGAGTCGTTAATTTATAATAGCGTTTTACTGGTCCGTCTTTTCCAGTCAGTCCAGTTTTGATAATTTCTGTCAACTGTTTAAAAACGTCTAAAATACTGTCGTTTTCTTTATTAAGTCTTTTATTAACCTTTATTTTTATTAAACGCGATATTTTCAGTTTATTTACCGGTCCTAAGTGTTTGTCCAAGACTGTCGAGTTCCCGAAACCTTCTGCATTAAGTGTGTAATTTTCAAAATCATTGTTTACCTTATATGTCGTTTTGCTGTCTTTGGATTTATCTGTCCTTTCTGCCTCGTTACCTGTAGTCATCCTCCTTTCCCTGTTCAAATTCCTCCCTCATCGAATCCAGAGCCTGGCTGCCAAAGACCCGCGTGGCGCTTCCCTCCTTCACCATCAAAGCCATCAAATCGTCATCTCTTTTCTGCTCTATTCTTCTTTTCTTTTCTTCGTCTCTCTTGCTCTTTGCTATTTCTGCCTTAACGGTTTTGAGTTTATCCATTACCTCGTCCAATTTGTTAGATAGGTCTGCCAATTTCGCTTCAGTCATTTCATTCATTCTGTTTTCTGTCTCCGTCTTTATTTCTGCCGTTTCAGTCGTATTGTAATGCTTATCTGTCTCTTCTCTGTCTTTAGCTCCGTCTTCGTTCTTATTTTCATCTGTTTTTCTGTCGTATACATATTTTTCCAATACATCATTCAATTTTGCTGTCAAACCTCTGATTTGTTTTTGTCTTTCCTTAACTGTCGCTATTTGACCTCCTGCAGTTACTTTAACTACAGTTTTTCACAGAACCGTCTTCAAAACCGTCACTTTATTCTACTTTCTGTTCTGTCTCGTTATATAGCCCCTCCGTCTTCTCAGTCTCATTGCTGTCGTTAATTCTGTCTTTTCTCTCTTTCTTATCAGTCATATTGTGGCCACCTGTCGTACAATAGGGCATATATAATCTGTCTTCACTCTGTCTTCATCTCTGTGACTGTCCTTATTATCAGGTCAAATTCTTCACTCATAACGTACTTGTCAACTATATAGGGATAGTAAACCAATATAAATAAAATTCATATAATTTTGCCAAACACAAGCAAAACTATAAAGTTTACGTTAGAGTTAATTATATATATATATATGAGCTTAATAGACCGAACACAAGCCCTTCAAGCTCAATATATCTATAAAAATAAAGTGAATCAACCTAGTATGCCGAACACAAGCAATATTAGGTAATTCATATTTATGACAATTTAAGAGAATCAATCTAACATGCCGAACACAAGCAATGTTAAATCAATCAAATTTGCCAGTTATTTATGTATATTTTGAAATTTATAATTATACATATGTGCTATTATTCCCATACACAATATACTGAACACAAGTATTATTATGTATGTGAAAGCAGCAACTATGATCGATCAATATTATTTTTAAAACCATGGATATATTTATTAAAAAATATTTTTATATACGTACGTTCAAGCTTAATAAAATAAAATTTTTAATTTGAAATAATCATTATTCATTACTTAATTTGTATTCAATTTGTCATAATTTTGAATAGAATGCTGCCTTCAACAACTGTCATATACATATTCTCATGAGGATGTTTTGTGAAGTTGCAATAAACTTCTTTCCTCCGTATAATGATAATTTCAATTAATTAAATATTCTTAAATATATTTTTCTTAAAGTCGTTCTTTTCTGTCTTTTTTTTTAATCGGTCTTTTGGATACATTTACGTAACCTTTATTTTTGTTCGCTTTGATTTAGTTCGTTTCGCTTCACTTATTCTGTCTCTTTCTTAATCTGTCATTTTTATCGCGACGACGCGCACATTTCTATACATATACGATCACACTTATATGCTGTCTCTTTTCTTTATGCTATAACCATGTTATACGTACATATGTACATGTATATACCTGCGAGTTTATTCTCGCTTTTAGCAGTCACCGTCTTTCTGTCTTTTTCTAATTGCGCGCGCACGTCTTCACGGTCTTTTTATTGTACACGGCGTCGATGTCTTTTCATCAACTCGACTTGGGCCTATGGCCGCCATGTTTGTGTGCATTATTATCTTTCAATTTTTAGAAGTCAGGCTAATGCTTATCTTTCTTCAAGCAATTATACTTAGTATTTGAACATAAAAACGCGTCCGTTTTTACATTTATTTTTAATTATAGCGAAATTTAACCAAATCCAAGCGGCACTTTTTGCAAATATTAGTTTTTAACCGGTTTTCATTTATTTCTGTCTATACCGTCATAAATCTGTTTAGACCCCGCGCGTGCATCCACTATACATACATATATATATACACATACACATATATATATATACATATACACACATACACATACGTAAAAGCCTTCTTCACTTCGTGTTGTCGTTTATTTAGTCTATCAATTTTATTTTGTGCGTGCATGGTCTCTTCTCTCATTCTATATACATACACACACACACACACAAAGCATACAAAATTTTCTCATGCACGCATAAATCTGTCATACTCACACACATTGCGTCATTTCACCCAACTTATTTTATTTCTCTCTCACTCTCTCTCTATAGACTAGCGCACGACGCTATCTATTCTCTATCTATTTTCTTTCTTTCTATAAGCGTGCATGCGACGCCATTACTGTCTTATAGAATTGAGAGAGAATAAAGACAAATTCTTACCCGGAGTCAACTCCTTTTTCTTTTTCTTTCTTTCTCCTTTTTCTCCCCCTGCTGTCCTTCGTCCTGTCTTTTTGTTCCTTGACTCGCCATCTCTGACGCTTCAACCAGGAGATAAAGAACAATAAAACAATTCACCAAACAGACTGACGCTCGCTCCAAACCACACAAACTCCTTTCTCAATTTTATTAAATAAAACGCGCAGTTAAAAGCACTCTGGGCTCATAACCTGTTAATTAATTAATAAAAGCAGAGCACAATTTATAATAAATGAAAAGTATTTATTTAATCAATACAAGAATAACTTAATTAAATGATCTCTCTATACAATAATGAAATACAAGTTCTGACTTTAACAGACGGACTTGAACTGAACTGAACGACGACGAGACGCAACTTGATTCTCTTCAACTGTCTACTAAATATTCTCAATAGGTGGCGACACCTAGTATGAGTGTGTATATTTTCAACAGTAATAAATAAAATATGCCAGTAATGGCAATTTTTTTGGAAAATTCATTTTTGGCGATTCGGGTATTAAAATTGAGTGATATTAGTTACCCAATGGCTTTTGGGATTGCTGATTACAAATCATAAGTGAGTGGAATATCAATTTATTTTTGCTAAAATTGTCAATCTTAGGGTATGAAATTTGACATAGATTTGTATAGTTTATGTTTTCGAATAAAAATACTTATATTCCTTTTAACCAAATATTTTAGTTTATTTAATAAACATTAAAAAATATAACAATCGAAAAATTCTGATAAATAATCTTAGCATCGTAGCATTATGAATAATAGAAAAATCACGGTTATATAAACAAAATCTCGAAATTAGAAAATCAGTTTTTAAATCTAGAAATTCCAGTGATGATTCAACTCAATGTTCTAGGTGTAAGCTATTAAATACATACTAAAACTGAGCTTTTTAAAGTTTAAACTCTTTAGAATTAAAACATTGATAGAAACTAGGTAATCGATGTAAATTTGGAAAATTTAATAGCCGGGAAAAATTCAATGATTTCCAGAATACTCGAAATAATACTTCAAAAGCAACTTAAAGATTACATTGAGTATTATAAAATAGTAAATTACAAAGTTTACAACAGAGAAAAGGTGAATCAAAGCTTAGGTTTTCATATTAGTGGATAAAAACCTATTTTCAAAAGTGAGTCACGTTTTTTAAGTATAATTTCAAACGAACAAAGAACTTTATCTACACTAGGCACACGTTCCTAATAAAAAAATTTCTCTTTGTGATTCTAAATATTACCTTTTGATGTAATTTAAAATGTCACCGCTGAATAGTCTTTTTTACAGCATCGTATTTTCCAGAAAAAAGTAAAATATATAAATTTTTGGTAACATTTTAATAACCCTTCAGAAAGTACTTTTGTTAACAGGCACACACCCATGCTCTTGATTTTCCAAAAGTATGTGTATAGATAAAGCTTTGGTGTGAATTTCAAATCAAAAAAGCAGTAGTCATTTTTTTTATAGCGATAATTTATCATTTTACATGGCCTGGTAACATTTAAATTTCAAAAAAAAAACCTCTTTTCCCCATCCGCCATAAAATGACACGTCTAATTATCATTAAAAATATAACAAAATTAGTTTCTAATAACTCAATAAATCAGTGAACATTTGCTAACAAGATGTGCTATCTCATATTTAGGAGAAATGACGCAGTAACATGATTTTTAAAAGTATGAAAGAATTACCCATATAAGAAATGCACATCGCAAAGATCAAAATATAGAACAGTCTGTACATGATGAAAAGCATAAAGCAAAAATTTCTTATAACGAAAGTATTGTAAATCAGGATAGTAAATTTATTACCAGAAGTGAATCATTGATTTTTGAAAATGATCTTGGTTCATATCAGAATTTCAGTTTAGATGCGCTAAAAAATATTGTCTTTCAATCTGCCTTATGCTTTATTATAAAATTGTATGCTTATGGAAGCTTAAGTCGATCTGTAATTCATGAAATAATATATAGTTTGCTTTCAACGTATTTATTTAAATGTTTTGAATTTTTAAAAAATAAGTACAATAATATGTTGGATTTTAAGAAAAAGTTAAACATCATAGAAAATGAGCTTACAACTTTTCAAACTGAATACATGACTTATAAATACTTAAGAGAAATTAATTGTTTATTTCCACCAAAATTAATTGTAATAAAATGTTCTCTTCCATTTAGTAGACGCCGAAACAAAAGACAATTTTTATTACGTCAACACAAAATAAGTATTATACAATTAAACTCTGTTTTAAAAAAATTTGTGGGATCACCTAATGTTTTTAAAACTATTATGGAAGATATTAAAAATTGTAAACAAAATCAAAATTTATCATTTTTTAATACCAATTTTTGGAAGTCAGTAGAATTAAAATATGAAAATAAAATTATTCTTCCTGTGGTGTTATACTTCGATGATTTGGAAATAAACAATGTTTTAGGTTCTCGCAAAATAAAAAAAAAATCGGCGCAGTTTACTGTTCTATATTAGGAATCTCATTTGAGTACGCAAGTATGTTAGAAAATATTTGTTTAGTACAGTCACACAACTATCTTGATGATAAATATTTAGGTAACCAAAAAATATTTTATAGTATTATAGAACAATTACAAGATTTGAATGTAAATAGTATAACCATTAATGTAAATAATCAGAATGTAAAAGTTTATTTCATGTTAGCTTATATAGCAGGTGATAACCTCGGGTAAAACACAATTTTAGGTTTTTCGAAAAGTTTTAATGCATCGCATTGTTGCAGCATTTGTTCCGTTTCGAAAGATGTGTCAAAGAAACAAACAAAAATAAATGAGAAATTATTGAGAAATTTAGGAAATTATAATGAACATTGTAAAAATAAAATTTATGGAGTTAAAGAAACTTGTATTTTTAACAGAATTAAAAATTATCATGTCGTTCAAAATTTATCTATCGATCCAATGCATGATTTATTAGAAGATGTATGTCGATTTAAGGAAAATTTTGGATTATTTTATGAATGCTAATTATTTTTCAGTAAAAACTTTAAATAAGAGAATTCGTTGTTTTGGCAAAATTTCTGCTGATACGAACGTTCCTAATTTAAAAGAAGAGAGTATCAAAAATGAAGAAATCATAATTTCTTCTTCTGAAATGCATTTTCTAATAATTAATTTTAATCTTCCCTACTGAAAAAAATCACATGGGATCCCTTATGGGATTTCATATGGGATCCTTTATGGGCTCCCATATGGGGTTTTAGCGCGGGATCCTATATGGGATCCCATATGGGGTCCCATAAGAGGTCCACAAGCTCAATTCTAAATATAATATGGGACTACATATGGGATACCATATGGGATCCCATAAGAGGTCCACAAACTAAATTCTAAATATAATATGAGACCACATATGGGACCCCATATGGGGTCCCATAAGAAGTCCACAAGCTCAATTCTAAATATAATATGGGACTACATATGGGATACCATATGAGATCCCATAAGAGGTCCACAAACTAAATTCTAAATATAATATAAGACTACATATGGGACCCCATATGGGGTCCCATAAGAAGTCCACAAGCTCAATTCTAAATATAATATGGGACTACATATGGGATACCATATGGGATCCCATAAAAGGTCCACAAACTAAATTCTAAATATAATATGAGACCACATATGGGACCCCATATGGGGTCCCATAAGAAGTCCACAAACTCAATTCTAAATATATGGGACCACACATGGGAGCCCATATGGGATCTCATATGTGTTCCCATATATTTAGAATTGCACTGAGAAAAAAACGGAGTCATACCAACGAAACTAACGTACGTTGTCTTGACTCGCGTTAAGGGGTTGCATTTACTCCGCGAGGCGAGTCATCCCCACTCCTTGCTGCGGTATATAGACGACGCACGAACTCGATCTATTTGTCTTTGATTGCCGAGAGTTTGTAAAGTTTGATTTGAAAATTAATTTTGTTAATGAAACAATTAATTATTAAGGTGACTACGAAAGTTCAGTTAAATTTTATTTTGTAGTTTACAAATTACTCTTTCAGTTTCTATAATTTTTTGGATTTTTTAATTTTCCACCATTTATTATAATCCGTAGAATGGTGAAAAATTAAAAAATCTGAAAAATTTTACGTATTGAAAGAGTAATTTGTAAACTTAAAAATAAAACCTAACCTAAAATCCAAAGTCGCCTTAATATTGGAATGCAAAATGGATGATTTTGTAAAAAATCTTTCGATGAAATGGAACCTGAGTCAATTAATCAATAGATTTGCAGTTAAAAAATTTTAAACATAACCTCAAATACAAATTTGAATGAGTTTTTTTTATGTGTAAATAACTTATATAATCAATATATTCATATAATATTTTATAAGTATTTTTATAAATATTCTGAAAATGAATGTTGCATAGTATGAAATTATTTATAATTTCATATTTAAAAACATTTTTCATTATTGAAAAATAGAATTTGTTCGTTTTGTTGTTCGCAGTCTGTGTTTTTACAGAGGTAGGAATTGGCAATATTTAAAAGAAATTTACGGCTCAATCAAAATAAAATCTTATTAATAATTTTACTTTGAATAATATACTTCCATCTTATGATATCATACTGTAAAGTAATCGAAAAATTCAATCTTAACTACAATTCTTTGAATGAATATATTTATAAATAAATATTTATCTTCAATAATATATTCTACGATCGTCTTTAGCCTAATCTCAAAAAATAATGAAACTTAAAAAAAAAATCATTAACAGTATTATTCCTGCTTAACGTAACCTTTATATACACTTGGCCTATGAGGCGGTATATTGACTCCACGAGCGGAGTAGCTGCTACTCCGCTTGTTTGGTTGTGATAACTCCAACCCCACTTACTCCTTTTATACCGTCATTCCAATTCCGACGGCAAGTTCGTGTGACTCCACTTTCCTCTCAGTGTGAGTTTGTGGACTTCTTATGGGATCCCATATAGGATCCCGCACTAAAACCCTATATGGGAGCCCATAAAGGATCACATATGAAATCCCATAAGGGATCCCATGTGATTTTTTTCAGTAGGGTTATTATTGGAGACTTAATTCCTACTAATGGTAAAATGTGGATACTCTATTTAAAACTCAGAAAAATAGTACAGATTACAATGGCAGAATATCTAACAAACGAAATGATAGTTACATTTGAGAAATTCGTTTCTTCATATTTAACTCATTATTTAAAATTGTTTAAATGTGCGTTAAGAACAAAGCATCATATTTTACTGCATTATGCTCAAATAATGAGAAATATTGGTACATTAAAAAATGCGACTTGTATAAGATACGCAGCTAAACACAAACAAATTAAAGAGAATTCGAAAATTATTACATCTCGTAAAAATCCTCGTTACACCTTATCTTTAAAACATCAATTGCTACTTTGTAATAGGTTTATTTTGAATGAGGGTTTTTCAGAAAGAATTTTTTGCGGTCCTATAATATCTAAAGTCAATTTATAAGTTTTTATAAGTTTTAAGAATATAATACCTGCTTCAGTTCATGATCAAAATTGCATATCTTGGATTCGAATAAATGGAACACTTTATAACATCGGAAATGCTATAAATACAGGAAAAGTTGATTCAGTTAATTTTGACAAAATAAAATATATAATATTAGACAGTAAAAAACAAGTATAATTTTCGTGCTCTAAAATGGTATTCATAAATCATAGTAATCACTTGAGTGCTTATAATATTACATATGTTGATAAAATTCAAGAATGGGTTGCCGTAAATCACAAAGATCTTACGGATTATGAAAGTTACAATGTCCATAAAATGTCAAATTCAAAAAACTATATTTCCTCAAAACTATTTTAATTTCTGTCTTCTATATATGACTGAAAATGATTGTATTATTTCTATAATTGTATTATTTTAAAAAGAATAAAATCAGCTAAAGTTCTATAAATTTATCTTTTCAGTTTTGTCTTATACCTTTTTTAACCATCTTGCAATAAATATAAATAGAAACGCAAAAATTAATTACTGCAAAAAAATGTAGTCAATAATTTAATTCAACTAAATATTTATTAGGGATTAATCAACAAAATATCTTTTTGAAATGATTACATTTTTTTGTTTGTGAAATACTCATTAAAATCAAGTAAAATTATTATTAGATAAAATTAATAAATTTTTTTAAATTATTATATTTAAGATTTATAGATTGTTATTTTGAAGAATTCATTATTTGGAAAAAAAAATATTTGAAACTAAAAATAGTTTATAAATTATTCTTATGAGAAAATTTTTAATTCATCATAATAATAATTTTAAAATATGATTTCAAAAATAAATATTTCTTAGTAATACATGATTTTTAGAAAAACAAAATGGTTTAAAATGTATTTTAATAAAAAAATATGATTTATTATTTTAAGATTAATTTAAAATGAAAAAAGAAAAAAATTCTCTATACTGGGATCAAACTTGAAACATTTAGGTTTGATGGCATTGCAAAAAAAATATTTATTTAATTCAAATAATTCATTTATTTATTTTTACATTTCCTAACAAGTTCAATAGGTATATGATGTTGCCGCTTGGTGGCGTCACTAATTTTTCTTTTCTCTAAATCTCGCAAGTAGCGAGAGGGTTTACAATTTGATGTATAAGGAAAGTCAGAACTGCAGATTGTAAAGAAATTGTAATGCGTGCGATATTTATATATAGGGATATATCTGGAACTTTTTAATTTTGAGAAATTGTCTTCACAACAATTCAAAAGTCTATAATACAAGTTTCTGGAGTAGCACACACTTCAATAAGAGCTTAAATTACTCGTTTCTGTAAGTAGAATATGTAATTAAATTTTGGTATCGATTGAACAATCGTTGTTCACGGTACATAATTTTATACGTCAAAAATGATACTTTTTTCATATTTTTCTACGTGTGTTTCTTGAGCTATAAAAAAAGTAACGTTCTTTCGATCATTCTCAAATTTTTTGAACATAATGAATATGGTAAAAAGAACAGTTTAAGCCTACCCTGGTACATGTGCCCCTCTTTAGGAAGCTGTTAGACTATTTTTAATGTTAGTGTGATTTTCACCTAAAAATTTTGCCCAGCTGGCATAAAAATGTTTCATAATTTAGTCGTTACCTTGAAGGACGTAATTTCTGATCATTTAGGAGGTATTTCTGATTACATATTTACATGTAAAAAAGTAAAAGTATATTTCTTTTTCACATGAACAAAGCATTTCTTACGCTCAATCTATTTTTTTCTCATAAATTAAAAAAAAGTTTTTTCCTACTAAAGTCTTATAGATTATGATTTATAATAAATTATGATCAGAAATTACGCCCTGATCAGTAACTACGTCCTTTACGGTATTAGATTTTCAATACTCAAAAAATTCTCAAATGTTGCTATAGCAAAGTACTTGTACAATTGCTTTTTATTTTTTTAATAGGTCTTATTGTTTCTGCACAAAAAATTCAAATTTAAAAAAATTGACAACTTGTCCCAGTCTTCCCTAAATATTCTGTTTTTTCGAAAAAAATTTTTTTAGTGTATATTTATATGTTAATAAAGATTTAATGTATGAATATCATGCAAACAAAAAATTATTTATCATTTAGTGATTTAAAAGAAATGTTTAGAATCTGAGTTCCTTATGAATACTTTATCTCATCCCAAAAAAAACCTTTAAAAAGGTAAAATTACGGCAAGTTAGCTTTTAAAAAAATCATTCACACTGTCTCAGAAGTGAAAAGTGTTCTGTCAAAAATTGAGACAAATTTAATACAATCAACTATAAAAAAATAACTTAAAAGCACTTGTATTAAATCAAGCGAGAAATGAAAATTCGTTAGAGACTCAGCGAAATTGAAATTCCAGACTTTTCGAAAATACAAGAAACACTTAAAGTCATTATAACCTTCCATCGGCCTCTACAACAACACATAAACAAACATCATACCTTTTTCCTACAAAACAAAGTCCGACCTTTAATTCAATATCAAACATTCTAAACACACAAGAAACACAACCTACAATAACAAATAACCGAACTTTCTCGAATCCTTACTATCCTGTAACCTTTCCCGTGTACACAACAAATACGCCCAACATAAACACACAGAATCATAACACTCAACCGTCGGTCGCAGCTTATATAAAATTCAAATTAATTAAAATGCCCTTCTGGCAACACGATCCGGTAACATGGTTCGAAACGCTCGAGTATCAACTATCGATACAAAACATAACGGACGACAACATTCAATTCGTAAACGTCATGCCTAACCTTAGTAATAGTATCGTTGATGAAATATCTAATAGCACTAAATTGCTAAGACCTAATCATCGTTATACCGGCATTAAAGACATTTTAATTAAAAAATATACGCAATCGCAAGATTCTAAATGACAGACATTATTTCGCGGTTGTCAAATCGGAACGAAGAAGCCATCGGAGTATTTATACGAGCTGATTAATCTTGCGAGAGAACAAATGCCACGCGCGTCGATTCTTAAAGCATGGAGAGCTAATCTACCATGCAATATCCGTCCGTTTATAAGAGAAGATGTAACACTGGAAAACGAAATGGCGTCGGTCGAGCTTGCTGATCAAATACATGCCGACTTATATGCAAATCACAACGCAGTTCACGAAATTAAACAAAATAAAACGCATATCTTGACAGAAATGATGACTAAAGTTGACGCGCTCGTAAGCCAACGTAATACAGTTAAAAGACACTCGCAAGATAAAACGTGGTACGAAGGTAACAAATCAGGAGGGCGCGGACGTAGCAAAAGTAGAGAACGTAGACATTATTGTTACCATCATAGTAAATACGGTAAAAACGCGTTTAAATGTACAAAGCCGTGTGACTGGGTGGATAACTTCATTAAACCAGATCAACAAGATGCGAGAAATAAAAATTGAAAAAACTCGGATGGTAACAAAGGAAACGCTAAAGATTCGTTAAACTAGAAACTCGGCGCGTCATGGAGACCAGCGTGGCCGGGACTAATTCAGTGCGTCTCCACGTAAAAGATAAAACCACCAATGAGGTGTTCTTAATTGACTCGGGCGCGGAAATTTCCGTAATCCCTAGACCAAAAAATTTTTCATGAAAAAAGACAAATTTAAACTTATACGCAGCCAACGACACTAAAATAAACACATATGGCACATTACACAAGAAACTTGGTTTTGGGTTCACTCAGGAACTGCTATGGCTTTTTATTATTGCAGATGTCCCTTATCCTTTATTGGGAGGGGATGTTTCAAATCATTTTCATCTTTTACCAGATCTTAAGAAAAAATTACTAATCAATGCAAATACGAATAAAACAATTAATGGATTTAACAAAGCCATTCCTGACTTACAAATTTCATTGATTGACTCTAAAATCAAGTATGCACACATTTTAAACAAATTTCTCACGGTAATAGGCATTGATAGGCCAAAACCTCTAAAAAAGAGAGGCATCTATCATTACATTAAGACCACAGGTCCTCCTTGTGCGCAGAAACCGCGACGCTTACACCCAAAAAAACTTAAAGTAGCTAAATCAGCGTTTGAAGAGTGGTGTAGGTTAGGTGTGTGCAGACCTTCGAAAAGTCCTTGGGCTACACCCATACACATAATGCCTAAAAAAACGGGGAATGGCGAGTCTGCGGAGACTATCAAAAATTAAATGAGGTAACGGTACCGGATAGATACCTCATACCGAATTTACATGATTTTTCAAGTAACCCACACGGTAAAAATATCTTCTCCGCTTTAGACCTGGAAAGCGCGTTCTTACAGATACCCATCTTTCCAGATGACATCCCAAAAACGGCAGTAATTACACTGTTTCGTTTATACGAATTTCTTAGTATGACCTCCGGTTTTAGAAATGCGTTGCAAACGTTTCAAAGGTATGTTAACCTAGCACTGGGAGATTTAGATTTTGTCTTTGCCTACATCGATGACATCCTTGTGGCGTCCGCCTCACCTGAGGAACATAAGAAGCACTTAAATATAGTGCTTGAAAGATTGCAGAACTTCCATTTGCATCTAAATTTTAAAAAATGCATCTTTGGAGCCGAAAGCTTAGTTTTTCTCGGGCATACGATCGATAAAGAAGACCTTAAGCCTTACCCAAAGTTGGTCGAATCAATCAAAAATTTTCCACAACCGTGAACTGTAGATGAATTGCGCAGATTCCTCGGTTTAGTTAACTTTTATAGAAAGGCAACCCCTCAAGCGGCAGAAACGCAGCGCCATCTGCACGCGCTTATAAAAAGTAACAAAAAGAAAGACAAAACACCAATAGTTTGGACCCCAGACGCACTAGAGGCTTTCGAAAAGACAAAGATAGATATAACGAACATTACCAGCTTAGCTTATCCGTGCGCAGAGGCAGAGATACGCGTAACCACAGATTCCTCAAATTTCGCCATGGGTGCTTCCTTGGAGCAATGTGTAAACGGCAGTTGGCAGCCACTAGCATTTTTCTCCAGGAAGTTCACAAGAGCAGGAACGCAATGACGAATTAAAAAAGATAATCGCGGATTCGAATTACCCTCTAAAATTAACTAACTAGGAGAGTGTCACACCTCCAGATCACGGATTTTGCTCAAACTTCGGGATGAGTTTTCAGATGATAAAATATGGAAAAAGCTAAAGTTATAGTCACAAACACTCAATATTTCTCTAGTTACAGGAAATTAAAGAAAATCACTAAAAAAGTTACTAGATTTTTAAACGCATATAGTTCTTTAACATCGATAGCTAGAAGCTTGAAACTTTTTTTAAATTAAAGCTGAGCTTAAATCCTTTCGAAACAGTAGTCACAGCATATCTGAATATTATTTTTTCCCAAAGTTAGAGCGTAATAAGGATTGGACCTGAATTTTCTTTTTAAAACATTTATTAATAATAAAAGCTGAAATTAGGTCCAATCTTTATTACGCTCTAACTTTGGGAAAAAATAATATTTTGATATGCTGTAACTACTGTTTCGAAAGGATTTGAGCTCAGCTTTAATTTAAAAAAAGTTTTAAGCTTCTAGCTATCGATGCTAAGGAACTATATGCGTTTAAAAATCTAGTAACTTTTTTAGTGATTTTCTTTAATTTCCTGTAACTAGAGAAATATTGAGTGTTTGTGACTATAACTTTAGCTTTTTCCATATTTTATCATCTAAAAACTTATCCCAAAGTTTGAGCAAAATCCGTGATCTGGAGGTGTGACACTCTCCTAGTAAGCTGCGCTAGGGACCCGATGGAACAGCCATCTATTGCAATTTTGACGCGCAAACCTTTAGACCATTTATACCTAAGATACTTAGACGCGAAGTATTTAAAATCTTCCATATTAACAACGCGCACCCTTCGGGCCGTGTAACCGATAGGCTAGTTAGACAGCATTACGTGTGGCCTAATATGGCTAAAGAAGTAAAAGAGCAATGCAAAAACTGTTTAGATTGTCAACACGCTAAAGTTTCTCGCCAGAATAAGTTTTTGCCATTACACTTCGTTGAACCAGACGCGAGATTTGCGCATGTGCACATCGATATTGTAGGTCCTTTGCCCTCGAGTAAAGGCTACAAGTATCTGCTCACGATGATCGATAGATTCTCGCGCTGGCCAGAAGCGGTACCTCTACACGATATTACAGCACCAGTGGTTGCATGCTCATTTTTTGATACTTGAGTAGCGCGATTCGGTGCGCCCGTAACAATAACTACGGATCAGGGACGGCAATTTGAATCTCAGCTTTTCACCCCACTCTTAGAACTGATAGGTTGCAATCGGACGCGTACGACTGCTGACCATCCGCAAGCAAACAGCATGATCGAAAGATGACATAGGCAATTAAAAGCTGCATTAATGTGCCTTGCACAGACTCATGAATGAACCAAAGTTCTTTCAAGTGTTTTATTGGGATTGCGTACTAGAAAACGCCTAGATACAGATGCTAGTCCAGCAGAGTTTTTGTATGGCACAAAATTAACCATTCCAAGCGATATCTTGCAGTTTCGCGACACCCGCGGCCTTAACGATAACATCTTTTTATCGGAATTTCGGGATTATATCGCGCAAATGAAGCCAGTTCCGGTAGTACACAAAACTTCCGCCAAACCTTTCGTCTTCAAAAATCTTAGTACCTGCACTCACGTGTTCGAAAGAGTGAGAGCTGTAAAACCGCCACTAACACAACCATACACCGGTCCGTATAAGGTTGTCTCGCGTCATCAAGATGTGCGTACCTTTACCTTAGAGAAAAACGGTAAACACGTCGTTGTAAATTTAGAACGTATTAAACCAGCGTATTTTTTAATCGAAGAATGTAACGACGAAGATGCAATTATTAATTCTAATTCTGACTTCAATGCATATGGAAGATCCCTGCAACAGTTTTCATCTCCGAATTTTAACTTACCTACAAGCACCACGGTGCGCAAACTCGTCGATAACGCAGAGAATAAGGCTTCGCAACTTCCGCCCTCTGTTGTAGATAAAGATAAAGTGCAAGATGGTAACTGCAAATCAGATAATTTTTTGACACAGCAGTCAGTAAATGAAGACTGTGATAATAGCACGGAGGATAGGACCTTGCGACCCCTACTCTCTCAGACTAATGACACTGCACCCTGTGCAATTGAAACAAATGGCCAAGAGCCATCCCGCGTCCGTAAAGCAGATTCCGTTACCGAGCCTCCTGTTATCACACATGAAGTTCTTATACATAGGTATGATGACATGGACGAGTTGTCGTCGGGGGGGTATGATCGCGGCGTTAGCAGCGACATTCAGGCGTCTAGTGATAGGATAATAGATGAAAGCGCGCTTCCGGAAAGAACTCACAGTAATCGGATCATTAATGCACCGGAATGCATAGAAGCTTCAGAGACTCCTACTCTCAATAAAGACAATCCTTCTTCTGTCATTCATCCACAATCAACTCCCTCCTTACCTAAAAAGAAAAAATTCATTCCAAACATCCTAAAAAGAAATAAGATCAATTCAATAGAGAATAGGGAGGTAAATAAAAAAGTTAGGTTTTGCGATCAAATCTCGGTTAAATATATATGTAAAGCCTCGCACTCATTTCCTAAATTGTATAAAAAACGCAAGCGAAACGCTGCTAGAGAACTGGAGGATATTAAATGCCTCCCTGCTAAATATCTAAATATAACTAATCAAAATGCCTTTTCGTCTGTTCTCTAGCTCCTGCTGGTCCAGCTTGCTTGAAGGCATGTCTTCCAATAGCGGTTGGGTCAGAACACAGGATGTCTCCGCAGAGATCCACCGTCTGCATGAGAGTCTTCTCAATGCCATCGTGGCAACACCAGAAGGCTCTCCTACGAGACACCATCTTCGTATGGCGAAGCTTTATCTCTCGGAGTTTAAATAAGAATATCTACAAGTCTTAACCGAGACCATGAACGCCGCCGCTCGTGCCTCCCTACGCACTTACCCGTGCACTCCACCTACCTATGATCGTCGTCTTCCTATCTTGTTCATAAGTGGTCAGCATGTATGTACCCTGTTAGTTTATAACATGCATAAGGTTTCAAAGAAGGTTTTGGGCGACATGCTGATCACGCGTGGACAGAAGGAATTTAAAATCAACGCGATCTTTATTAAAGGTTCAAGGTGTAGTGCGCGGGTGACCTGCGATAACCTCACGTCGTCAACTAGAATGCAGTGCGACGCCCTTTTAAATAAACTTTTTTTTGAAAAGGAACGTGGGGGCAAGGTATGCAGGAGATCCGTAAAGGTATGTTCGGCTAGGAATTTTTTGACGACCACCGACTTACAACCGGTGGTACAGGTCTTTCAAGACCCTACCTTTGCCTGCCTTGCAGCCCTGCGTCTTGATCCTATTGTTAGATGTATTGTTAGGCAATTGGACAATGATTCCAAGTTGGCACTAGTCACTGCATTCGAAGGATGGCGCGAGGTCCATTACAAATTAGGCCACCTGCACTTTGATTCGGGTAGCAAGCGATACCGGACGGAAAATGGATGGCAAAGAATGCTTAAAGATGCGCACCAATTTTATTCCTCTGGCACCACCATCCGCGAGTGGTGGCCTATAGATGTGTCCGAGCTCCAAAAATTGTTAGACATTAATTTAGTTAACCCTTCTGGTCGGGAGTTGCGGACACATCTAACGGACGTTAATTTGCGCGGCGTTGTGGTAACGCCTACAGCACTAGAAATGTTGTCTCGATTCTCCACTATTGAAAGGTTGATTATTGGAAAAACTACCGGGTTTTTCGAGAATCGGGTCAGTCTTGAAGGTGTCAAGCATCTTGCCGTCAATGACAACCCGATGGTTCGTCTCGCTTGGGAGAAGAAGCGCGAGGAGGATAACTTCGACGAGCGCATTTGGATCCCATGGCTTAACCACCAGGCTACTTGTATGCTCACTTTATTAAGGTTCGTACAATGTCCACAGTTGCGTCTGAAATTTTTGATCGAGTTTCTTAAGGACAATGATAAAATTTCTGAGCTTAGCCTAATGGATTGTTCCAACATCGACCCAATGTTGCAGATGTGGCAGCTCCCTGTATGGGTGTTCACTGAGCTCAACTCCTTGAGCACCTTCCGCATGGAGTATAACACCACGACCGCCGAACCACTGGACTTTATTCATCGGCCAGACCTCCATACTCTTCCTTCTTTAATGGAGTTGAGCCTTAAAGGCAGTAGATTCGTCGAGCAGCACTTGCAAAATTTTTTAAACCATGCTCCAGTGCTTCGTGTGGTCAATTACACGGGTTTGGACATTCCCCAGCAAAGATTAGATTTCTCGGGTCTTCAACATCTGACCACGCTGAAACTGCCTTACCATCGTGGCATTGAGGACACCTTGGAGTCTCTCTCTTCTCTCTAAGTACGTAACGTCACTGTAACCAACACCTTGGGGAAGAATAATAAAGGCAACAGAGAGTTTAGCCTACGATTTATCATGGACGTCATCACCAGGGTGTTCTCATTCAACTTCCTAGCGCTCAACTGTAAGATCTGTATGCGTGACACTATGCGCAGGTCATCAACCTCAGTGCCTACGTCACGCAGAAGAATCCCATAACATCTGGGTCTTCACACCACGAGCGTTTCAAAGTTTGGGTCTTCTACAACTAGATCCACGGCGGTCCAAACCCGCGTACCTCTTACTAACACCTTTGTAATTGTGCAATAGTTAATTAACCGGTTTATTTTTTTCATTTCACTTTACTTTTTATATTTTTTGTACTCTGTTTATTCCTTTTTTCTTTTTTTTATATATACAGAGTCACATTCTTGCAATAAATTTCGTTCTAGTTAACGCATTATCTTTAAAGTAAAGTAAATTCACGTTTATAATAATTTCTTTTTCTAAACAGTCAAGTGCACTACTTAGAGTTTTAATTACTTAATCATAATATGCACTCTGCATTTTGTACACTCAACTTCTTATTTTTGATTCATGCAACTTAGCTACGCCAAATAAGCAATTTATATTATAATAGATTGATGCTACTTAAGGGGATGTAAAATGGACACTACACCTGTACTCATAAATATTCACTATCTTTACATTTTATTGCAAAATTTTCAATAAAAAAATGCATTAAGTTGTAGTATGTACCATAAAGATTATTCAGTTTAATTTTTAAATGAATTCATTCATTAGTTATTGAGAATTTTGGGTTCCAAAATTATTTATTGAAATTTTTCGATTTTGTACAGGAATCCAAATATCTTAAAAGCTAATGAATGAATTTATTTGAAAACTTATCAAAATAATCATTATGGTACATACTACAAGCTAATGCATTTCTTTTCTGGAAATTCAGCAATAAAATAGAAAGGAAGCTAATATCTATAAGTACAGGTGTAGTGTCCGTTTTACATCTCCTTAATCTAATAAGTAATAATTATCTTGTCAAACTGAAAAAATTGCAATGCATCAACCACTCTTGTCAACAAATTACAATTAAGTGAGTTGTACACACACACACAAGCATAATCTGTAACTTTATAGTGCATTTGACTGCAATAACTAATGCACAAAAATCCTGCGATATGTAAATCTTTTGTAAGATTTCATAGCGAATCTAATATAGTACATAATAGCGCTCATACTTGAAAGTAAAGCACCATAAGTGCATAATATGTAAATATACTCAAGTACCTTAATGCAATCTGTAACAAGTACTAAACTTGTTCCGTGCGTACCATTTTTGTGTGTAGCGCAATTTTATAAAAAAGTTCCTTTTCACTGCACTTTTAAATGTATTAATCATCAGTAGCGATAAATAGCTAATAAATATTAACAGTATTCACTGTAATAAAGCAATTTATTTTTGCAAAACTATATGCAAATCCTAAAGGATTCCTAATAAAAAAAAAACAAATAAGTATTAACAGTTCTCACTGTAATAAAAAATCTTTGTAAATCTTCAATGATTGTTAAATAATTACATATGTACTATGAATCTTAGGCTGTGATAATAGCTGTGATATTTGTAATGTTATTGCGATCTTTTATATTTATTTTTTATGAGACTTTAATGTCAATGCGAATATTTATGCGAATTTTACTGCGATTTTTAAACTCATTGTTATACGATTTATAACTTATATTGTTATTTCAACTTTTTATTGTTAATTTCATATAAAAAAGACTGATTGTTAAACTATCTGTAATATAAAAAATATGCACCTTTTTGCAATTTTGTAAACAAATAAAATTATCCTTAACAAAATTTAATTGTTGGGGGGGAGTGAAGTGGGGATACTTACACTTGTTTGCATGCGTATGGCGCTGTAAGCGCACCAATACACATGTCAGCGTATACATGAGAACGCTTCTGCGCAGGCTCATATCAGACGAGGAAGAAGCAGCTCCGAGACTGCTTGCTTGTACTTCAGTCTTACTCCGCCAGCCACTGCGCTTAGTCGCTTTGGCTATTGAATAAATCACAAGTAACTTATATACTTCTGACTTGTTATTTTCCAGATCCCATCTCCTTCTACATTATACATATACATTGCCACCTCAGGCATTACAGCAACAATTAGATTTTTACCAATTCGCTTATTTTTTAAAATATAATCAAACCAACTCATTATATGCCGCTGATGCTCTTTACTATTTTCATGTTCACTAAGTGATTCAGAAATGTTTTTCCAATTACAGAAACCTTTTCTAACAAATAAATTATTACTATCTTTTGAAAATGATGTGCACATTAAACGAAAAACTGCACCCGTTGATTCTGAGAACATTAGCCACTTCCTTAAAACCATTTCACCATTTTTTAATTTTCGATAAAAATGATTAACTGAAAACTATCTATTTTGTTTTTCGTACTGTCACTTAGAACTTTTAAAATTTGAGTCTTTATTTTGAAAAAACGCATAATCTTTTAAATATTTTTATAACACTTGGGGCGTAAACTGGTCATTTTATGCCCGCAAAGCAGCATAAAATGACCATTTGACGCCCCAAGTGTTATAAAATAGTATATGCACCGCGTGCGCAATGTACTTTCGCATAAGGTACTATTCACGTCCGTTATCGCTTAGATCTAATGGCCACTTTGCGAGATCTTTCTGAACACCTTGGAAATAAAATAATTTGTAATTTATATACTTTAAATTTTTAATGAAATTAAGTTTTTAAAAATTATAAGTTATATAAAAAATATACCTAACATCACATTTTTAAAGCCACTGTAGAATTATCACAACTAGAATTTATTCTGCAAACATTCTCATTAAAATGATTTTCAATTGATGTAACATTGTTCAAAGCATGAGCTAAAAAGATGTTAAAAAACAAAAAAGGATTATAATAAATATTTAAGTTAAATTGTCGCGCATGAAATCAAATTATTTAAGATATTTAGAAAATTACCTATTTCACTCTGATGCTTTTAAACGTCAAAGAGTTGGACTCATTATTTAATTGACTGCCAGTAAAAGGTTCATCCGTAATTTGGGTATCATTAAGAAACTTGGATTTTATATCAAAATTCTCATTATTTGAATTCAATTTCGATGCAATAGATTCGTTCCTCAATTCATCCATTGTGATTAGATAATTAGATGAAATATTTTTAGAAAATAAGTTTTAAAAAAGATGCCTTATGTGTATTATGAAATCCTGTCCGACATTTTGAAGAAAATTTCAATCAATATAAATAAAAAAAACATTACAATAAGAATAAATTTATATATCAAGATTCACGCATGAATTAATACAAATATATTTTGTCAACAATGGAAAAAAGATGATTAATTGTTATGATTATTAAAATTTAAATAAAATTATACAGTAGTCATGGGACAGAAGCTATGTTTCTATTATATATAAGTATAGAGATTAGGGAGTATGGCACTTTCGGATGAAATCAAATTTAAAATTAAGCATTTGATATATGAAAAACTAATAATCTTTGAATGGATATAAAGAAATGATTAAAATTATAATGATATAATTTAATTATAAAAGCATGGTTTCACAATTATTCAAGTAAATATTCGTCATGAAAAAACTGTCTACGTAAGTATTGCTATACTCAAAAGCACAGTTAAGAAATTCGCTACTCTTACGGTGTAACGAAAACATTATTCTTGAACTACAATTTTCCGAACGGTATATGCTTAGATTTGAAATTAAAAAATATCAAACTATAAGAATTACTAATTACCTGAATAATCTGTATATGATCTAGAAAAGTCAGTTGATGTATTTGTATATTCCTCATTTTGAATTCTAGTATTCTCTTTTGTCCATATATTACTCTCGTTTTTTATTTCACTTTGTTTTATTTTATTTGAATCAATAGTTCCAATAGTTTGAACTTCATTGTAATTATCATTACCGGAACAATTTGAATTTTTTGTATCAAATTCTGTGGTATCTAATGGAATTTTTTGAATTTCATCTTTTTTATGATTATCTACATTTATAGATTCTGTGACAATAGCAGATGAAGATGGTTTAAGAAAACTAGTCAATATGGGTAGTTTGATAAATGATTCTTCTTTTTTTATTTTTCTCTTTTCCGCCCCACTAAGATATCTTCTTGAATCCATTTTTACGATTTAAATTTTATTATTCAATTATAAAATAGAAATGCGGGAGTAGATACTCTTATTATTGAGTTATTAAATATTATAAATTTATACTTTTAATTAAACATTAACTAGAAAATCCATGCGCGCAAGCGCGCCCTATATCTAATCTAAATGTATATAGATTTTTAATGATTGACTGTTAATGTAATGTTATTATTTTCTGTTCATTATTAAATAATAATAATTTCATATCTACTGATATCTGCATCAGTAAAGAAATTGATGTTATACACTAATGTATCAGAGCAGTTTACGCGGCATCAATGAATTTATAGACACAGAAAACTTCGAGAAAAATAAATCCCATTTAAAAGATATATTATCACTATATTCATTTTCTTATTATTATTTTAAAAAATTGAAGAAATAGTAAACTTTTAAATTATTTTTTAGACATTTCTTAAATCTTTCAAAATATAATATACAATGTCAAAAGTTATTTTACAAATATATAGCTTTTTATACATTTGATTTTCAAGATATATCTTAAGAGGCGGTCGGAACCAAATCGGTGACTTAGTTCGGTGCTTGTAATAAATGCTTATAATAATTTATTCATTTATTAATATGGTAAAAATATAGTCATTTCCTCTAGTCATGTATATGAAGAATAATTTTAAATAGTTAAAGCCACAAAAATATACAAAATATTGTTATAAAGCGAAAAATGCCACCTAACAATCGACACGACAGTTTTTTGCATGCGGTATATGTCAAGTCAGTTTGATATTTGTAATAAATGCTTATAATAATTTATTTACTTATTCATATGGTAAAAATATAGTCATTTACTCTAGTCATATATATATAAAGAATAATTTGAAATAGTTTAAGCCATAAAAATATACAAAATATTATCGGAAAGCGAAAAATGCTGACTTGATATATACCGCAAGTCACCGATTTGGTTCCGACCGCCTCTTAAGAGAATTCCAAGATCGATCTCTGGACATAGTCATGTAAAATTGTCCAAGATAAAAAACATGTGTTTTTAATACAATGTAACGTGGTTTATAAAAACGACTTTTCCAGTTTTATCATCACTTAAAGTTTCACATTTTAAAGAGACATAAAATGGACACTACACTCACACTCATAAATATTAACTATCTCCACTTTTTAGTGCAAAATTTCAGGAAAAGAAATACATTAGATGGTATAAATTTTTAAATAAATTTATTCATTAGCATTTATGAGTTTTTAATTTCTGGTACTAGAAAAATTTTAATATATAATATTGGAATCCTAAATTCTCAATAACTAATGAACAAAGTTATTTAAAAATCAATATTTTCAACAATATGAAATCCATAAAATATATAAAAAATAAAATAATTCAAATCCATTCTAAACGGTATGTATATCGTTCCTATTTTTAAAATACAAATAAAAATAAAAATTCTAATTTATATTTTCTTAATTATAGTAATTATATTATTCTTTCAAACAAAAGATTTTTAATTTTATTTTGCAGAAGAACTGTTTATTCTAAGCGTGATTCAATTTGAATTTTGAAATTAAATAAATAAACTTTTAAAAATAGTACATTTTAGGCAAGTATTATACTATATTTTTGAAAAAAAATTTTTAAGCTGTCAATCTAGAAATATTTTATATACTAAATTATATTATCGAAATTGTATTACTTATCGGTTTTTTTATTATTTATTTTAAAATATTCCGAAATATTTTAAAATATTATTTTAAATTTACAAAATTATTTGCCAGGCTCATGGATAAATATTTTATGATATTGTTATAAGCTAAAAAGTTCATAACATCTATATTTTCTAAATTTATTGCTTAATATACTATTTTATAGTACAATTTTAAAAAAGACATTTCAGAAGTAAATGACTTAGAATTGTTACCATGTTCTAATTTTAAATATAAAATAACAAATGAATATAGAGCGGTACTTCGCACTCTCAACATCTTCACACAAAAGGAATATTTGTAAGCGGAAGTTAGCGATGTTTATATTAATAATTTTATTTAAAAAATCAAACTATAACTCAATAATTATAATTTAATTATTTTATCAATGATTTTTATTATTAAATTCTAAATCGATGATTTTATTTAAGCATATTATAGTAAATCAAATCTCGTTTTTCGCCAATCATATGATTCTATTCAATGCACCAATCACGTTCTTACTAGGAGAGTATCAGACCTCCGGATCACGGATTTTGCTCAAACTTTGGGATAAGTTTTCAGATGCCAAAATATGAAAGGAAAAAGAATTTTAGACCCCAACGCTCAATATTTCCCTAGTTACAGGCAATTAAAGAATATCACTAAAAAAGTTACGAGATTTTTAAACGCTTACAGTTTCTTAGTATTGATACTTAGAAGCATGAAACTTTTTTTAAATGAAAGCTTAGCTCAAATCCTTTCAAAATAGTAGTTATGGCATGTCAAAATATTATTTTTTTACAAAGTTATAGCGTGATAAACATTGGACCAGATTTTTCTTTTTAAAACATTAATTAATAACAAAAGCTGAAATTGGGTCTAATGATTATTACGCTATGACTTCGGGAAAAAATAATATTTTGACATGCTATAACTACTATTTCGAAAGGATTTGAGCTCAGCTTTCATTTAAAAAAAGTTTCATGCTTCTAAGTATCAATACTAAGAAACTGTAAGCGTTTAAAAATCTAGTAACTTTTTTAGTGATGTTCTTTAATTGCCTGTAACTAGGGAAATATTGAGCGTTGGGGTCTAAAATTCTGTTTCCTTTCATATTTTGACATCTGAAAACTTATCCCAAAGTTTGAGCAAAATCCGTGATCCGGAGGTCTGATACTCTCCTAGTTAGTATAAAATGTTTCACAACATCCGGCCATCGTTTTTTTAAAAGAGGAATATCAAAGATCGATAAAATGAGCAGTTACGTTAAAAAAATCGTTAAAAGAAAGGTTAGGAAATCAACTCGTTCTCGAAAGAATCTGCACATAGATTGACAGGAAGAAAACATTCGAAACAGCAGTGCATGTTTCCATAATTTTTCTGCGAAAATACACGTCGTGCGACTAACAAGGAGAGCACCCCACCTTCGGGAAACGGATTCGGCTGAAACTGCAGGATATGATTTTTTGATGAAAAAAAATGAACCTGTGTTTTTTCTTTTCGTCGAAAAGGCTCGCTAGACAAGAATATAGACATTTTTTCAAAAATATGGCGAATAAAAGCCTTTATAAAAACTTAAATAACCAAAGAACTAAGACTCTCACAAAAAAATGCATAGAAGATAAAATAAAGCACGGATTGAATGCTTTAATTTAAGCTTTTTTGCATAAAAAAATCTTTAGTGGTTCAAAAGTTACAGACGATTAAAACATGTTAATGAAATAACGTGAAAAATAGATCATATTTTATATGCTAAAAATATTAAGTAAATACGTGGTAATATTTAATGCAAAAAAGCTTAAATTTTTTTTGTAAGAGTCTTAGTTCTTTGGTTATTTAAGTTCTTATAAAGGCTTTTATTCACCATACTTTTGAAAAAATGTCTATATCCTTGTCTAGCGGGCCTATTCGACGAAAAGAAAAAACACGGGTTCATTTTTTTTATCAAAAAATCATATCCTGCAGTTTCAGCTGAATTCGTTTCCCGGAGGTGAGGTGCTCTCCTTGTATGTGTTGTAGAACATATTACGTGGAATTTTTTTATATACTGTAATATGCAGAATTGAGTAGGTTTCAATAGTTTGATTATTCATCATTGGGCAGTAAGATACTATAATGAATTTAAAAAATGATATAATAAGTGACCAATTAATAGACGCGACTCGCATTATCTAGCAACTATTTGGCTGTCTAAGTGCTACAAAGTCTTTCATTGGCCGGATTTTTTGAAACTATTTTAAAATTACTTTTTAATAATTTCAACTTAAAATAACAAAAGTATGAATATATTGCAAATTAAGGCAGATTTAATTGTTAATGATAGTCTTATTTTAAATAGTAGTAAATTCTATGTCTTTATTTTCGATGATCAAAATATAAATAAAATAATGATAAACAAATTTTTACTTTCTTTTAAAATCTTTTAAAAATTGCTATTCTATATTTATAAAAAAATCATCCATCAAAATCAATTTACATTATTTTATAAGGATTTATTAATTATTTTAAATATTTTGTCAATTATAATTATATTTTGGAGGTTTTTAGTGGCTCAGTGATAGGTCCGTAATTCGATGATTCGAGTTCGAATTTTCGTCTAGGCCGATTGATACAAGCACTATATACTGTACGTAACATATGTTTTATTAATAAACACGCTGAAAACCTTTGATGATAGCATTATACAGTCAAACAGCGAGTTTTATGTAACAGCTTAATACAATCTTTTTTAAACGATTGTATTCTGTCAAAATATTTCAAATAATTTCCTTTATAGATTAATTGTTTATTAATTTTTTGCTCATAGCTATAGGCATAATTAAATATTTCATATTTCATATCTCTTTGTACTTTTTTTTCACAAATTTCATATTTTTACATCTTAACATTTTTTATCTATATTATTTAATATTATATTCTTTGATCGAACTACTATAGATAAATTAATTATTTATCGTGTATAGAAAAAATAATGAGATTTATTTGTTTTATTGAGAAGTATCAAAATTTTCTTAGTGCAAATACTTTTGTAAACATTAAAAAATAAAAGAAGGGAAAAATTTTATTTTTTTGTTTGACCCTTGTTTTCTACTCTAAAGCGGGGCAAGATACCGTACTTAAGGGAAAAAATGTTTATATCTTAATTTAGTTAAGAACCTAACAATCTGTTTAATAAATATAAAAACTTTTGTAGCAATCATCGATACAGAAGTTTTGTTATTTATTTAATAGATTATAATATTCTTTACTAAATTAAAATATAAAAACTTTCTTCCTTAAGTATGGCATCTTGCCCCGCTTTACTATATAAATTTTACAAACTAAAAAAAATTTTTTCATTTAATACTTGCAAACATTTTTTCAACAACCTCATTCTATTCGGGGCCCCCTGACAACCGGGCCCGGGGTTATAACCCTACCTATCCCCGCCTTTAATCCGCCCCTGTCACGGACCTAGGGGAAAATCCGCCATCTTGTACTCTTCTCTGTGCTGGCTAAGCACCGACTTTGCTGCCTTTCTCGTCGCTGATTCACGTACCAGTAGTTTTTGGAACCGGAGAAGCGGAGTATCGCGCCCGTATCATTGTACGACTCCTGTGTGCTCCAAGTAGGAGACGCTTTCCTTGCGGCCTTCGTCTCAGCATCTTTGTCCAGAGCATCGAAGATTGTCCTAAAGAGGTAGTGAGAGTTGCTGAAGTGCACTCTCTTTTATATATATTTTACTAAAATCGCGATTGCATCTGCAAATTATGTATGTGCAAGTATTCGCGTTGTAGAATTTTCCTTCTAGAAAATTCTGGCCACGTGGCGCCATTTTATTAAGTACACGCCTCAAACTTTCTTTTTATAGCAGTGCGTGTTGTGGCCATTTAAATTGGAGATTGCGAGAAAATTCAATCTATCACTTTAGTGAAAAGGCATGCCTTTGACACGCGTTGTAGGCTATGAACGCATTATGTCTGGCGTTTGAAAATTTTCGCTCGCACGATATCTCTTACAAGGAGAGTGTTTCACCTTCCGGTCACCTATTTAGCTCAAATTTTAGGAATGTTTTCTAGATGCAGAAACATGAAGGAAGCTAAAATTTTAGAGGCCAGCGCTCAATATTTCCTTAACCCTTTGAGTCACAGTGGTACTGCCAGAGTACCACCTTTTTAAACCGCTGTCAAAAATGTTCTACTGCATATTTTGGTCTGAAATTTTGTAGTACAAAATTTCAGGTCAAAATATGCAGTAGAAAAAAGCATGACTCAAAGGGTTAATTACAGGCCATTGAATAAAATCACTAAAAAAGTCACTAGATTTTCAAACGTTTATAGTATTTCATTATTGTTAGCTAGAAGCTTATACCTTTTTTTAAATGAAAACTTAGCTTAAATCCTTTCGAAATAGTACCTATAGCATCTCAAAATATTATTTTTTCCCAAAATTGGAGCGTAATAAAGATTGGACCTGAATTTTTTGTTTAAAACATTTATTAATAATAAAAGCTCAAATTGGGTTCAATCTTTATTACGCTATAACTTTGGGAAAAAATAATATTTCGATGTGCTATAACTACTATTGCGAAAGGATTTTAGCTCAACTTTCATTTGAAAAAGGATTTAACGGCAGGCCGGAGTAGATCCTGATACTGACCGAGTAACAATTGAGTTGTTTGTTATTTACTCAAGTATTAATCGGTGTATCTTCAAATTAAAGGTTGAGCGCAATAGATATTATTATTATGAACATCTATGCACAAGAAAAAAAAATTCTACCGATTTGTTTTTGAGAAAAGTAAGGAATACCGAAGTAAAAGTTTATGTTTATAATATTTTTGCGTTCCTTACTTTTCTCAAAAACAAATCGGTAGATTTTTTTCTTCTTGTGCATAAATATTTGTAATAATAATATCTATTGCGCTTAACCTTCAATTTGCAGATACGCCGATTAATACTTGAGTAAATAACAAAAATTTCAATTAGACAAGGACAGCGAATCCGGCCTGCTCTTAAGCTTCTAGCTAATAATGCTGAGGAACTATAAGCGTTTGAAAATCTAGTAACTTTTTAGTGATTTTTTCATGGCCTGTAACTAGGGAAATATTGAGCGTTGGCCTCTAAAATTTTGGATTTCTTCATATTTCTGCATCCAAAAAACATTCCCAAAATTTAAGCAAAAACGGTGACCCGAAGGTGAAACACTCTCCTTGTTAGAGTACCAAAATAAATTTTCGCAAGGAATTTGATGCCCTAAGACACGTTCAGGCTATGTACGCATTGTGTCCGGCATACAAACCCTTTTCGTCCGGTAACTACGCAATTTTGCTTCACAAAGAAACGGCTAATTTCAAATTGGGCAAATGCGTGTTTTTGAATCTAACGGTCGAAATTTATAATCTAAAGTAAACTACCTCAAGGTCAACAGAAGAACATCATTTTAATTGTAAGCGAGTGCGGAGTGCGAGGAGTCGGTTTTTCTTTCTAAACTAACTAGCATTGATTTTATATTTGCGTACAAAAATTTTTAACGAAAGAACTGATTTCAGACTCATTAGTATAGTTAAAATTAGTACAAAATTTTCTTTAAAATTCTCTGGAATACAATATAAAACTAGTCGTATATATTTGTGTCAAACCTAATTTTTTTACTTATTTATATATATATATATATATATATATATTTTGTTTGTATTTTCGTCCATATACACATATATCTTTATTTTTTAATCTTTATACACATATAAATTTTAATTGTACACAATTGGGGATTTCTCGTCTTAAAATTTTAAGACATTTTAAAGTATCATACACATTTTTCTTTAATATCATTGTGAGGAAATCTCATTCTGAGTCGAGGCGCTAGCATTGCTTAAGAAAGCTCCTTCGTCGATCCCTCCGGACCTCTTACGGGGACTATCGAGAGTAGTGCGAGTGCCAAGAGTCTTTTTTATATTATTTTGACGTGGTAATAGGCGATAGACCTGCAATTGCTCTTATCGGGTAGTCAGTCACGTGAGAGATTCTCTCTGATTTTTCACTCGCGCGGGAAAGAAGGCTTCTCGGTGCTTGGCCCTTTACACCAGCGCCGGGAGGTCGACTTGACAACGTCGAGTACGCGTTTTGTTAATTATTCGCGCTTGCGCACCGGGAGACTTCTGTGTGTATCAGTCGTCGACCGATGGTGGTCTCTTACGCTGAGCACGCGGATGTCGATCTGATTGCGCGAGACGCCTTTTGAATATAAATTCCTTTTTCTTTTTTAGCTAAATACCGCTAGAGATTTGGGAGAAATACTTCCTTGCGAAATATTTAAGTATAACTAGCCAAAATGTTTTCCCATCTATTCTCTAGCTTCTCTTACTAACACTTTTGTAAATGCGCAATAGTTAATTATCTAATATATTTTTTCTTGTTTCATTTTTTTTTACATTATTACATTCTTTATATTAATTTTTTTATCAGTAGAGTCATATATGTTATATTCTTTTGCGTTCTAGGCAACGCATTTCTTCTTTAATATAAAATAAATTCACGCATGTGAGATTTTCGTAACAGTCAAGTGCACTACTTAAAATTTCAATTAGTTAATTATAATATTGATAATGCACTTTGATTTTCATAATGTACACTCAACTTCTTATTTTCGATTCATGCAAATTAGCATACGACAAATGAGCAATCTCAATCAGAATAACGCGATGTTACTTAAATTGATAAATAATAATTATCTTGACGAGTTGAAAAACTATATAATGCATCAACCATTCTTATCAACAAATTATAATAAAGTGAGTTGTACACATTAACATGCAACGTCATAGTGCAAAATTTTAATTTAAATAATTAACGTAAAAGTAAGAATAAAAATAATATTACAGCTATAAACTTGCCAGGCCCACTCTACAAAAGTTAAATATATTATTAATGTTATAAAATTAGATTATTTGTTTATTAAATACTAAATTGTGAAAATTATAAATTTTTAATTTCTTTTCAGGATTCTAAAAAGTCAATCCCAAAAAATATTTTGAATGGATGTGTATTCACCAAGAAATATAACTTTTGAAGGGAGGGTCTGGAAAGTTTATAGCTGTAATATTACTTTTATTCTTAATTTTACGTTAATTATTTAAATTAAAGTTTTATTACTTTTTTTAATTTTGTTGAAGATAGTTTTATATTTTCAATAACATTTTATATGGCTTTTTTATAGTTTATTTTTAGCAAAGAAATTTTTTATTGGTTCATTATTATCATCAAAATATAAGTAGAACATCATTTGTAAGTATTATTTTAAATCATATTCAAATTTGACCACACATTATTAATTTCAGTATTTTTTCAAGTGTATTTTTGTTATAATGAAATTCTCACTTTTCTATAATCTATAATTTTAAAGCCCTTTTTTAGAGATTATATTACACAATCAATCGCATCCCACATTCTAACTTTTTATAACAAAAAATATTATTTACAAACTTTTCTATGATACATATAAGAGAGTCGATGTTTGTAACTGATGAATAGAACGTTGAATTATTTTCTAATTTTATTGAAGATCCCTTATGAAAATAATCTGTAGGTTAAAAATCTGCAGGAAAATCTGTAGAATATCTACAGAAAACCTACAGAAAATCTACAGAAAAATTTAACGTAACACTGCAGGATTTTCTGTAGGGAAGATTATGAGGAAATCTACAGATGAAACGCAGATAAATTTGTAGAAAAATCTGCATGATGCCTACAGGATTACTTGCAGCGAAAACTGTAGAAAAGCTTACAGAGATTATACAGATCTCTTACAGAGTAATATACAGGATTTGTGTAGGATTTCCTGATAAATTTTTACAGGGTTTCCGCCTACATTATTTCCTAAAGTATTTTCTACAGTTTTCTGTAAACCACCACATAAAATTTAGTACGGAAAATATTTGAGAATTTCCTACAGAATCACCTGAATGAATTTTCTCATTTTCCTAAATTTTTTCCAATTATATTCTTTATAAAAAAATATCCCACTAAAAAATTGTTTGCATAATTTTCTACAGAATTTCCTACAGACTTTCCAACAGAAAATTTTAAGAATTTCCTGCAGGATTACTAACAGGAAATCTTGCCTTATTTATTTTTGATCCATAAAAAAATTTTCAAGAAATTCTATAAAATATTATGTAAAATATCCTGAATAAAACTTTATTATTATTAAATTATTTGGTATTCTATATTTAAGTATAATAAATAATTACGAGTTGATAACTCGATAATTATTTTCCTATCATAAGAAAAGACCAAAAACGAGGTCAACCTCATAGTGTGAGCCCTTCGAAGATTGAAGAGCTCACGATTCAACACTAAGTGCTCTGGTCTTATATACCTATGGCTTGAAAATTTGTATGAGTGATCACAAAACTTAGAAAAACGACACCTAGCGACTTGAAATTAAATTGAAATAATATAGAAAAATCTGCAGGAAAATCAGTAAAAAATTCTACAGCAAAATCTTAAGAAAATCTTGTAGGATATACGATACGAGATCGATTACGTCGATTTAATTTTAAGTCGCTAGGTGGCGTTCCCTTAAGTTTTGTGATCGCTTGTAAAAATTTTTAAGCCACAGGTATATAAGACCAGAGCACTTGGTGTTGAATCGTGAGCTCTTCGATCTTCGAAGGGCTCACACTATGAGGTTGACCTCGTTTTTGGTCTTTTCTTATGATAGGAAAATAATTATCGAGTTATCAACTCGTAATTACTTATTATAGTTAAATAAAGAATACCAAATAATTTAATAATAATAAAGTTTTATTCAAGATTTTCTACATAATATTTTATAGAATTTCTTGAAAATTTTTTTATGGATCAAAAATAAATAAAGCAAGATTTCCTATTGGTAATCCTGCAGGAAATTCTTTGAAATTTTCTGTTGGAAAGTCTGAAGGAAATTTTGTAGAAAATGATGCAGACATTTTTTTAGTGGAATATTTTTTTATAAAGAATATAATTCGAAAAAATTTAGGTGAATGAGAAAATTCTTTCAGGTAATTCTGTAGGAAATTCTCAAATATTTTCTGTACCAAATCATACGTGGTGGTTTACAGAAAACTGTAGAAAATTCTATAGGAAATAATGTAGGTGAAAATCCTGTAAAAATTTATCAGGAAATCCTACACAAATCGTGTATATTACTCTGTGAGAGATCTGTATAATCTCTGTAAACTTTTCTACAGTTTTAGCTGCTAGTAATCCTGTAGGCATCTTGCAGATTTTTCTACAAATTTATCTGCGTTTCATCTGTAGATTTCCTCATAATCTTCCCTACAGAAAATCCTGTAGTGTAAAGTTAGATTTTTTTGTAGATTTTCTCAATTGATTAATGAACTTTACCGATAATCTAACACTTCAGTGATAACACTAGTTTTTTAGCTAGTATTAACCTAATATTTATATATTCATAAAATCTTTGTTTTCAAAAAATTTCAATCTCTTTATTTTCTTCAACATTCTTAAATTAATCAATTATAACTTATAAATATTTTAAAACATTATGTAATTACTTAATAATTTTTTAAAATATGCAATTGTTACTTTTTCATTTTTTGTTGTTTTTTTTCTTGTTAAATACCGAGTCAGTATTACCAATTTTTTAATTTTATCGCTTTTAACTGTTGAATACATATGTACGGGACGTTTAACTACGCAAACGCGAACTAATCACGTATGGGCCTGTGATTTTGCGACGGCCTGTCGGATGTATAGAATAGAAGGGGACACTAAATTCTTATATTGCTTATTTACACGGTGTCTTAAGAGGCGATCGGGTCTATTTCGCCGCTACATATTCGCTGGGAGCGTTTATGATTATTATTAGTCACGTGATATGTCCCCAAAATTTTTTAGGACGTTTTCTATTGAGTTGAATACAGACTGTATTATAATTTAATATTTCACTGAAAGTAATAAATTATTAATGTAAAATTGTGAAGAAGATAATTAAGTATTTGAATATTTTTTTATTTTTATTTGCAATAATTGCAATTAATAATCCTAAATCAATATGAATTGAAATAATCATAAGATAATGGGGTTATGTTATCGTTAGAGTAACGAAGATAGACGCTTGCGTCTATCTTCGTCGGTCAGAGTGAATACGTTTTCATGAAACAAATGATCAGATTCATATACACTTACGTATAAGTAAAAGTGAGGTTAACCGACTTTATACTTTTGATTACATTAATTTATTGAATTATTTGATACCTATTACTTTTTAACAGGGTTGCGAAAAAAGTAATTAAAAATTATTTGAATCACGAATCATTTTTGAATTTGTAATTAAAGTTTTATTTAATTAACAATTCCTTTTAAATAATTAATTAAAAATATTTTAATTAACAAATCAAAATCTAATCGTGAATTGAAAAGGCTTTAATTACAAAATCAAAAGGAATTCTTAATT
This sequence comes from Anastatus disparis, assembly GCA_017163975.1. Lineage (NCBI taxonomy): Eukaryota > Metazoa > Arthropoda > Insecta > Hymenoptera > Eupelmidae > Anastatus > Anastatus disparis. Next base: position 98,772 of record JAFFSR010000073.1, read on the forward strand.
AAATAAATTTCAATTAAGAAATCAAAATTTAATCGTGAATTGAAAGGGCTTTAATTCCAAAATCAAAAGGAATCCTTAATTAAATAAATTTCAATTAAGAAATCAAAATGTAATCGTGAATTGAAAGGGCTTTAATTCCAAAATCAAAAGGAATTCTTAATTAAATAAATTTCAATTAAGAAATCAAAATTTAATCGTGAATTGAAAGGGCTTTAATTCCAAAATCAAAAGGAATCCTTAACGGCAGGCCGGAGTAGAACCTGATACCGACCGAGTAACAATTGAGTTGTTTGTTATTTACTCAAGTGTTAATAGGTGTATCTTCAAAATAAAGGTTGATCGCAATAGATATTATTATTATGAATATCTATGCACAAGAAAAAAAAAATCTACTGATTTGTTTTTGAGAAAGGTAAGGAACGCCGAAGTAAAAGATTATGTTTATAATATTTTCGCGTTCCTTACTTTTCTCAAAAACAAAGCGATAGATTTTTTTTTTCTTGTACATAAATATTTGTAATAATAATATCTATTGCGCTTAACCTTCAATTTGCAGATACACCGATTAATACTTGAGTAAATAACAAAAATGCCAATTAGACAAGGACAGCGAATCCGGCCTGCTCTTAATTAAATAAATTTCAATTAAGAAATCAAAATGTAATCGTGAATTGAAAGAGCGTCAGTTATGATTATGATTTGTGAATTCGAGGGCTTTAATTAAAAATTCCACAATTCCTTTTTAATTAAACGTACTAAGGAATTTGTATCATATATATGTATATAGAAAAACACATGTGGACGCGCACATACATACGCACCTAGGCTCATATATATGCAACATTTCATGTCGACCCACACGCACACATACGGACAAGTTGATATATATATATATATATATATATATACATGGTCCGTTTCATGTCAACTTGCACCCGTTGACCCGTATATATTTTGGTTTATATATATGTATATATATATACATACATACATACATACATGGGATATTTCATGTCGGTTAGCACGTACTCATAAGTACAGGTTTTCTTTATATGTGGTACATTTCATGACAACACGCACACACCCATTCGTGTACCCTTAGATTTACATATATGGGACATTTCATGTCGATTCGCATGCATGCACACGCACGTTAATAAACATAGGATTTTTCACGTCAATTCGAAAGCACACACACAGGTTTATATATATGGGACATTTCATGTCTATTCGCATGCATGTACACAGACTTTAATAAACATGGAATTTTTCACGTCAATTGGAACGCACGCACTTACAGGTTTAGATATATGGGACATTTCATGCCGATGCGCACGCACACACACACATACACACACACACACACACACACACACAGGATTATATATGGGACATTTCATGTCAACTCGTACATACTCATAATGACAGGCTTTTTTATATATGTGGGACATTTTATGACAACATGCACACACCCATCCTAGTAACCTTAGGTTTTTATATATATATGGGACATTTGATGTCGATTCGCATGCATGCACACGCACGTTAACATATATAGGATTTTTCACGTCAATTCGAACGCACACACACAGGTTTACATATATATGGGACATTTCATGTCAATTCGCATGCATGCACACAAACTTTAATAAATATTGGATTTTTCACGTCAATTGGAACGTACGCACATACAGGTATATATATATGAGATATTTCGTGTCGTTTACAGGTTTATATGTATATATATATATATATATATATATATATATATATATGGGACAGTACATGTCGTTGCGCATGCATGCACACACACGTTAATATACATGGGATTTTTAATGTCAATTCAAACGCATACAAACACACAGGTTTATATATATTGGACATTTCATGTGGATTCGCATGCATGCACACGTACGTTAATAAACATGGGATTTTCCATGTCAATTCGAACGCACGCACACACACACAGGTTTATACATATGGTACATTTCATATCGATTTGCATGCATGCACACACGTTAATATACATAGGATTTTTCACGTCAATTATTACCCACGCCTATACAGGTTTATATATATGGGACATTTCATGACAACTCTAACACACCTATCCAAGCGCCCTTAGGTTCACATATATGGGACGTATCATGTCAACACGCACGCACCGGTTTTCATATATTTGACATATCTTGTCAACTCGAACACGCAAACACATCTGAACATGTATTTGAAATTTGTATTTATATATATGGGACCGTTTCTGTCAATTCGCATGTACGCACACACATGGGCTTATGAATATATATATATATCTACCTATATTATATAGTTATATGAACCAAAATTCAGTCGTTGCCCCCCCCACATCCCCCCCACGCCCCCCACAGCCCCCCACAGCCCCCCACATGATTTTTATTAATTAAATAACGTAAATTTACGTTATTTTATGTTATCGATCATTACCCCCCACGTCCCCCCCACAGACCCCCGCGTCCCCCCCACAGACCCCCCACTAACCCCCCCACAGACCCCCCCACAACCCCCCCACAACCCCCCCACAATTTATTATATTTTTGAAGAAGCATGTCAAGTTATGTTACCAATACAACTACGTAAATTTTTTGCATGTTTTTTACTATGTGAAAATATTCAAGGTAAAATTATTTGGAACAAATATAAAAATTTTTTACAGAAGATTTTAAAGATAATAAAGAAAATAAAGCTTTATCACATATTAATCAAATATTAAATTTAGAAGATATGTCATGTGAAAATTTTGGTTTACCAGAACCAAATAAAACATACATTGAAGAAAATGAAGAAATTAATGATGAAATTATAAATTTTAGTAAAAAAAATTTGATAAAATGTATAAACAATTAAATAATGATCAAAAACAAATTTTTGAAAAAATAATAAATAATAAACAAAAAATATTTTTCATAGATGGACCAGGAGGTTCCGGAAAAACTTTCTTATACAAAACATTAATATATTATTATATAAGCATTAAAAAAAAATTTTTATCGATGGCTTGGACCGGAATAGCTTCAATTTTATTACCTAAAGGTTTAACAAGTCACAGAACTTTTAGATTACCATTGGATTTAAATAACATTGAAAGCGCATTTTTAAAATTTAATTCAGATAAAAAAAAATTAAGAGAAACAGATATAATTATATGGGATGAAGCATCTATGATTCCTAAAAAAGCTTTAGAAATCGTAGACAAAACTTTAAAAGATGTTTGTCATAATGATAAAAGTTTTGGTGGAAAAATAATTATTTTAGGTGGAGATTTTCGACAAATTCTACCAGTATTAAAATATGGAAGAAGAAATACTATAATTGAAGAGACTATAAAATATTCAAATCTTTGGCCCTTATTTCATATTTTTAAATTAAAAAAAACATAAGATCTAATAATGACAGTTTCTCTTCATTTTTATTAAATATAGGAGAAGGAAACATTAATCCATTTATTATTCCAGAAGAATGGAAAACTAATGACGTCTGTGCCAAAATTTATAAAAACATTAACGAAAATTATTGTTTTTCAAAAAATGTCATTTTGAGTACACATAATGAAGATGTAAATATTTTAAATAACAGAATTTTAAAATTAATTAAGAATGAAACAAAAACTTATTATAGCATTGACTATGCAACATACAAAGGTGTAGATCAAACGGATGATAATATTCATTTGAATTATCCAATAGAAATGTTAAATAACATAAGAGAAGGATTACCTCCACACGAACTGAAATTAAAAGTAAATACCATAATTATGTTAATTCGAAATTTAAGTATAAAAATGGATTATGTAATGGAACGCGATTAAAAATAACTAAATTATTCAAATATAACATAGAAGCACAAATAATTACTGGAGAAAATAAAGGAAATAAAGTTTTTATACCACGTATTACATTAAACACTAATGAATCATCATCTTTACCATTTATTTTATATAGAAAACAATTTCCTGTTATATTAGCTTTTGCTATAACAATTAATAAATCTCAAGGCCAAAGTTTCGAAAATATAGGAATATTCATCAAAAAACCTTTATTTTCTCACGGGCAATTATATGTTGCTCTTTCACGTTGTAAAAATGTAAATAAAATATATATTCAAAATGAATCGGAAAACAAAGATATTATACCTAACATAGTTTGGAAAGAAATATTAGAAAAATAATTTTATTATAATTTAACAAAAATTTAATGTTATTTAAATAAATTTTTTATAAATTATTTTATTAATTAAACTTTATTTTTTTCAGGTTATATTTATATTAATTATAAACATTAAAAATTTTTAATAATATATAAATAAAAAAAACATAATGGAATGGAATTCAATTAATGATGTTGAAATTGACAATGTTAATGATCAACAAATGATTGAATGGGATCCAATAGAAGGTCATTATGTTGAAATTAACAATGTCAATGATCAACAATTGATGGAAAATTTAAATGATCAAATTCAAGAACATTTAAATTTCCAAGAAGAATATGAATATTATTTAGAAAGTCTAGATAATAATAGTTCAATAAGCAATACAATAATTTCTAAATTAAATAATATTATTAATTCGTATATAGAGGAAAATAATGAACAATTTGAATTTAAAAATTGGAATGAAGTACCAGAGTATTATAAATATTATGCGAATGAAATTATAAAATATAAAATAAATATAAGCGAACCAATAGCAGAATATTACTTTAATCAAAGTCATGAAATTTATTCTAATTATTTATTAAGATTAGCTAACATTATTAATAAAATATGAAAAATTAAAATAAATCATAAATATTTAAATATATAATAATAAATTTAAAAAAAAATTTTTAAATTATTAATATTATTAAAAAAAAAAATTAGAATATTTAAAAATTAACTAAAATATTTAAAAGTTATGATTATTTAAAATTTATAAAACGAAATTTTAATAAATAAATAATTTAACTAATAACAACAATAAATAAAAATTCATATTCATAACTTTTATACAGGTAAATATAGTATAAGTAAGTATAAAATAATTTAAAATTATTTTATTTATTTATTTGTTATATAAATAACTAAATTTTAAATAAAATATGATATAATGATCATGTAATAATTTCATTTACAATATCATAATAAATTTATAAATTTTAGTATGAATTTTGATATATCTCATAAAATGTTTAAAATGAGAAAAAGATATAAAAAAGGAATTATAACAAAATAATCCTATAAATCTTATAAAACTCAAAATCATTACGATATATCAAATAATATACTAAATTATCAACAAAATTTTCAATATATTTTAAACTAATGATCATTAATATCATAACAATAATAACACTATTTTTAAGTTATACTACATATAATTAAATATATTATAAATATTTAAAATAAAATATATTTTATAAGACTAAGTGGTTTTTAGGGCTACTGGCGAGGGTTTCCACTAATCAAAAAATCTAACGCGCCATCAAGGTACCTCTATGTTACACACCTTTTTAAAACTTCATATATTATATAATTATATTAACAAAAAAATTTTACAAATTTATTCAAAATTAATATTGATTTAAAAAATAAATATTTATAAGTTATATTGATAAAGGTTTGAAATGTAAGGTGGTGTGGAAAGCCGAACCTCAACACTATATATCTCTTCTTTTTTTATAAAAATAAAAAAATAATGAATTAATAATAATTATATATATCTCTTCTTTTTGAAATATAATGAACAAAATAGTGTTGAGGTATTTTTATATAAAGTAACATAAATAATTAATATTAATAGAAATAGTAAAAATATTTATTTAGAGTTTAGATAAAAATTATATTATATAATAAATTAAATAATATTACATTATATGATATAATATTAATAAAAAAAGTTTAATATATAATTATATTTATAGCATAACTGGGGGTTGGCGAGCAGCGCGAGCAGGGGGGTACCCCCCCTAGTATATATATATATATATATATACACGTATATATGTGTGTATATCTGTGTACACATATACATGGGATATTTAATGTTAATTCACACGCGCGCACATACACACAGGTTTATATACACGGGACGTTTCATGTCAATTTACATGCATGACACACGTACTTGAGTTTGTATATATTTTTCTTTATATATATATATATATATATATATATATATATATATATATATATATATATATATAGGGCTGTTCCTGTCAAGGCGCATGCACGCACACACATGGGCTTATGAATATATGTATATACATATACATGGGATATTTCATGTCAATTCACATGCAAACACACACACACACACACACACAGGTATATATATATATATATATATATATATATATATATATATATATATATATATATATATATATATATATGAGTGCCACCAGATTTTTTTTTCACCAAGTGAGAAGTTTTTAATCAGTTACACAAACAGGTTATTTTTTTTATGTTACTTAAAATAAAAAAAATTCTAATTCAGGAAAAGTTGCTAATATTATTACTGATAAAAATTTTAAAGATTTTTAAGAAATGGTTTTACTTTTTGATAGATAATTTGATTGAATGATTTTATTTTTGAAGAAGTTTTTTACATAATAGTTATCTGTAATAAAAAAATTCTTTTACAATGTTAATTACTTTTTCCTGACATTCGTTTTGAAAGTTTATGCTTAGCAATTTTAAAATTTGGTTGTGACACTGATGATGCTGCTATAAATTATTTTGGATGTGTTATAATTAGTGTGCTGCCTCAATTTTCAACTAAAGGATTATAAATTAAGGATATTTTGGATTGAATTGCGGAAGTAAAATAAATGATTAAAGAATTACAATCAACAAATCAATAGATTCAATTATTAATAGTTAAAAAAAAATGTTACCATGTCAGTGAGTTTTTTCAACAGGGTTATACATAAATTAAATTAATTAAAATTAATATTTTCAATCAATCATATACCTATTTTTTTATTAAAAGATATATTTTTACAAAATATGTAACAGTAAAAGAGTAGTTCACAGAAAAAAAATTGTACTTCGTTAAAAAATTTTATAAATTATAAAAACACAAGTTTTTTAAACTTTATAAAATAATGAATAGCGTACTGTACATATTGTTCTTGTAGCAAAAATTCTACATATAAAAAATATAATAAGATTAAAATACAAATAACGATTAATTAAACGTATTTATAAATTATAACATAAATTTAGCAAATGAAATAAAATTTTAGGAAATCCTATTCTAATCTCTGCTGCACTGTAACAATAGTCTCATTCTAATATGAAAAATTGAAAAAAAATTATAAAACTTATTCTTTTTTATAACTTTGGCATGAAAATTGCATGAAATAAGCGACAAAATGTTTTTTATTTGAAAAATAGACTTTTCAAATTTTTGGAAATTATATCATACAAATTTTCCTGGACATTTTCCGACTTCACCCCCTTTAAATTAATGTTTAGTGACAAAATATATAAAAAAATTTTTGGAACCGTGGACTTTAATGTTACTATAGCAATCTCCCTATTTTCCGACCTGACTTTTTCATGTGAGCACCGTTGCGCGGTACTTTCTGAATAAGCGGTTCAATTATTCGTGAAAAATTAAAGGAAGACCGCAACCAGCCTAAACCATTCTTTTTTTATCAACAGTTTGTGGATTAAAGAATAATTTTAGCTAATTAAAATGTAAAAATTCTTAATTATATTGGTCACCAATGATTAGTGCAATAAAATAAAAAAATCATTAAAAATGGCAAAATGAGTTTTTGCCATTTTCAATGATTTTTTATCTATATATTTCAAAAAGTATTGAAATATACTATTGCGAGTCAGTCGTACGGCAGATATGAGAGAGAGAGAGTCTCGGGCAATGGCGCTATTCGCTACGCTCGTGCGCCAACTTGCCCTCGTGCGCAATAGTCAACTAAACCTTACTCGTTACACAATATACTATTAATTTACGAATTTAAAATGATATTAATGAAATAAAAAAAGCAAAACTTGATTGCTGTAGCTCCAACATCAGATAAATATTACGGAAAGAAACATAATGAATCACCCAAATTCACAATTTTATAAATTACAACTGAATCACTGGAAAAATAGTTGCATACAATAGACTTTTCCAAATTTTATGAGTAACGGCTTATAATTGAAATTTCAATGTCGGAACGATTCGGAAAACTTGAAACATTTATCAATTTTCATTTCATAATAGTTCTTAAACATTCTTTAAAGACCGGAAAAATATTTGTTCCGATTCTTTTAGAAATTTTCGGGTCATTTTAAGGAGGATATAACTGATGATGATGTAACAAAATTCAACTGCAATAATCACAAATTTTCCAATCGAAAACGTTTCCATAAATAATTTCCATAACTTTATAATTTCCGCGAAAATAATCATAATCTTCATAATTCTGCAAAAATGACGATTTATATTGACTTTTTCATAAATTTAAGTAACTTATAGAAATTTTCTCAAATTCAATTTACTCGTTTTTGTCATAAAAACGAAAGATAATTAGTCTCAAAGCAGACTTAACGTAGGTAAATATTATTTTTTTATATACGCTTTTCTTATATTCGCCTTCATGTCTGTTTGCATGTTTGTCTGTCTGTAATCAAATCTTGCGCGCTCGATTTCAGGCACTTTTTGACAGATATAAATTCTGACAATTGGCATAGACTTTGGTCTTGGATGACAATACAATAATCAGTTGTCATTTTGGTACCTGGACATCCAGGTCGATGATAATGGGTGTGAAAAGTCATCTCCGAGGAAGTATAAATGGGGAGGCTTTCTTTGGGTCAAGGCGAGTTTCTCGGGGTTTTCAGGGTTGCTAAAACCGAATTTGAGATCAAACAATTGACACAAAGTGATGCACGTTGTCCAGAATACGCATGGACGTCGTCTCCGAGGAAGTACAAGTGGGGAGGCTTTCTCTGGGTCGAGGTGGGTTTCCCGGGGGATTTCGGGGCTGCTAAAACCTAATTCAAGGTTTGAAAGTGAATCTTTAATGCATAATAATGATTTAGGATGAAGAGGTCGAACTGGAGTACCAAGTCGCCGATAACGGATGTACCTGAGTGTAATCTTCGAAAAGTCTGGTTGCAATGTAACTCTAAATGATAATAAAAACAATTTTAACTTAAAAATAGAAAATACAAAATTTTAAAAACATGCTTTAAAAATAAAATACAATAATTGAATAAATAGACTAAAAAGTATAAAATAAATAAATTAACTTTTTTTAAATTTTTTAAATAATAGCGCTTATTACCTGTATATCGGAATGATGTTTGATGAAAAAATGTTGAAATTATTCACTAATTACAATAGTAATATGCTTTCTCGAAGTTAAATTTCGCTGGCATTATTCGAACGAAAAATTCATAAATTAGTAGGGATACTACCGCAAATTTATATGCGAGATGATTTGTATGAATGATCTTTATATATGGGTATCGACTACGAGTAAATCAACATATTTCATGGAACTTGCATGAATCTTAAACAATTGTTCTTTTAAAATCTTTTTATTTCCGAGTATTTTCCGACCTAATCAAACAACCTTAGAATCGAAATCTAAAAGAATCTCCAAGTTTCATTTGACGTAGTCCCTGCAAATATCTGTAAACTTCATAATCAGTATGGAAAATTTCAAAATTCATTCATATAGACGATTTCCAGGTAGCCAGGATCACCTGGATATTGTGAGATGTCATCTCGGGAAACGTACATGTTATTAATAAATAATGGCTAAATTTCAAAAGATATTCTTGTAGACAATGTTTATCTTAAGTTAAATATGTGTTTGTATGTGTGAGCGTGTGCGTGTGCGTATGAGTTGAAATTAAATGTTCCATATAAACTTGAATAAACCTGAGTGTGTACGTGCGATTCTACATGAAATGTCCCTTATGTATATATATATATATATATGTTTATATCATGCTTGTAAGTCGACATGAAAAGTCCCACGTACATGAACGCGTGTGTGCATGCATGCAAATTGACATGAAACGTCTCATATATATAAACCTAAGGGTACTTAGATAGGTGTGTACAAGTTGTCATGAAATGTCCCATATATATATAGAAAAACCTGTGCTTGTGAGTACGTGCAAGTTGACATGAAATGTCCCATATATGTATATATATATATATATATATATATAGAAACAAAAAAATCGCGGGTGAACGTGAGCAATTTGATATGAAATGGACCATATATACATATGCAAAAACCTGTCAGTAAGGTCGTACATGAGTTGACATGAAGAGTCGCATGTATATAAAAGCGTGTATGCATGAATGCAAATTGACATGAAACGTCGCATATATGTAACCCTGAAGGAACTCGGATAGGTGTGTGAGAGTTGTCATGAAATGTTCCATATATATATAAAAGTCTGTGATTATGAGTACATACGAGTTGACATGAAATGTCCCATATATATATAATCCTGTGTACAGGCATGCGCATTGGCATGAAATGTCCCATATATATAAACCTGTATGTGCGTGCGTTGAAATTTACAGAAAAAATCCCATGTATATCAACGTGTGTGTGCATGAAGGAAAATTGACACGAAACGTCCCATGTATGAAAACCTGAGAACTCGGATAGGTGTGTGAGAGTTGTCATGAAATGTTCCATATATATAGATAAGCCTGTGATTATGAGTATGTACAAGTTGACATGAAATGTCCCATATATATATAATGCTGTGTGTGTGTATGTGTGCGTGCGCATTGGCATGAAATGTCCCATATATATAAACCTGTATGTGTGTGCGTTGAAATTTACATAAAAAATCCCATGTATATTAACGTGTGTGCATGAATGAAAATTGACATGAAACGTCCCATATATGCGAACCTGAAGGAACTCGGTAGGTATGTGAGAGTTGTCATGAAATGTTCCATATATATAGAGAAGCCTGTGATCATGAGTACGTACGAGTTGACCCGAAATGTCCCATGTATATATATATATAGATATATATATATATATATATATATATATATATATATATATATATATACACATATATAATCCTGTGTGTGTGCATGCGCATTGGCATGAAATGTCCCATATATATAAACCTGTCTGTGGGTGCGTTCTAATTGACGTGGAATGTCCCACGTATGTATGTATGTATGTATGTATATATATATATATATATATATATATATATATATATATATATATATATATATATATATATATATATCAACTTGTCTGTATGTGTGCGTTTGGGTCGACACGAAATGTTGCATATATATGAGCCCAGGTGCGTATGTATGTGCGCGTCCACATCTGTTTTTCTATATACATATATATGATAAAAATTCCTTTAAAACGTGTAATTAAAAAGGAATTATGGAATTTTTAATTAAAGCCCTCGAATTCACAAATCATAATCATAACTGACGCTCTTTCAATTCACGATTACATTTTGATTTCTTAATTGAAATTTATTTAATTAAGGATTTCTTTTGATTTTGGAATTAAAGCCCTTTCAATTCACGATTAAATTTTGATTTCTTAATTGAAATTTATTCAATCAATAATTCCTTTTGATTTTGGAATTAAAGCCCTTTCAATTCACGATTACATTTTGATTTCTTAATTGATATTTATTTAATTAAGGATTCCTTTTGATTTTGGAATTAAAGCCCTTTTAATTCACGATTAAATTTTGATTTCTTAATTGAAATTTATTTAATTAAGAATTCCTTTTGATTTTGTAATTAAAGCCCTTTCAATTCACGATTACATTTTGATTTCTTAATTGAAATTTATTTAATTAAGAATTCCTTTTGATTTTTTAATTAAAGCCTTTTCAACTCACGATTAGATTTTGATTTGTTAATTAAAATATTTTTAATTATTAATTTAAAAGGAATTGTTAATTAAATAAAACTCTAATTACGAATTCAAAAAGGATTTGTGAATTAAAATTTATTTAAAGCCCAAAATGATTTAAATATTTGCAACCCTGCTTTTTAATATGGAAAATAAAAAGAACTTTACTTTACTATTACTCTACGTGTTTTTACAATTGATTATACAGTAACAACCATCATATGGCATTATTTAAAAATCTTTCCATTTATCTAATATACGAAACGTCCTATTTTTTTGTTGACATGTTGCCACCATGAGAAGAACAGTCGACTTACATACCCCCACTATATAAACTCTCGGTGCGAATAGGGCGGCGCTACGGTCAGATGAAAGAAATCTATTAAATATTTTTTATACAGCTATTTGCAATTTCCTGAGACGACAATATACTTTTAATGTTGTCATTTCCTCTAGCCATATACATGTAGAATAATTATTAATACTTATCTTGTTTGAAAAGTCTAAAATATTGTTATAAAGCGAAAAATGCGATGCAACGTAGGACCGATGTAAACATGCGTGCACCTTCCTTTAGTGCGATAGAGAGAGCAATACTAAAGAATGATGTATACTAATGCTTACGTCGGCTCTACCTCGCGCCGCACTTTTCGCTTTATAACAATATTTTAGACTTTTCAAACAAGATTGCGATGTGAGAATTCAGCTATAATTAAATTTTCAATAAATATATTATTAATTAATTTAATTTAACATTGCCCGTCCCCTCATGCAAAATTCGGTCTGTCGAAAAGAAAAGAATCTTTAATTTATTTAAGAGCGCCAGACAGACCTCCGGCTAACTCGTCGGCAGCATGAATCTCGGGCTGTCTTGGCTTGGGAGGTGGGCGACCTCTGGTGTCGAATTTATTATGCTGAAAGTTGGAGAGGTATCAGTGATGGATTTCGAGGATGCTTTATACATTTATGTATATCTATATATTAGGATATCCTTTAGCCAACTTCAGAGTATACCGTAGAATTAGAGTATAAGCAGAATATATTATTCTGTAGTATATACTCTGAAGTTGGCTGTTGGATATCATATAAGCATCTTCGAAATCCATCACTGAGAGGTATACACACACGGAAAAAAATATAAATTTTTCTGGTTTAAATCTCAATACTTTAATTTAGAACTTCGGTTTAATTTATAACAAAACAAAAAAAAATATATAAATTTGTAAAATTTGTTATGAACACTCTGTCTATTAATTTAATCTATGAAATTTATTAACTCGCGCACACTCATAACCCATACATTCCGGTCAATGAAAACTCAGTAAAGTTAAAATTTTATTTTACTATTATGTAACACTTTTACTGAGATAATAGTCTCTTATTCTAAAAGTAATAACAAAAAAAAATTTAATTTCATGGTATGGTCGGCATAAGCGACCTCGCTCTTCTTTTTCGACAATATGGCTGCCAGAAGCCCGCGCACTTATCTCTCTCTCTCACACTAATCACTCTAATCTTACGTGTCTATCAGTTTATTGGTTTTAATTACCGGTCAAGAAAAAAAAACACAATCAGAAAGATAATTATTTATAATTTCATTCGATTTACTACTGTAATTAATTTAAATTTCCGGTCAACGAAACTGTTAGACACGTGGTCGAATTTGCACTCCCGCACTCTCGAAATTTATTATATCCTTGTAAAAAAAATATTGAATTATGATTTCTGACGATCTGAAAATTTAATTCTCAATTTAAATTTCTAGTCAACACAGACTAGTTTCATGAGAATCTAATTTACAAAATGGCCGCAAAGGCCTGCGTCATGAAATATGTTACGTAACACGCACCACTATGCCCATCGATCTCAAATTTTATTGTTATTTCCCGATTAATCAAAAGAAAATTTATTGTAAAAATTTTTTTAATATAATTAAATTAAAAGAGAATTTAACCGGTCAACGAAATCGTTGAACACGTGGTAAATTTTGATTTCTCTTTATCGGTCTACAAATTAAACTTTTACAATCAATTTTTACGAATTTATAACTAAGCCTCGCAATAATTAATTTTACTGTTTAACGTTGTCACAATCCCTTTAATTTTATTTTATACGCCTGCACTGAATTTACATTTTTAATCGGCGAGATCCGTTAATTCACAATATGAATCGTTATTAATTCGGACTACAGTCCACTCACCGTTGTATGAATTCTCGTTGACAACAGGAAAATCTGGTCGGCGATGGCGACAATCGGTTCAGCAACGGTGGTGATGGGCCTCAGGATCGTATTCTCTCTCTCTCTCTCTCTCTCTCTCTCTCTCTCTCTCTCTCTCTCTCTCTCTCTCTCTCTCTCTCTCTCTCTCTCTCTCTCTCTCTCTCTCTCTCTCTCTCTCTCTCTCTCTCTCTCTCTCTGCACAAAAGCAACTCCTGGTCGACGCCAGCTGCGGAAAGTGGGTTAGTCGGAGGATCAGGGCAACAAAAATCTCCCTCTGGAAATCCTTCTGCTTCAAACTGCTCTGTGGTCTATCCAAATTTCTCCAATTCTACACAGCTACGAAAAGCGCACGAAATTTCCAAGTTTAACTTTTCAAAAAGTGAGTTTAAGCGAGTCTATTGTTTCGATACGGAATGAGGACAGTGATCGAATGTCTCCTTTGATGTTCACTTCCTTCTTCTTCGGTCTATTTCTCCCTCTTTCTTGTCGTCTATCTCTTTTTAATTTTTAATTCCTCCAATAGCTAATCAGTTGTCCAAGTAATTGCTTTTTATTCGTGGATTTCGCTTTCCGGTCCTCAAACGCAAGTCTGCGACCTGTGCGCTACCTTTTCTGCGGGAAATTTAATCCAATTTCTTCTTTTTATTCTTCTTTTTTATTCACGTTCGCTTTTTATCTTTCTTTATTCATTAGAGAGAGAGAGTAATCGCAAGTATAGATATCTCTATACATATATATATACATACATATAGGATTACCCAGTGCAGATGTACTTAAGCAAAGAGAAGAGTGGTAATCTCCCTTCTCTATGCTCTATCCATCTTTCTTTAGCATTCAGCTTCTCCCTCTCTTCTCACTGCGCGAGAAATAGGCGCGCCATCACTTTCAATTTGCTACCATCGCTTGCTGATCTGTCCAACTCTTTCTTTCTTCTCTCTTGAGTTTCCCTCTCTTTCTTCATCTTCTTCGTCGTGCGTCAACTCCTAGCGCACGCGCGGTCGTTGCTATGTAGTAGTAATGGAGAATCCCTACCTACGGTCTACGTAAGCAGCACTAGCGCTCACATACATGGTCTATGACTGTGTATGTAATGGCTGCCGCGCGCTTCTGCTAGTCGTGCTCCTCGTGTACCGGTAAACAAAAAGAAAGAGTTTCCGTTCGATTAATTATTCATTTAATTTAATTATATACGCCCGGGTCGGTGAGTAGGCCGGTGGCGTGTTTTAGTGCCCTGGTGATGTTACAATTTAATAATCCTCGTGACGTGTTGCAATAAGTGCGTACGAAATAAACAACATTGAAAATTTTTAATTAAATAAAAAAATTTTATTGGGACGTACCACGTCACAAGATTAATATTAATAATTATTCTACATATATATGGCTAGAGGAAATGACAACATTAAAAGTATATTGTCGTCTCAGAAAATTGTGAATAGCTGCATAAAAAATATTTAATAGATTTCTCTCGCCTGACCGCAGCGCCACCCTATATGTAACGGCGAAATAGACCCGACCGCCTCTTAACACATTTAGCAAATCGTGAAGACATTCACTTGAGTACATACGTTCATTATTATTAATAGATACATAATTTGTATTCTATCACGCTCCATACTCTTACTCTTGAGAGCGCGGTGGTGTAATGGATAGAGCTCTTGCCTTCAACGCGCAGGGCATGGGTTCCAATCCTGGCGAGGTACCTCTAATTTTTTTTTCGAAAGAAAATAAGTGTATGTGCCATTTATATCGCGACTCTTTAAAAAAAAAAAAATTCGACCTCATTGGGCATCGGTTGATTGTTGGTTACAAAAGTGGCTGACCATCCATCGGTAGTCAAAGTTTTTGGTATGGTGGGTCTGACAGTCCTAGCCTGATGTAATGTGTTAAACAGATGCCGTGCGGGGGACTCCCTCGACTTCACCATATAAAAAAGGTTAATCATATAGAGGACAATATCCTTTATATATTAATCTTTCTTTTTTTCTAAAAAAAAAAAAAAAACTCTTACTCTTTCTTTCTCTTTCTCTTTTATTAGCAATTGCAGAACTCGTATTCTCTCTCTTTCTCTCATATCCACCGGAAAACTTTTCGAAACTTTTGACATTCTCTTCACATTTTGACAGATGTCGCCTGAGTTCGGTATCCAATCATCACCTTTTTCTGACAGCCAGTCTTCTTTGGTTGGAAAAATCACCTCGAATTTATTGTCGAAGTGATATTTCGTCACCATCAGATCTGACCTCATCTTGAATAATACATCTTGTTTAAGGCAAGGAGGGTTAGTGTGTTCACCTCTCCCTGTCCACATATTAAGAGCGATCAGTCTGCATGCAGACCTTGTAGCAGCCTCTTGTGCATACAGTTGTAAGGGTGCTACTCCCATCAAGAATTCCAGGGCTTCTATGGGAGTAGTCCTCATTGCCCCTGTCATGGCTCTCAGGACAAGTCCCCTGAGCCTATCTAGGAGCTTCGCTGTTGTTGTTTGGCTGGTGCGTTTCCACCATACCACTGCTGCATAGGTTAGTCTAGGAATGAGAATTGTCCTAAACATCCACAGGATGGTTGAGGGTTCAAGCCCCCAATTCCTTCCAATAGTTTTCCTGCTAAGCCAAAACATATTGGTGAACTTCCTGCAGCGCTCTTCTACCTGGGGTTTCCAGTGTAGCTTGCTGTCCAGTATCACCCCCAAGTATTTGGCCTCGGATTTCGGTGTTAATACTTGGCCTCCTAGCTTTAAGGTTTTGTGTAGTTTCCTCTTGTACATCCTCGTGAAGACCACCACCTCTGCTTTGCTAGGGTTGATGGACAGTTTGTTGGTTTTGCACCAGTTCCAAAGTCTGTCCAGTGCTGCCTGTAATACATCTGCTAGCGGTTCAAGGAAACTCTCACCACTATCATTATATCATCGGCATATCCAATGACATGGCATCCGGTTTCTTTAACACAGGTTGAGGCACCTTCTGCCACTAAGTTCCATTCTAAGGGGGAGATCACGCCACCCTGAGGACAGCCATTTGCGACTGTACCTCTGACCGTGGTATCAGCCCTGGTTACTTCCAGTAATCGGTGACTCAGCATGTCACGGATCCAGTCCGTGATCATGTCCGGCTGCTTTGCAAATAGCCTCTGTTAGGGTATTGTTGAAAGCTCCCTCTACATCCAGGAGGGCTCCTATGGCGAATCCTCCTGTTCCTATTTCTTCCTCGATTAGTGACACTGCTTTATGCAGTGTCGTTTCGGTAGATTTGCCTTCTGTGTAGGCGTGTTGTTCTGGTGATAGCGAATTCTGCAAGAGAACCATCTCCTTGATGTATCTGTCAATGAGCCTCTCTATCGACTTGAGCAAAAAGGACATCAGACAAATCAGTCTGAAGTCCTTTGCCGTGGAGTAGCTGCTTCTTCCTGGTTTAGAAATGAAAACTACTCTTGAATTCCTCTAGTTTTCGGGTGTATAGTCCAGCAACAAACAGGCTCTCACCAGTCTCACGAAAGGACCGAGGATAACCTCCGTGCCCTACTGAAGCAGGACCGGGTACACCCCGTCCACCCCGGGAGACTTAAACGGCCCAAAGGAGAACCAGGACCACGTGACACGGTCTGGGGAGACAATCCCGACCACAAGCTTCACCCTAGGTGACTTATCAGCGGGTCTACCGCGACCAGGACCCCAATTCACCCTTGAAGGGTTATCAGGTTGATCACTCTCCTCACCCTCCAAGTTGATATGACCCGGAAAGTGCATCCTCATCAGGCAGCTCAAAGTCTCCCCGTCCGTCACTAAGTAACCACCCTCTGGAAACCAATACCACCCAACCATGCCTCCGGATTCCGTGCAAACAGTTTGTCCAGTCGAGATGCCTCCGGACCTTGTTCCACTTCCGAATAGAACTTCCTCCATCCTTCTGTGTGGGCCCTTTTGACCTCCCTTCTGTATTCTTTCTGTTTGTCCCTCCACTTCTGCCAAGGTAACTCCGCTTTGGATTTCTTGGCCTTTTTGAACAATCTTTTGACTGTCTCCTTAAGAGTTTCCAGTTTGTGATTCCACCATGGAGACTCATACTTTGTCCTTGCTTTCTTAAGAGAACAGCTCTTAGAGAATGCCGAGATGATAGACTGTTGGAGCATTTCCGCCGCCCCTTTTATCTCTTCCCTATTCCCAATATTTTTAGGGAATTCTCTCATTGATATTGAGAGTTACTTTTTGTATGTACCACAGTCTATATTCCTTGGGTTCCAAATCCATTTGACCCCCTGAAACAGAAAACAAATATTAAACGTGATCTGTGCATGATCAGAGAGCGTCAGATATATGAGGTCAAACACTCTTAAATGAATAGTAGAGGCTCTTTGATCTTTGAAGAACTGACACTACGATTTTTACATCTTTTTTGCTTTTTTTTGACTGGAAAGTAATTATTATAGGATTATCTTGTTAATTAAAAAAAAATTCGTAAGAATAATAAAATGAATAAACTAATAAAATAAAATAAATAAGATCCCAAAATTCAATATTGAGTTACAAATTATATAAATTACATGAATAAATTTGTAACTCAATATTTTTTTTTAATCTTATCTATTTCATTTTCTAATTTTTGGTCAAACAATTTATCAAGTGATTTATCAAATGATTTTCAAATGATTTATCGAACGATATATCGCACCAAATTGTCACTTGAAAAATCATTTGATAAATTATTTGATAAATCGATTGATCGAAACTAATAATTGATCAAATGATTATTTGCACTAGGATATAATTTGCTTAACAGCTGCATTTTTTATCCATCCATCATTCATTGTACAATAATTAGTATTTTTTACAGTGTAAAAAAATTTGAAATTTCAACACACATAAGTATAACCGCCACTCTTCCATGTTTCGTACACAATACAAACACCATTCATATAAAAAAAAGATATTATTTTACCGATAAGAGGCAAATCATTATATATAAAGTATGTATATTCTCTATCATATATAAAGTAAGAAATTAATATATACACAGTAAAATTTACCATTGTATAGTATTTTTATTTTAATTAATAACAATGTTAATATATAATTATTATAAGTATGAAATCATTTGAATAACAAAGTACATACATGATTATAAGATTAACAAACTCCACGTGTTAATTCTACAAAAATTTTTATGTTGATTTTAAGAGTACAGAAATTTTTAAATTACAAAAAATTTTAACACAAAAATTTTTGTACAAAAAATATTTGAAGAATTACACAAAATTTTTTACAGTGTATGTTCATTTTGATTATTATTAATTTTCATAAACGAAATAAATTAATATTTTATAACATTAAAAAAATAGTGACTTATTATTATCTCTTTATAGTTCTTTTTAGCTAATTTTAGCATACTGTCACAAATATTTTATGTAAATTCTGAAATTAATATTTTTTGTTAAAAAAAGTTATTTGATCAATGTAAACAATCAAAAAAAACTGTGTAAAACTAAGAAAATCGTTATTACCTCACATAAAATGTATTTTATTAATTGCAAAAATAATGATAATACAATAAAATTTATATACGATAACTTATAAAAATGATATTTAATATTGAGCAAAGATATGATTGAATAAACTTCCAAAACGAAAATAAAAGTGATAAAAAAAATGATTTGCATGATTAACTTTGAAATTAAAAATATCGAAATATTTATTAGGATGGTGATAATTATGTAGTCTTCATAATTACGTCGGTAAACATCAGACGATTATTGTTCCAACTATTTTAATCGTGTCTAATCTTCTTTTCAAGGAAAAACAAGATTCAAGCAAAAATCGAAAAATCTCATACTTAACTTTGCAAGGGAAAAAGCCGCCTTCTTTTTTATTCAGATCTATATAGGAACGGGAAATTAGCAGGCAGCTCAGAGTATCAACTGTCATCATACAAATACAGCGAACCTATTTATCTTCAATGACAGTAAATAAAAAAGAAGATCTACCCGATTATGGACTCATATTCTTTTAATTATAAAAGTCCTTCTTTGGCTTCTAAAATAAAACGTTTCCATTTCAATCGCGTGCTCTTTTTGTTAACCTGAGATTCCAAAAACGCTCTCGCAAAGAATTTAATTATTCTACCCGGCATGTGAACATTGCATACTAGTTCTGCCCCTTCAGCATTTGATACCTGCATTATCAAGCATTTTTTGACATTCCACACAAATGTATATTTTTTTATCTCATTATAACCTCAAAATCGCAACTTCTTTGCTCATTTTCGGCTCTCATGAGCTAAGTTACATTATTTACCTCTGGTGTAAAGGCTTTTTTACGAAACTCGATACAGCCCTTGCCTTCGGCTTGGGCTGTAAACCTCTCGTTTCGTAAATCCAGCCTTTCCATCCCAGGTACTGTACTATTTTCTCATCCCTTGGCGAAAATTGTGCGAAACTCCCCGCATATCTCGCAGAGAAGTAGTCTATTAAATGCTTATACTGAGTTGCGCACTAAACTTGTGCGCCAATTCAGAGATCGTTGGCTGGCTCACTCTGTCCCTCTCGCACTCATATACTTATTTATACACAACGTTACTGCTACATACACGATGGCACTCCTTTTACACAGTGTATTAGATTATATATGAAATATAACATTATTTGAACACTTAAATTTCACGTGAACCTTTTATATTGATATAGAATGAAACAGTGTTTACTTTTTGTTATTTAGACTACAAAATATTCAAGTAGAATCAAGGTTAAGATACACCAAAAAGAAAAAAAAATTGTATATATGTGTCTATATGCACATACTAACTGTAATGTAGATTTCTAAATAACTTTTAGAAATAATAAAGTATTAAATTGCTTTAATACTTCTAAATTATTGTATGAATTATTACCTAATAGTTTAAAATATTTCAATTTATTGCTATAGTAGGCTCGCTTGCTCTCTTTTTCTCTCGCACTCGCACACCGCTTCTTCCTCACGTTCGAATAATCGCTAGTGCGCAAGTCCACTACTCTGTGCGCCGACGCACTACAGCCGCAACAATTTTAATCAATTTTTTATGAATTAACACATTGTTGCGCAAACTTTTCGACACGAATGTGAAAAAATCGTATATTTATCTCAAGAGAGAAGTTGACTATCAATTGTTCGCGTATTTTCCCCCCGAGCGCAGCGAGCCATAAGCGAGCATTTAATGGTCAACTTCTCTCCCTTGGTTAATAATATGCTATTTCTTTCCTTTTTTGCAATTTGACTCAATGAAACGAATATGAAATAAAGTTTAAGTAATATGGTAGTAAAATCTTAAGAGTACAACTTTTTTGTTAGCTACTGTCAAAGCATCATTTGCTTATTTTTTTACCTTATTCCTAATTTTTACATTTAAACAAATTTTTTTTAGCTTTTTTTATTTCTATTTTATTTTTGAAAAGCGTCTGAAATTCTGAATAAAATTGTATTTATTACAAATTAATGACTGATTAGAATAAGATAATCAGCCAAGAGTGTTTATAATGATACTGTAATAATTTTAAGTCTAGATTTCATTTTAAATCTCATGTAAATCATAAATTGAGTTTGAGATTTAAATACAATGTATTTATTTAAAATTTATGTATGAATATAATAGAATTTATAAATTTTTTATTTAAAATAGGTTTCCACATTTTCTTTATTTTAATCGATATTTATATAATTATTACATCTTTTTTTGACACTTTTGATTATTAACAAAGAACAAAGTCTAATTAGCATTCGATTATTATTTAAATAGTATACTTATTTTATTGGGATAATCCAAACGTGAAATTATTTGTAAGATTAACACTTCAGAGGATGTTGAAGCTCTCTTTCTTTTATATTATTTTAATTATTTTGAATGTAAAGTTTTTGAATAAATAATGCATATTACTTTTATTTAAAAAATACTTAAATCTTGAGAACATTTTTAATGCAATACAAAACGAGATTGTCCGAAGTTTGAGAATGATTGAATTAATCGAATGAAATAAACATATATTTAATTTTTAAATTGGAATAGGGAGTTAGAATCAAAGTAATATTTGTATGGAAATTATATGATTAATAATACATTGAAAGACGCAATAAAATATAGGAAAAAAAGTTAAACAAAAATTATTGATTTCCACTTTAATTGATTTAAATTAAAATAAATATTAATTTTTTCAGAAGAAACATATAAAAAAAATTTAATATTTCTTTATGATGCAAAAGTAATCTTCTTTAATTGTTATTAGAGACAAAATAACTATTTCTTATTTATCTATAATTTTTTTATTAATCTAGTAAATGTTGTTCTTCTCCAAATTGCTACATTTTATTCTTATTTATTTAAATCATTTAATAAATACACTGTCAAAAATTCATAAAATTTTGCTTCCAGTACATGCATTAATACAGTATAATTACGGTAAAATGTATTAATTTTTATGCAAATCAGCATTGAATTTAATTTACACTGCCGACGAGCTACTTTTACCCCCCTTCGTCTAAAATCGACTTATCTAAAAAGTTTTATAGCTCTGGAAAAAATGGTCATAGCCTAAAAATTCTAACGGGATTCGAAAGATTATTAAAAATACTTTCAAAAACCATTGGTTTGATATAAAAAAAAACATTTTTTTCGTATCTCTTATTCTTGTTTAAAAAGAAATTTTTTTTAACTTTGTTTTGACTTTGTGAAATAGTGTTCAATTTTAGTACAAATCGTTACATTAATACAAAACTTAATAGATTTGAAAGCTTATATTTCGACGATAAAAATGCAATGTCGAACGTCTCGACTCGACCTTTTAAACTGGAGTTATAAGATTTTATATTAAAAATAACGCCTTTTTTCGATGTATGAATATCTCTGAATTTAAGAGGAATAGAAAAATTTGTCAGAGAAAAAAAAAGTTCCTTCTTGGTCAAATAATAATAATATATAATACAAAATTGACTTAAGAAAAAAAATTTTTTTGCCTTTTTTACCCACATTGTTCAATATTTTAAAGATATCAAAATCTCATTACATTCCAAAAAAAAAATTTTTTTTTCTGAAATAAATTTTTTATTATATATTATTATTATTTGACCAAAAAGGGACATTTTTTCTCTCTGATAAATTTTTCCATTCCTCTTAAATTCAGAAATATTCATAAATCGTTAAAAAAACCTTATTTTTAATATAAAATCTTATAACTCTGGTTTAAAAGATCGAATCGCGACGTTCGAGATTGCATATAAGCTTAGAATCTATTTAGTTTTGTATTAATGTAACGATTTGTACTAAAATTGAACACTATTTTACAAAGTCAAAACCAAATTTAAAAAAATTTCTTTTTAAACAAGAATAAGAGATACGAAAAAATGTTTTTTTTTATATCAAACCAATGATTCTTGAAAGAATTTCCAATAATCTTTCGAATCTCGTTGCAATTTTTGGCTACGACCATTTTTTCCAAAGTTATAAAACTTTTTAGATAAGTCGATTTTAGATGAAGGAGGGCAAAAATAGCTCGGCGGCAGTGTACTAATGTGAAATTTAATGCTTATTTGTATAAAAATTAACCGGAAATATACTGCATTACCATAAAATTAATGCATGTACTGGAAGAAAAACTTCATGTATTTTTTAACAGTGTATAGTCATCTTTAGTTTGTACAAGAAATTTTTAAATTTTTGAGTTTATTATATTTTACAGGAAAGTTTCTGTCAAAGAAATCGAATCTATTAAAGAAAAAAACTAAATATCAAACAAGTTAAAAATTTATAAAACTCTTGTTTATTTTATCACGTTTAATCTCAGAAATGGATTGCAGTAGCGTTAACAAAAAGAATAAGCAAGTGAAACTAAAAAGGCACAAGAAAAGATATTTAAGGTAAGATGGATAGAGAAAAATGAAAAAATTTCAAGTAAACTATCGGTCACTGATTTGACCTAATCCATAAGGAGCATGCATAGTGATGTCCACGAGCATTAATGACCTAGCAGAACATTCCAACTTGCAGGCCACGAATGAGCGCAAAAGATGCCGGGGCGATCACTTTCTCTCCTTCCTCCCTTAAAGAATCTCTCTCAGCGTGTTCCCTTTTCATCCGCGTTTGCTTCTCTCTCTATCTTTTAGCTTTTTTTCTTTGGCAGTATCCCGCGCACGAGCACAATCGCGTTGGGTGGTCTCACCACTCCTGGCGACTTGCTTGGTCCCCCTTATACAAGTCTTTTGCACTCACGCGCGAACTGAGCTCCTTCTTTTCTCTCATACATACTTAATGCGTAATTCTTACTCACTTCTCTCTTACTCTTTTGCGAGCTTTTGCTTACTCTTTCTTAATTTCATTTTATTTTCTTCTTGCCTCATTCGTAAAACGAGCACACGCGTAAACTTTATGTCTTTGACGTTCAAAAAAGAGAGTGAGCAAACGTTGCTTACTTGAGATATATATTTGCAAATGAAGAACCAACTTTAGTTTTATACATACATATAAACAATCGGACATGCACACAAAAAAAGATATTTCTAAGAAAGATCATTATTTTACTAAGAAATATTTAAAAAATAAGAGTCCATTAAAATTTTGGGATGAGTAGTAGTAAATGCTGTAATACTTTTTTGAGAACGCGATAACAATTTACGTATTTTCATATCATATCAAGTGCTTCGACTTTTATGTTTTTTTTATGTTAAAAAATAGATTATTAAAAATTTTTTGGGGTTCTTATGTTTATTAGAATCTTTCTACCTAATCAATTCTATATTAATATTCATTCTTTACAATAAATGTAAGTAGATAGGAAAAATCAATCTCTAGTAGAGAAAATCCTAAAATAATGTTGATAAAAATTATTTTTAACACTTTGAGCGCAAAACACAGTTTTTCGTGATTGTTTTGCATATACGAGACACAATTTTTTCATAATGTGCAAAACGAGTATGCCATCTTGCCTTCGTTTTGGCAACAAGATTTACAATGATTTTATTGACGTAACGTCGATGTTTTTATGGTTTATTAAGATTATCCTGACAAAAATTTTTATACCTAATTTTTTTTCAACTGCACTGATGTATTCAATCTTTTTTCATAATGTAAAAATAATTAAAACTAGCTTAATTTACCTCGCTTCTAACGTCACTTGGTTAAATTTTCATATATTATATTGTTATGTATAAACTAGCCAATTCTAAAATGAAAAAGAATTGCCTCAACCTATAAATTTTGATATTGAAGTTTCGTATTAAATTAAATTTTTATATTTTTAAAAAAAAGGATTAATTTTTACTACTAATAAGTAAGAGAGAGAAAGAGAGTATAAAGAGTGAGAAAAAGAAAGAGAATACGAGTTATATCTGTTAATAATGAACGTGCGTATTCAGGCGAATGCCTTCAGAACATGCTAAATGTATAAAGACTTCACGTGAATAAGCACTATAAAAATGTAGTGTCTCATTCTATATAGCTGACGAGCTGCCGCAAAATCACGGATGTTCATGTGATCAGTTCGCGCGTGCGCAGTAAAACGTCCCGAACATAAAATTTAACAGTTGAAAGCGGAGAAATTAAAAAGTCGGTAATACTGATTTAAAAATGAAAACAACAACAAATAAAAAAGTAACATTTGCATATTTTAAAACATTCTTAATTAATTAATTAATTCATTTTTTTATACGATATTCAGTGACAAAATAAATTTCATAATAGTTGATTAATTTGAAAGTGTAGAAGAAGATTAAAATTTTTTCGAAAACACATATTTTAGAATAATAATAAATATATGAAAATTAGGTTGATACAATTAGCTATAAAACTAGTGTTGTTGTATTAAAGTATCAGATTATCGATAAAGTTAATAAATCTATTGAGATAAGAACTTTCGACTTAGAAAAAGTTGTGATATCTCTCCCCAAAAAACCTTTAAAAAGGTAATTACGACAAGTTACCTTAAAAAAAAATCTTTTACATTATCTCAAAAATAAAAAATATTTTATCAAAAATTTAAACTAATTTAATACAATCAACTATAAAAAATCTATTATATCTCTAAAAAAAGGCTTTAATATTATAGATAATAAAAAAGTGGGAATTGAATTATAACAAAAATATACTTGAAAAAATACTGAAATCTGTAACATTCCATCCTATTAATCGATTTATTAATTGATTTTATTAATTACTTTGTTAATTCATAGCGCGGATGTCTCTTTATAGGCAACTATTCGCTTTAGAGAATCGTTACAAGCTAGCGCGCCATGCCTAGCTTGTGCAGACTCTTTGTCTTGTGTTATTATTTTAGTTAAAAGTCGTTTATAGCTAGAGCGTCTTGCCTAGCTATTGCGGATTTATGTTTAATGATTTGTTAGTAATTTTAGATTATTTGGTGAAAAGCCCGTTTTTGTTAAGAACCAAACGCCTTAACATTCGGGGCTTAGCACAGGGTTAATAGGAAAGGAATGTTGCTTGCTTGGATGAGCTCTTTATTGTTATATGCTATACAAGTTAACGAATTTATAAGGTAGCACGTTAAACACATATAAAAATTACCTTGCTTAAGACAATGCAATAGCCAAGCGCCCACCATTGTCTTAAGGTAGTTCTTAGCCAATTACGGAAGTCAATATAGAACTGAAAATGTAAATTCAGAAATATTTAATTTTCTCATCATAAAAAATCATTAAATTCAATTATAAGAATTTACAATTGTGTTCTGAACAATAAAAATGAAAAATTCATTGATAATTGTTTAAAGTAGACTTTCAAGTTTCAAGTAGTAGTAAGCAATCATGAAAACGTGACAACATCGCATAATCTTACATTCATAAGATATATTTTGATGAACTCTAACCTAACATTGTCTAACCTCTCTCACTCTAACCTAACATCGGTTTGTATATTGTCCAAACCGCTACAAAACAACTATTCTCAAACTCAGAAATGTTAAAAAATAAACAATATAAGGATCCTATTATTTGAACACAAAATCTTTTTCTTTATGATAAGTGTAACAAAAAATGTTAATAACTTTTTCTTCTAAAATGAAAACTTTTTGAGTTAATAGTTTATAATGTGTGATAATCAGCATCAGTGATTTAAGACCAAATTTGAACTTTTTCAATATTTGAGAAAACATATTTCTAAAAATATAGCTTAGTTATTTATGTGATTTATAAAAAAAAGTCTTTTAACAACTTCTCTATAAAGCTGATAGATTTTGAGATAGAAATAATATAAAACAAAAATTTATAAAATTTGTAAATTTTTATCTCGAAATCTATCAGCGTTATAGAGAAGTTATTAAAAGACTTTTTTTTATAAATCACATAAAGAACTAAGCTATATTTTTAGAGATATGTTTTCTCAAATATTGAAAAAGTTCAAATTTGGTCTTAAATCACCGATGCTGTATATCACACATTATAAACTATTAACTCAAAAAGTTTTCATTTTAGAAGAAAAAGTTATTAACATTTTTTGTTACACTTATCATAATGAAGGAGATTCCATGTTTGGATCAAATAATTTTGACAAGTTGATTTTTATCATTTCTAAGTTCCAAAATAGGTAGTTTAGCAAAACAATTAATTTTTATTGCAAATAATAGCCAATTGTTTGACAAGAGTTTAGGTGCAATAGTAAATATATTATAATAAAAAATAATGTCTATTATGAATTATTAATTTTTTTTACATATCTATATTATTTTTATAATTTTTTCTAGCTTTTCTACTTATTACCGAAAAGAAAATATCCGAATAAAAAAAAATAATAAAAAATTATAACTTATACGAACACTTTTCCTGTGCTATTATATTTCATAATTCAAAAAAATATAAAAAACAATAAGTAATAATAACGCTTATAAATACGCAGCGATTTAGAATAATTACTGATAAATATTATTATAGTCTCAAATCTAGACTTTATAAACTGTTATTATTTTGTACTAATTTTTATAATTTATTATTTTTTAATATTTTCTATTACTTTTTTCAATTTCCGTCTGAGATTTAATTAAAAACATAATAGCAGAAAAAACCTATGTTAAATGTTTGTAAATTCAAACGCGTAGTAAAGTGTTGAGTGTATTACATATGTATATATATATATATATATACAGTCGACGATCTGAGTCCCGCCGCCTTCTCCTCCATCGACTCGCTCGTGCGTTACCCCCACTCACTGACTAAAAGGATTTGTTTCCACACATTCTGAGTCCCGCCGCTGCACTATGCGATTTTTCAACTTATAAAAATGGGTTTATGAGTTTAATTTTTTTTTGTAGAATACAATAAATGTTTATAAAAATAAAAAGTAACAAAAATAATACAATATTGCATAATTCTCATTTATATTTACTGAAAAAAATATAAAAATTAAACTAGATATATTTTATTATTTAATAAAATGTTATTTAATTGAAAATTTACATGATCTTTTTATAAATAAAAGATAAAATGAATCTTATTTTATTTTATTTTCATAATAACAATGAATATTTAGTTCATCAATAAATAATATATTCTTTAATTTTAAATTTATGTTACCTATAAATAAAAAAATTATATTTTCATATTTTTTATCGTAAATATAAATGAGAATTATACAATATAATACTATTTTTTGTTACCTTTTATTTCAATAAATATTTATTGTATTATAAACAGAAAAAATAAACTATAATAAACCCATTTTTACAAGTTAAAAAGTTGCATAGAGCAGCGGCGGGACTCAGAATGTTTGAAAACAAATTCTTTTACTTAGCTAGTGGGGGTAACGCATGAGCGAGTCGATGGAGGAGAAGGCGGCGGGACTCAGATCATCGACTGTATATATATATGTATATATATATATGGTGCAACGTTGCCACGTTACGCCGCTTTAGAAAAACTCTGTGAGAATCCTCGGAGTATCAGTTTTTAGATTAAGATTGTTAAATAACTAGGTAGTGGATCATCTTGAAATTTTGATATAATAATCTTTAGGGTTCGAAGTGAATTTCCTCCAATTTTCAGTACAATATCATGACTATTGAAATACATAGAGTAAAATAACTCTTGCATTTTAGCGGCGGATGCCATACTCTCATAAGAAGCAATATTAAAAGTTATGATTTTTTGCAGATCATATCTTTTAAACCGTATAGTGAATCACTCTAAAATGTTGCACCGTTATTTTATGATAGTTAATGTAAATTTCCTGAAAAAATGAACTTTTTTTCATGACTTTCGATTTAGCTAAGAACTACCTTAAGCAAGGTACAACCGCACAATAGAAAAGCCGATTCAAGAGTGACGAGAGTCACAAGCTTCGCGCACTGTTTGCATCAGCTCTCTTTGGTATCCCTCCCACTCCTCTACTAAAGTAGAAGGGTGGGACAGAGATCTGTGCACTTACAAATGCAAGAGCATGTGTACGTACACGTGCGTTTGTATGTTCAACCCACGGTGGAAGAATAAGAGGTGATTCGACTATCCTTCCCCCGCCATTAAAACGTGTGTCGCTTATTGAATTGACTCTCTACTTCTCCACGTGGCGGAGCCACTTAGGTAGATACCCCACGTGCACACCTACATAAGCCCACTGAGTACGCATCGTTGTGTGCGTGAGCTGTTCATGAACAGCGAATGACCCTGTGTGAGCCCCGTTGAAAAAATCCAATTGGATTTCTTATTGGAATTTCCAATTGGTAGTCCAATTGGATTTTGTTGGAAATCCATGTTGGAATTCCAATCAATTCCAATTGGATTTCCAATTGGAAATTTATAATAGAATTCCAATGAGAGTTTGAGAAATCCAACGTAAATTTAAGGACATTTTTAAGTGATTGAAATATTTTTTTATATCAAATTTTATTTGTTTTCATTGCGACTTATAAAAATATCTCTGTTCATTGAGAAAATAGAACATGAGAAAGCAGGCCGAATCATCGTCTTTTGAGACCAAATGAAACTACCAGCTTATAAGTTCTAAACTCTTTTTTTTGTGCACAATTGCTTGCCATAAGTAATTCAATAGATAGAAAGCGTCGTAGCCCCCTGGCGGCAAATCATTGAATATAAATATACACATTTATATAATAGTACTAATAATTGATCGCCAGGCGGCTACCACGCTTTCTATCTATTGACTCTCTTATGGCAAGCAAATGCGCACAAAAAAAATAAAAGAGTTTAGAACTTATAAGCTGGTAGTTTCATTTGGTCTCAAAAGACGATCATTCGGCCTGCTTTCTCATGTTCTATTTTCTCAATGAACAGAGATATTTTTATAAGTTGCAATGAAAACATAAATAAAATTTTATATAAAAAAATATTTTAATCACTTAAAAATGTCTTTAAATTTACGTTGGATTTCTCAAATTCTCATTGGAATTCTATTATGAATTTCCAATTGGATTTCCAATTGGAATTTCCAATTGGAATTGATTGGAATTCCAACATGGATTTCCAACAAAATCCAATTGGAATTCCAATTGGAAATTCCAATAAGAAATCCAATTGGATTTTTTCAACGGGGAGTGAACGCATTAACATTTAGAGGACGGGATGGCCCCTATACGGGCCATGCCCATGATCGACCCTTTACATGTGTTAGTTTTGAGATGTGAGACATCACAAAAACTCGATTTCTATAGAAAAGTGAGAGAAAACAATAAACCCAAATCCCCGTCCTCCAAAGGTTAACGGCGTATGGCATTGTTTTAGTGGATTAAATAAATGTAATTATTAGTTACTTATATATTTATTTAATAAATTAAATTATTTATTAAATTATTTGCTTTTATAGTAAATAATAGACTTATTTTATATTCTTATATGTCTCAATAAAATTAATTAAGTGAAAAATACTTTCTACTTTTTCATAAAATTAATTGATTAATATTTTTTTGATATATTGAATTTTAAAATTTTATAAAAATGAAATTATTAATTAAAAAATATTGAAATTTAAACTTTTGTAAAGTATATAAGGGCAGATGAGCATATATCATTTTATGTTAAATAAAATAATGAATTTTAATTACTATATAATTCAGCAATTTGTTTTCTCTTGACTTATTTTTTAATATCTCTATTTTTAAGTTTACAAAACGACCCATCCCAAATGTTACATAATAATATATGCGCTGTGAGAATAATATAGTTAGCCCTACTATTTTCATATGTTCAACTTTATTTTTAATTGAATCTTAAAAATTATTTGATCAAAATCAAATTGAATCATTTCATAAATAAAAATTAAATATGTAGAACTACTGAGTTAAAATATTTATAAGTTCATAATTATACTATATGTAATTCAAAAGTAGGTAGCAAAACCATAGCTTATAATATATTAGATACATTTTTTGCACCACAACATTATTAAGATTTCTTATTGAATTTCATCTTGAATGGATAATTTATTTAAGAAGTACGGATTGGATAAATATTCATCTACGCTTCAAGGTAAGTAAATAATTATTATTTATTAATTATATTGATTTCATAATACTTATATAATCATGCATAAACCCATAATGAATTGTGTAAAATCAGAAATATATGTTGTAACTCTTTAAGAATTAACAAATTTCCCTAATTAAACTGACAAATTATTTCCTGCTATTGGTGCACGTTTAAAAATTCAGATATTGTTAAAAGAACTACGCTTTTTATAGTGCAATTTTTACTCTACTCTTTCTAATCTTATATTATATTTTTTTTAAATTGTATTTAATATTTATTGAATTTTGATAATTACTACTAAAGTATTAATAAAATTGCTAAATTGTATAGTAATTAAAATTTATTAATTTATTTGTAAATATTTCATTTTAATTTGTAGAAAATCAATATAATTAAAATAAATTGATAATATAACATATTTACATTTTTCTACTTCTGTTAATAATTTACATTTAGTACTTATAGTAATTTTTCAGTTACTTGTAAAATAATTGAATAAAAAAATTTATAAATAAAATTTTCAATTTAAGGTGGCTCGAGCGAATTCGATAAAAAATTGGATTTTTAGTAAAAACATACTATAAAAAGTATAAGTTATTACTATTTCAGAGTAACTTTGAAAATATAAGATCAACACCCTAATTACAGAGAAAAAAATTATCGAAATTTAACTTTAAATTGATGAAAATTGATATGATTACAACGCTATCAGACGTAAATCGTCAATATTTATTGTCAAATAATAAAGTGTAATACAAATTATAAATATAGTAATTGATTAAAAACAGTTTTTATAAAATTTACTTAAAAGAAAAAAACTTTATTTTGTATTTTTTGTCGGTGCTCGAGCTTGATACGGCACGAAACGCTACAGCCACTTTAAAGATTTTTATTGATCAACTGATTCAATTATTTATTTTTCAATAATTTAAAAGATATAATTTTGTAAAATAAAATATTTAAAAATATTAAAATACAACTTTTATAAAAAAAAAAAATTGAATGTACCCGGATTTGAACCCAGAGCGACAAACATTTTGAAGTGCACATTGTAGTTATTACGCTAAAGCTGCATCATAAATAAGTTAACATGAAATGACATATGCTCATCTGCCTATATGTACTTTCCAAAAGTTTAAATTTCAATATTTTTTTAATTGAGAATTTTATTATGAAAATTAAAATTTTATTAAATACAAATATTAATTTATTTATTTCATAAAAAAGTAGAAAGATACTTATTTAATCTTATTGACACTTTAGATAGTGTAAAAATATAAAATAAGTTTAATATTTATTATAAAAGTATAAAATTTAATAACCAATTAAATTTATTAAATAAATACATTAGTAATTAATAATTATAATCTAAACTTTTGCTATGAACATTTAAATTAACTATATATAGTTATAATTTACTCTACTGACACAATGCCGGACGCCGTACGTGTTCACTCACACACGGTCATTCGCTGTTCGTGAACAGCGCACGCACACAACGATGCGTACTCAGTGGGCTCATGTAGGTGTGCACGTGGGGTATCTACTTAAGTGGCTCCGCCACGCGGAGAAGAAGAGAGGCAATCCAATAAGCATCACAGAAAGTGGGGGTAAGTTGAATTACCTCTTATTCTTCCATCGTGGTTCAACCACTTTGGTCTTTTTTGGTGTTTGCACGCGCATCTTTGAGTATAGTACGGTTTCAAGGCCGTACTTACTTGGGCGCTCACATTGCCCCTTAAATTACAATAGATTTTGAATTTTAATTCGATTAATTAATGGAAAAAATCGATTTTATTTTCTCTAACGTGACTTAAACGAAGATGCGCGCTCAAACACCTAATTATGCACTTATTAACTATGTTGGTGTTGAGGTTTGCCCCCCAAAATAAAATAAGATTTTTTTAGTTTTACGCAAAATAACAAATTTATTTATTTTTCTTTTGTCGTATTTGAAATTTAATAAAATTAAAAAACTTTACTTTTTTATTAAATAAACATTTTTCTTCTTTTTGATTTCTTTTTTATTTTATTCAGTTTCATTATTAAGTTTATTTTCAATTTAAGCTAAATATTAATTTGCAATTGAATGTCATTTTTCCTTTCTTCTTTTTCTTCATGTAACTGCCCCCCTTTGTAGTTTTTTAAGTTTATAATTTGTTATTCTCAAAGTGAACTTTTCAATCAAATTATTTTGTATTTGTTTTTTGGTCCACTGTGGCGATAAGTTTTTTTATTTCATTTAATGCATCTCTTATTAATGCACAGGGCATTATAGTTTTAAACCTTGTATTTCTTATTTCATTTTAGCACAACTTAGATTTTTAATGATTGTTTGTTAAATAACATTTTAATACGTTTTTGAATAAATTTTTGCCACCATACTTGAAGTTATTCTTTATTCTTTCTTTTGAAGAATAAGGAGGTGTATAATTAATATTTTTCATTCCATGTTTACATGATAATAAATGATCAGATACATTATTAGATACTATTTTATTCTTGTTTTGGTGATATTTTTTCAACTTTATGAATCTCATCGTTGGTGAGTTCATAATTATTTTCCTGGTAAAATAAATTTTCTTTATTTTCATTTGAGGTGAATGCATATGAATATGAGTCATCATTATCGCTCTCATATAATTCAATGGTTTTTACCTGAGTATACTCATTTGATTTGAGTTTTTGCTCAGGATTTTTTAGATTAGCATATTCGCCATCTATGTATAAAAGTATCTTCTCATGTACTCTTCTTAAGATCATGTTTAACATTTCTAGAAAACCATGGTTTGCATTATACTCTTTAATAACATTTGGAATTTTAAAGTGTACGTTTATTTTTTTTGCGTTTATATGTATATTTAACATGTTTTGTTTTTTGATTGTTTTAAATTTTTTATTCGTTGCTTTAATTAATTTACCCCTTTTAGGTAATTTTTCACGTTTTTTAAGCCTTTTAATGTTTGCAACATGAAATACTTTTGGATTTTAAACTTTGTATCTTTGAGGTTTTTTAAGGAGTTGTATCCTCACCCCTTATATTATTTAAATTTGGTGCAACTTTATTCAGTTTTCCTGAGGTTCTTCTAGTGATAATGAGTCTATATCTATTTAAGACACATTAATATCATTATAACTTTTTGTCATTTTATTGCCGACAGGAGTTTTTTGTCTGTTTTTATCCATTAATTTCGTTGCGTTTATGCTTGGAGTATATGAAGCTTTTTCTTTATTCTCTATATTATCATTTTCATTAAAGAATTTTTTTTTACTTGTGTTACTTCTATGAGATTCTTTTCTGTTTGATGCTTTTTTTTCTTGAATTTTGTCGTCAGTATCAAAATCTGATAAAATTTTAAACAACGTGTTCTTATCTTTTTTCTGTGAGAATTACAGGGCCTGCCTAGCGTTTCTGCTAAAATATCTGCTGACTTTTTCAGCTAGTTCTTCTTCAGTATACTGGAGATCTAATTGTTTAGCTAAACCATAGACTTAAGTGGCATAAGTCATACGATTTAATTTTCCATTCTCATAAAACTGACCGAATTCCACCTTTTTTCTAAACGTTCTTTGGATGTCTTCATTCCAATATCTGTCTAGGAATAACTCTTTTAAACCTTTGTATGTGAATACGTCGTCTTGATAGACGTACCACCATTCATTAGAATCTTTTTTAGTACAGTTTGCAACAAGTCGAGGGTTTCTTCCTCTTCAAGTCGTTTTAATGCCACGTACTTTTCAAATTCATTTAAGGATTTCATTGGTCTTTCGACCTCCATGCCTTCAAATTTTGGCAAAGGAATTTTTATTTTATTATTATAGGACTCAGGACCTTGCGTTCGAGTCACATTGTTTTTTAATTTTTCTTTTGAATCATTTATTTTTACATCTTGTTCTTGAGCCGTCTCATCGATTCTTCATGTTAAGTTCTCCTGAACCACTTTGACGGCTTCGTCATCTTCTATTCTCTTCTTTAACGGCATGTCGGAGCTGCAGCAATTGAGTTTTGCTATTTTTATTTTATCAATATCTTTTTAAATTCATAAATTAAACAAATATAATGACTTGTCCGCACTAAAGCTATATTAGTACAATAATTTTTGTTAAAATAAAAAATCATTTGGACTTGTTATTTTTTTATGAGCTTTGATTGGAAATTAGATATTAAACTCGACAAACCTAACCTTAAAATACGATACATTGAAAGTTTTTATTATAACTTTGTATGTATAATATTTTGGTGGATTTCTTGGGTTGTCGGCACTAGAGTTTAATCTTACAAATTTTTTCTTTGTAGTAAAAAAACTCGATTAAACGCATCGTTTATTCATAAGTTAGGATTGGAAATATTATTAGAAGGCGGACAGCTTCGTCATGCTCTTAAGGGGATGTAAAAGGGTATATGATTTATATATAGTTACCGACATTGCAGTTTTATAAACTTTTAATCTTTATTTAAAAATTTTCCAAAATATCTCTATATTAGGCTCTTTATTAATAAAAATAGAAGGATGTAATTTAGAGATATATTCAAAACTTTTGGATAAAGAATCAAAAGTTTTGAAAACTGTAATTTCAGTATTTCACATTCCCTTAAACTCTTTAAGGGTATGGTTTCACGCTACTTTACCGATCGAAAATTATAATTTTATAAAATTACAATTTTTGAAAAAACTATACATCGGAATGAGTTTTCCTTTTATAGATCACTTCATTTAATTTCGATGAAGGGCGGAAACTCTAAAAATTAGCGGAAAAAAGCGTTAATCGAAGATAATTAGAAAAACAAATTTCTCAGTTCGAAAAAATCAAATTTCTCAAAAACCGTGTTTCGTAGGGAAATTTCCTATTCAGGATCATTTTATCTTTGAAAAATGAAGGGCGGAAACTTGGTTTGATAAATCATATCGCAAAAAAGTAAAATTACATTTTTCTAAAAAGATGCGATCAGCTGTAAGAATACAATGGCCGTGCAAGAAGCCATGTTTCATAGTTGGCATCAATGCTAATGTATAGTTTGGTACGCGCCAACTTCAAATTCAAATTTTAAATGTAAATTGAATTTGTTTTATATGTACAATTTCTACAAATAAACACTTTTTCAACATAAAACTATTTTATTTTATTTAAAACATAAATATGTAAAAAATTTAATATTATAAGAGAGAACAATATAGTTTACATCATTTGCGAACTCATTATTTTTTTTAAAATTTTCATTATAGCAAAATAAGTAATCTATTCGTTTCTTTGTTTGAAACAAAATATTTTTTGAATGACTTTATTGAATTAGCGAAACTTTGGCATATCCTAACCATTTTAGAATGAAAATATGTTTTGAAAAGCGAATGATAAGGATTACTTAATTTTATTGCTAATATAATTTTATTATATAATATAATCTCATCAAATATTATTTTATATTATCGTTCTTTAAAAATAATCAGTTGTAAATAATTTTAGATAAGCCCATATGGAAAAAATTTCTGGAAATAATGGTAAATAAGTGTTACTAACTGTAAATAACTGTAAATAATATTTGATGAGATTATATTGTACATATAAAACAAATTCAATTTACATTTAAAATTTGAATTTGAAGTTGGCGCGTACCAAACTATACATTAGCATTGATGCCAACTATGAAACATGGCTTCTTGCACGGCCATTGTATTCTTACAGCTGATCGCATCTTTTTAGAAAAATGTAATTTTGCTTTTTTGCGATATGATTTATCAAACCAAGTTTCCGCCCTTCATTTTTCAAAGATAAAATGATCCTGAATAGGAAATTTCCCTACGAAACACGGTTTTTGAGAAATTTGATTTTTTCGAACTGAGAAATTTGTTTTTCTAATTATCTTCGATTAACGCTTTTTTCCGCTAATTTTTAGAGTTTCCGCCCTTCATCGAAATTAAATGAAGTGATCTATAAAAGGAAAACTCATTCCGATGTATAGTTTTTTCAAAAATTGTAATTTTATAAAATTATAATTTTCGATCGGTAAAGTAGCGTGAAACCATACCCTTAATTCATTATCTAACGCTTCGTTTTTACTTGTTAAATCGGTGTTTTCTTTTTTGTATTTATTTAAAAGATTTTTTATTGTTACATTATCCTCTAATAAATTTTTTATTTTGTTAGACAATTTATTTGATTGTTCTTTCAGGTTTATTGTTTCTGCGTTTACAGATTTAACTACGTTTAATTTGATAGATTTTTCTGAATCGCTTGATGAATCCATTTTATTTTCTAACTCTTGTTGTTTATTGAACAACAATGTTTTCATATGACACAGCTCTCATCCATTCGCTATGTTTTGCGTTCACGTCTTCTTCTACAGTTTGATCTCAATTTTTCAATTCTTGTATTAGAACATTTGATCTTCTTTTTTCCGCCATTTTAAATTTATTTTTTGTTTGCAATTACAATTTAATTCAAGTACTTCCGAAATCAAAATTTAAAATATTTCTAGTTTAGATAATTCTTTATTAAAATTAATTGTTGTGAAATTTAATTTTTTATTTTGAATAAATATAAAATACTAAGAACGAAATATTCAATTTTTAATTTCGTTTACAATTTTTTATTTTGACAATTTTGATTTTTAATCTATTTATTAATATTAATTTTATACTAATTTTATTTATCATTATTTTTATCATTACTTTTAAAAGAGCATACATTATTTTATTATAATATTTGTTTCTCATTCGCTTTGAGATTATTATTTAGCTATTATTTAGCCGTCGACCTTTTGACTTTACTATATACATCCTCTTACAATATTCGCGTTTGGACTTGAGATTTGCGCAGTTATAACAAAAGATTCTTATAAAAATTTAATTGTTTACAATGTAACACTAACCTTCTTGTTTTCCTGCACGATGTTCAAAACTTTTTGTTTTATCATTAACGAATAATGTACTCAAGAATTTAAAATTTAATAAAATTTTGGTCGATTTTTTAGCGTTTCTTTCAGAACAAAGTAATTCTTGTTACAAAATTATTCTGATTTAATATATATTTCTTTTTTGCTTTTTTATATTTCTTTTTGATTGATTTTTTGGTTTTTTATAGATTTTTTTTTGATTTATTTTTATTCTACTATTTTTTATAATTTTGTTTTTCATTTTATTTTTGTTTAAATATTTTATATTTTAAAATTTTCCTTTTTAATGTAAATGAGCTCTATATTTTTTTCGAACTGATTCGGTAACATTAATTTCTATGAAGTCTGTTGAAATAATTTGAACTCATTTTTTTAGATTATTTTTTCATTAAATCAATTTTAATTTTATTTCAATATGACACGAATTATCCATTTATTACAGGTTTCAATACGTTGGGCGCTAATGTAACATTCCGTCCTATTAAACGATTTATTAATTGATTTGAATAATTACTTTGTTCATTCATAGCGTGGATGTCTCTTTATAGGCAACTATTTACTTTAGAGAATCATTACAAGCTAGTGCGCCATGCCTAGCTTGTGCAGACTCTTTGTCTTGTTTTATTATTTTAGTTAAAAGTCGTTTATAGCTAGAGCGTCTTGCCTAGCTATTGCGGACTTATGTTTAATGATTTGTTAGTAATTTTAGATTATTTGGTGAAAAGCCCGTTTTTGTTAAGAACCAAACGCCTTAACATTCGGGGCTTAGCACAGGGTTAATAGGAAAAGAATGTTGCTCGCTTGGATGAGCTCTTTATTGTTATATGCTATACAATTTAACGAATTTACAAGGTAGCACGTTAAACATGTGTAAATGGACAATTTGTGCCTTGCTTAAGGCAATGCAATGGCCAAACGTCCACCATTGTCTTAAGAGGACGTTGGACCTCTCTCTCCTTTTCTAATCGAAAAATGTAGATTTTTGGGAAACTAGTAATTATTGATGGAAATTAAGAGTTGTCCGCAACTTGTACAGTAAAAAACAATATTTCTTTTGATGAGGACAAATTAATTTTGATGCTTTGTATTCAAGAAAAGTTTGACATACTTAAAAAATCATAAATTAGGCTAGAGATTATGATGTTTGAGTGTGTCAAACTTTTCTTGAAAACAAAGCATCAAAATTAATTTGTCCTCATCAGAAAAAATATTGTTTTTTACTGTACAAGTTGCGGAAAACTCTTAATTTCTATCAATAATCACTAGTTTTTCCAAAAATCTACGTATTTTAAGTAAAAAAGGATAGAGAGATCCAGTGTCCTCTTAAGCAAGGTACAACCGCACAATAGAAGAGCCGATCCAAGAGTGACGAGAGTTACAAGCTCCACACACTGCTTGCATCAGCTCTCTTTGGTATCCCTCCCATTCCTCTACTGAAGTAGAAGAGTGGGACAGAGGTCTGTGCACCAACACATGCAAGAGCATGTGCACGTACACGCGCGTTTGTATGTTCAACCGCTTTGGCCTTTTTTGGTGTTTGCGCGCGCATCTTCGAGTAAAGTACGGTTTCAAGGCCGTATTCACTTAGGCGCACACAAATTAATAATGTGTGGTCAAGTTTGAATATGATTTAAAATAATACTTACAAATGATTTATTTTATTATTTATTCTTATAACTCCGTCCCTTACTAGGGTTTGGAGGACTTCCCATCACATTTCCATTTTACATCATGATGCTATTAATAAATTATATTTGCTATTACATATTTACTTAATACTTAATACCCTAACTTGAATTTACCAAACAGAAAAATTTCTAATTACTAAATAAACTAAATTGACTTAAATGTTTTCTTTTTTGTAAATGTCTCTTCATCAAAAACACAAAAATAAAAATATGAAAATACAAAAATATAGAAATATATAAAAATATACAGAAATATAACAATATTAGAGTTATCTTTTTTCTTTCCTTTCTTTATTTTGGCACATTTTCTTCTATATTTTTTTCATCATTTCTTCCTTTGTCTTCTTCATTCTCTTTCATTTTTTCTTCTTTCTTAATTTTCTTGCCTTCTGTATCTCTTTTAATTTTTTAATTCCTGTCGCCTTTTCATTTAATATATACCCAACTTCTTCGCATGTTTTCGTTTTGTCACAATCTTTTATTATGCGTGTTATGCTCTCTATCTCTTTATTACAACTTTTACACAGTATATCCTTTTTTTCTTTCTAGAATTCTTTGTTTGAACATTCATTTCTGCATCTATATCTAGCTAACATTCTCTTATCTCTCATCCGAATCTTAGATTTTAAATATTCGGCTTCTTTTTCTGGTGCTATGTCTTTATAGAATTCGTTGTATTTTGACTTTCCTATCTTTTTTTCTTTTTCCTCCTTATCCAGCCTTTTACAGTGATCTAATACCTTTTCTAGATCTGTATACATATCTTCTTCATTTCTTAAACAATTTTTTTTTTCAGCATTTCAATAACTATTAACCTTTTTTGTGACTGTTTTCCTTTTGTTTTTCTGTTTTCGTCTCTTTTTTTTTCTTTCAGGCATTCTATTACTATTTTCTTTTCTGATTCTTTGATTTTCCTTTCATATTTTATTGTTCTCCTCAGAGCCTTATATTTTAGTTTCTCCATTTTAACTTCTTGTTCTATTATATAGTTGGGTGTATTTTTGTCTAAATTCAGTATCTATTTTATGTACTTTCTTTGTAAGGTTTCTAGTTCTTCTTCTATCTCCCATCCCCATATTTCTACTCCGAATAAAATAACGCTTTCTACTAATAACATAATAATTTTTTTTTAATCGTAGACTTTCCTTAAAGATTCTTTCTCCTATGCTCCATGTGCTCTTTAATGCTACTATAGCTTTCTTTTTTCTTTCTCTTATCTGTAGTACCGATTTTCCATTTTTTTGCAGTATATATCCTAAATATTTAATTTTTTCCACTTCCTCTATTCTTTCTCTTTCCCATTTCCATATTCTTTCTTTCATTGATTTTCTTTTATCAAACACTACGATTTTTGTTTTTTCTACACTTAATACCATTTTCTTCTTTTTAATGTACTTTTCGAATCTGACTAACATTTCATCTAGCTCCTCTTTTCTGTCTGCTAATAAAATTATGTCATCAGCATATGTCAAGGTCCATATTTTCATATTTCCTATTACTATGCCTCCGCTTTGACCTCTCTTCATTTCTTTTTCTAGATCCTTTAGATATATATTGAATAACGATGGGCTTAATGGACATCCCTGTCTTACGCCTCTCTTTGTCCAAAACTTGCTTGATTTTTCATTACCTATCTTGACTATATTTATCCTTTCTTCATATATGTTCATTATCCTCTTTATAAGTTTAGCATTAATTTTTAATTTTTCCATATCCTCCTTTAATATCCTCCTATCTATTCGGTCGAAGGCCTCCTTTGAATCAGCAAAGCATACAAACAGTTTCTTTTTATTACCTATTTGCCTGTCTATTAAATGTTGCAATACGTACACTGCATCTACTACACCTCTATTTTCTCTAAAGTCAAACTGGTTTTCTTCAAACTTCTCTTTAATTTCTTTTTTCAATCTTTCATTTAAAATACCTGCATAAATTTTGTAAGCTGAGTTGGTCAAGGTTATACCTCTATAGTTCCCTATTTCCTCTTTGTCTCCCTTTTTATATATAGGGCTTATGACTCCTATTCTCCAACTATTTGGGATAGTTTCTTTATCCCATATCTTTTTTATCATTTTCCAAAAGGTTTCCCCTATAGTTGTGGACATAAAGGACCCCGGAAGATTCTTATGGGTTTCTGGGTCCCGGTGAAATTTGATAATAGTATGACCAAATTGTAGCTTATTTTTTTCTAAACATAAGTCTCCATGGGCTCAAGTCCCGAAAATGCACAGATTTTAAGTAAATAATGATTAAAGTCGTTGATTTCTGGAAAGGTTAGAGTGACCGAAGGCGTAACTTCAATTGTTCGATATGCTCATTATATAGTTGTTATTTGAATAATTAATTAAAATAATTTTATGTTAAATAAAATTAGAATTATATAAAATATGATTATTTAAAATAATTTTAAAAAAACTTTGGAACATAGAATTATTACACTATTATTCTATACAATAAAATAATTATTTTTCAAATATTTTATAATGAGAAAAAATATCATTTGATGTGTTTATGGTTCATGGTTTATGGGTTTATGGTTTATGGGTTTATAGTTCATGGTTTATGGGTTTAGGGTTTATGGGTATATGGTTTCTGGGTTTATGGGTTTATGGGTTTATGGGTTTATGGCTTTATGAATTACGGGTTTATAAGTTTCCGGTTTATGGGTTCATAGTTTATGGGTTTATGGCTTTACAATTTATGGGTTTATTATTTATGGTTTTATTGTTTATGGGATTAGGGTTTATGGGTTTATCCATTTATAAGTTTACGATTTATTGGTTTATGGGTTTATGGGTTCATGGTTTATGATTTTAAGGTTAATGGGTTTATGGTTTATGGGTTTATGGGTTTAAGGTTTATGGGTTTACGGCTTATGGGTTTATGGTTTGTGGGTTTATGGGTTTATGGGTTTATGCTTTAAGGGCCTATGAATTTATGGTTTAAGGGTTTATAGTTTACGGGTTTATGGTTTATGGGTTCATAATTTATGGGTTTATGGTTTATGCGTTTATGGTTTATGGGTTTACGGTTTATGGGTTTATAGTTTATGGGTTTATAGCTTTACAATTTATGGGTTTATTATTTATGGTTTTATTGTTTATGAGTTTATGTGTTTATCCATTAATGAAGTTACGATTTATTGGTTTATGGTTTTATGGTATATGGGTTTATGGTTCATAGTTTATGGGTTTATGGTATATGGGTTCCTGGTTTATGGGTTTATGGTTTATGGGTTTACGGTTTATGGGTTCATAGTTTATGGGTTTATAAGTTTACAATTTATGGGTTTATTATTTATGGTTTTATTGTTTATGGGTTTAGGGTTTATAGGTTTATCCATTTATGAGTTTACGATTGATTGGTTTATGGTTTTATGGTATATGGGTTTATGGTTCATAGTTTATGGGTTTATAGTATATGGGTTTATGGTTCATCGTTTATGGGTTCATGGTTTATTGTTTTAAGGTTTATAAGTTTATGGTTTATGGGTTTATGGGTTTATGGTTTATGGGTTTATGGTTTATGATTTATGGGTTTGAATCTATGGGTTTACGGTTTATGGGTTCATAGTTTATGGGTTTATGAGTTCACAATTTATGGGTTAATTATTTATGGTTTTATTGTTTGTGGGTTTAGGGTTTATGGGTTTAGGGTTTATGGGTTTATCCATTTATGAGTTGACGATTTATTGGTTTATGGTTTTATGGTATATGGGTTTATGGTTCATAGTTTATGGGTTTATGGGTTCATGGTTTATGATTTTAAGGTTTATGGGTTTATGGTTTATGGGTTTCTGGTTTATGGGTTTATGATTTATGGGTTCATAATTTATGGGCTTATGGCTTATGCGTTTATGGTTTATGGGTTTACAGTTTATGGGTTCATAGTTTATGGGTTTATAGCTTTACAATTTATGGGTTTATTATTTATGGTTTTCTTGTTTATGGGTTAAGGGTTTATGGGTTTATCCATTTATGAGGTTACGATTTATTGGTTTACGGTTTTATGGTATATGGGTTTATGGTTCATAGTTTATCGGTTTATGGTATATGGGTTTCTGGTTTATGGGTTCATGCTTTAAGGTTTTAAGGTTTATGGGTTTATGGTTTATGGGTTTATGGTTTATGGGTTTATGGTTTATGGGTTTATGGTTTATGGGTTTATGGTTTATGGGGATATGGTTTATGGGTTTATGGTTTATGGGTTTATGGTTTATGGGTTTATGGGTTTATGGTTTATGGGTTTATGGTTTATAGCTTTACAAGTTATGGGTTTATTATTTATGGTTTTATTGTTTATGGGTTTAGGGTTTATGGGTTTATCCATTTATGAGTTTACGATTTATTGGTTTATGGTTTTATGGTATATGGTTTTATGGTTCATAGTTTATGGGTTTATAGTATATGGGTTTATGGTT
Source organism: Anastatus disparis (assembly GCA_017163975.1). Taxonomy (NCBI): domain Eukaryota; kingdom Metazoa; phylum Arthropoda; class Insecta; order Hymenoptera; family Eupelmidae; genus Anastatus; species Anastatus disparis. The sequence goes on from JAFFSR010000073.1 coordinate 143,333, forward strand.
CATAGTTTATGGGTTTATGGGTTCATGGTTTATGGTTTTAAGGTTTATGGGTTTATGGTTCATGGTTTATGGGTTTATGGGTTTAGAGCTTATGGGTTTATGGGTTTACGGTTTATGGGTTTACGATTTATGGGTTTACGGTTTATGGGTTTATGGGTTCATTATATATGGTTTTATTGTTTATGGGTTTAGGGTTTATGGGTTTATCTATTTATGAGTTTACGATTTATTGGTTCTTGGTTTTATGGTATATGGGTTTATGGTTCATAGTTTATGGGTTCATAGTATATGGTTTTATTGTTTAGGGTTAATGGGTTTATCCATTTATGAGTTAACGATTTATGGGTTTATGGTATTATGGTATATGGGTGTATGGTTTATAGTTTATGGGTTTATGGGTTTATGGTTCATGGTTTTAAGGTTTATGGGTTTATGCTTTATGGGTTTATGGGTTTATGGTTTATGGGTTTATGGTTTATGGGTTTATGGTTTATGGGTTTAGGGTTTATGGGTTTATCCATTTATGAGTTTACGATTTATTGGTTTATGGTTTTATGGTATATGGGTTTATGGTTCATAGTTTATGGGTTTATAGTATATGGGTTCATGGTTCATAGTTTATGGGTTTATGGGTTTATGGTTTATGGGTTTATGCTTTAAAGGTCTATGGGTTTATGGTTTATGGGTTTATGGTTTATGGTTTATGGGTTTGAATTTATGGGTTTACGGTTTATGGGTTTATAGTTTATGGGTTTATGGCTTCACAATTTATGGGTTAATTATTTATGGTTTTATTGTTTGTGGGTTTAGGGTTTATGGGTTTAGGGTTTATGGGTTCATCCATTTATGAGTTGACGATTTATTGGTTTATGGTTTTATGGTATATGGGTTTATGGTTCATAGTTTATGGGTTTATGGGTTCATGGTTTATGATTTTAAAGTTTATGGGTTTATGGTTTATGGGTTTCTGGTTTATGGGTCTATGATTTATGGGTTCATAATTTATGGGCTTATGGTTTATGCGTTTATGGTTTATGGGTTTACAGTTAATGGGTTCATAGTTTATGGGTTCATAGCTTTACAATTTATGGGTTTATTATTTATGGTTTTCTTGTTTATGGGTTAAGGGTTTATGAGTTTATCCATTTATGAGGTTACGATTTATTGGTTTACGGTTTTATGGTATATGGGTTTATGGTTCATAGTTTATGGGTTTATGGTATATGGGTTTCTGGTTTATGAGTTCATGCTTTAAGGTTTTAAGGTTTATAGGTTTATGGTTTATGGGTTTATGGTTTATGGGTTTATGGTTTATGGGGATATGGTTTACGGGTTTATGGTTTATGGGTTTATGGTTTATGGGTTTATGGGTTTATGGTTTATGGGTTTATGGTCTATAGCTTTACAAGTTATGGGTTTATTATTTATGGTTTTATTGTTTATGGGTTTAGGGTTTATGGGTTTATCCATTTATGAGTTTACGATTTATTGGTTTATGGTTTTATGGTATATGGGTTTATAATTCATAGTTTATGGGTTTATAGTATATGGGTTTATGGTTCATAGTTTATGTGTTTATATGTTTATGGTTTATGGTTTTAAGGTTTATGGGTTTATGGTTCATGGTTTATGGGTTTATGGGTTTAGAGCTTATGGGTTTATGGGTTTACGGTTTATGGGTTTACGGTTCATGGGTTTATGGGTTCATTATTTATGGTTTTATTGTTTATGGGTTTAGGGTTTATGGGTTTATCCATTTATGAGTTTACAATTTATTGGTTTATGGTTTTATGGTATATGGGTTTATGGTTTATAGTTTATGGATTTATAGTATATGGTTTTATTGTTTATGGGTTTAGGGTTAATGGGTTTATCCATTTATGAGTTAACGATTTATGGGTTTATGGTATTATGGTATATGGGTGTATGGTTCATAGTTTATGGGTTTATGGGTTTATGGTTCATGGTTTTAAGGTTTATGGGTTTATGGTGTATGGGTTTATGGGTTTATGGTTTATGGGTTTATGGTTTATGGGTTTATGGTTTATGGGTTTATGGTTTATGGGTTTATGGTTTATGGGTTTATGGTTTATGGGTTTAGGGTTTATGGGTTCATCCATTTATGAGTTTACGATTTATTGGTTTATGGTTTTATGGTATATGGGTTTATGGTTCATAGTTTATGGGTTTATAGTATATGGGTTCATGGTTCATAGTTTATGGGTTCATGGGTTTATAGTTTATGGGTTTATGCTTTAAAGGTCTATGGGTTTATAGTTTATGGGTTTATAGTATATGGTTTTATTGTTTATGGGTTTAGGGTTAATGGGTTTATCCATTTATGAGTTAACGATTTATGGGTTTATGGTATTATGGTATATGGGTGTATGGTTCATAGTTTATGGGTTTATGGGTTTATGGTTCATGGTTTTAAGGTTTATGGGTTTATGGTGTATGGGTTTATGGGTTTATGGTTTATGGGTTTAGGGTTTATGGGTTCATCCATTTATGAGTTTACGATTTATTGGTTTATGGTTTTATGGTATATGGGTTTATGGTTCATAGTTTATGGGTTTATAGTATATGGGTTCATGGTTCATAGTTTATGGGTTTATGGGTTTATGGTTTATGGGTTTATGCTTTAAAGGTCTATGGGTTTATGGTTTCTGGTTTATGGGTTTGAATTTATGGGTTTACGGTTTATGGGTTCATAGTTTATGGGTTTATGGCTTTACAATTTATGGGTTAATTATTTATGGTTTTATTGTTTGTGGGTTTAGGGTTTATGGGTTTAGGGTTTATTGGTCCATCCATTTATGAGTTGACGATTTTTTGGTTTATGGTTTTATGGTATATGGGTTTATGGTTCATAGTTTATGGGTTTATGGGTTCATGGTTTATGATTTTAAGGTTTACGGGTTTATGGTTTATGGGTTTCTGGTTTATGGGTTTATGATTTATGGGTTCATAATTTATGGGCTTATGGTTTATGCGTTTATGGTTTATGGGTTTACAGTTTATGGGTCCATAGTTTATGGGATCATAGCTTTACAATTTATGGGTTTATTATTTATGGTTTTCTTGTTTATGGGTTAAGGGTTTATGAGTTTATCCATTTATGAGGTTACGATTTATTGGTTTACGGTTTTATGGTATATGGGTTTATGGTTCATAGTTTATGGGTTTATGGTATATGGGTTTCTGGTTTATGGGTTCATGCTTTAAGGTTTTAAGGTTTATGGGTTTATGATTTATGGGTTAATGGGTTAATGGGTTAATGGTTTATGGTTCTTGGATTTGGGTTTATGGTTTATCGGTTTATAGTTTATGGGTTTATGGTTTATAACTTTACGAGTTATGGGTTTATAAGTTTACGGTTTATGGGTTCATAGTTTATAGGTTCATTACTTTACGCTTTATGGTTTATTATTGATGGTCTTATTGTGTATGAGTTTAGGGTTTATGGGTTTATAATTCATGCGTATAATAAATGTAATAATTATGAGTGCGAGTATACGATTCTATGAAAAACTCAAATAAATCACTTGACGCTAGGAGTTCGTGTCGGAAATTAATCGAGTTACTCGAAAAAAATATGAATAACTCGAATTGTTCGTAAAAATATGAGCTGCTCAGAGTACTCGAATGAATTGAATTATTCAAAGAAATATGAATTACTCTAATAACTCAAGTTACTCAAAAATATAGGTGCTTTTTTTATTAAAATTTTTTGTAGAAACTAGTTTATCCTTTATTTATTTATTGGAGCAGAGGCTTTCCCTTCCCGCCAACTCTAGTAGGTGCTTTGCCACATTTTTATTTTCATGTTATCATATATCAATGCCGCTACTTCACGTTTCACAACAAATGTATGCTTAATGCGGCTGAATATGACGCCCGTCGTGTATGAAACAGTACTAGCACACGCCAATTTTAGCAGAATCCAGCCTTAGCGCCCGCTGGATTCAGCGAACCCTAATTTCTGCAGACGCTGATTTCAGAAGATGCTATATTTAGCATCGGCTAATATTGCTAGTTATTGCTAGATTTAGCGCACGCTATTATTCTTATTTCATGCTGGATTCAGCGATCGTGAATTGAAGCGGACTCAAGCTTAGCGCACGTTATTTTCGCAAATGAATGCTAGTTTTAGCACACGCTAACATCGCAAGCTTTCGCTAGTTTTAGCGAGTGCATCTTTTAGCATACGCTATATTTAGCACACGCTAATTTTTCCATTTCACGCTAAATTTAGCACACGCTAATTTTGCTAATGTGTGCAAGATTCAGCGCACGCTAGTTCTAGCAGACTCTTGTTCTTGCGCACGCTAACATTGCAAGCCTAAGCTTGTTTTAGCGTGTGCTTCTTTAAGCATACGCTATATTCAGCACACGCTAATTTTTCCATTACATGTTAGATTGAGCACACGCTAATTTTAGCAGAATTCAGCCTTAACGCATGCTGGATTTAGCGAATGCTAATTTTAGCACACGCTAATTTTGCTAATGTGTGCTAGATTTAGCGCACGCTAGTTCTAACAGACTCCTGTTTTTGCGCACGCTAACATTGCAAGTCTACGCTGGTTTTAGCGTGCGCTTCTTTCAGCATACGCTATATTCAGTACGATATAATTTTTCCATTACATGCTAGATTCAGCACACGCTAATTTTAGCAGAATCCAGCCTTAGCGTCCGTTGGATTTAGCGAACATTAATTTCAGCAGACGCAAAATCTAGCACTAATTAGCAAAATTAGTGTGTGCTAAATCTAGCGTGAAATGAAATATTATCGTGTGCTCAATATAGCGTATGCAAAAATAAGCGCACGCTAAGACTAGCGTAAGCTTGCAATGTTAGCGTGTGCTTAAACTAGCATTTATTTGCGAAAATAACGTGCGCTAAGCTTAAGTCCGCTTCAATTCACGATCGCTGAATCTAGCATGAAATAAGAATAATAGCGTGCGCTAAATCTAGCAATAACTAGCAATATTAGCCGATGCTAAATATAGCATCTTCTGAAATCAGCGTCTGCTGAAATTAGCATTCGCTAAATCCAGCGGGCGCTAAGGCTGGATTCTGCTAAAATTAGCGTGTGCTTAATCTAGCATGTAATGGAAAAATTAGCGTGTGCTGAATATAGCGTATGCTAAAAGAAGCGCACGCTAAAACCAGCGTAGGCTTGCAATCTTAGCGTGCGCAAAAATAAGAGTCTGCTAGAACTAGCGTGCGCTAAATTTAGCAGACATTAGCAAAATTAGCGTGTGCTAAATCTAGCGCAAAATGGAAAAATTAGCATGTGCTGAATATAGCGTATGCTAAAAGAAGCACACGCTAAAACTAGCGTAAGCTTGCGATGTTAGCGTGTGCTAAAACTAGAAAAAATATAAATATAAATACTAGCGTGCGCTGAATTTAGATTTTTTCAGCAGAATTAGCGTGTGCTAATACTTGAGACTGCTAAAATTAGGGTGCGCTTAATCTAGCGATCACGAGCAATATTAGCTAGTGCTAAGTATAGCATTTTCTGAATAGATGATTAGCGTAAGCTAAAATTAACGTTCGCTAAATCCAGCGACAAATGGGAATATTAGCGTGCGCTAAATCTAGCAATAACTAGCAATATTAGCCGGTGCTAAATATAGCATCTTCCGAAATTAGCGTCTGCTTAAATGAGCATTTGCCAAATTCAGCGTGCGCTAAGACTAGATTCTGCTCAAATAAGTGTGTGCTAAATCTAGCGCGAAATTGAAAAATTAACGTGTGCTGAATATAGCGTATGCTAAAAGAAGCGCACGAACTGTGGTGATGATTATTGGTGATTATAGTCAATACTATAGTTATGTAATAATAACTATGATTGATTATAAAACTGTAGTGATGATTATACGTGATTATAGTAATTACTATAGTTACGTAGCAATAACTAAAAATGAATGTAAGACTGTAGTGATGATTGTTGGTGATTATAGTCTTTACTATAATTTTGTGGTAATAACTATAATTGATTATAAAACTGTTGTAATGATTATAGGTAAATATAATCATTACTATAATTTTTTGGTAATAATAATAACTCTAATTGATTATATAATTGTAGTGATAATTATAGGTGCTTATAGTCATTACTATAGTTTCGTGGTAATAACTACAATTGATTATAAAACTGTGGTGATGATAATTGTTGATTATTGATTATAGTCAACACTATAGTTACGTAGTAATAACTATGATTGATTATAAAACTGTATTGATGATCACACGTGATTATAGTCATTACTATAAATACGTAGCAATAACTAAAAATGAATGTATGACTGTAGTGATGATCGTAGGTGATTATAGTCTTAACTATAATTTTGTGGTAATAACTATAATTGATTATAAAACGGTTGTAATGATTATAGGTGAATATAATCATTAATTATAATCACCAATTGATTATATAATTGTAGTGATGATTATAGGTGACTATAGTCATTACTATAGTTTTGTGGTAATAACTACAATTAATTATAAAACTGTGGTGATGATTATTGGTGATTATAGTCAATACTATAGTAACGTATAATAACTATGATTGATTATAAAACTGTAATGATGATTATACGTGATTATAGTCATTACTATTGTTACGAAGTAATAACTATTATTAATGTAAAACTGTTGTGATGATTATATGTCATTACAGCCATATAGTTACGAAGTAATAATTATAATTGAATCGTTAAACTGTACAATCTTAAACAACTTAAATTAGCAAAATATTTTCCGAGTCAAAAGAAATGTCGATGTTAAGGAAAAAGGAGAATATTACATTGTTAACCAAGGGAGTAGAATAGGTGATTTATGCTCGAGACGCGACAATAAAGACGAGGTCAAATACACCTTCACTACCGTGGTTAATATATTACTGTTTCATACACGACGGGCGTCATATTCAGCCGCATTGAGTATACATTTGTTGATAATACGTAAAGTAGCGGCATTAATATATGATAACATAAAAATAAAAATGTGGCAAAGCACCTACCGGAGTTGGCGTAAAGGGGAAGCCTCCGCTCCGAAAAATAGATAAAAGATAAACGAGTTTCTACAAAAAATTTTAATTAAAAAAACACCTATATTTTTGAGTAACTTGAGTTATTAGAGTAATTCATATTTCTTTGAATAATTCATTCGAGAACTCTGAGCAGCTCATATTTTTACGAACTATTCGAGTTATTAATAAACCCATAGAGCGTGAAGTAATAAACTCTAAACCCATGAACCATAAACCTAAATCCAAGAACCATAAACCATTAACCCATTAACCCAAAAATCTTAAACCCGTAACCCATAAACCAATAAACCATAAACCCATAAACCATAAACCCGTAAACCCAAATCCAAGAACCATAAACCCATATACCCTTAGAGCATAAACCCATAAACCATTAACTCATAAACCATAAACCATAAACCCATAAACCATAAACCTTTAAACCCATCAACCATAAACTATGAACCCATATGCCATAAAACCATAAACCCATAAATCGTAAACCCATAAATGCATAAACCCATCAACCATAAACACATAAACCCATAAAACCATAAACCATGAACCCATAAACCATAAACCCATAAACTATTAACCCATAAACCATTAACCCAAATCCAAGAACCATAAACCATTAACCCATAAACCCATAAATCATAAACCCATAAACCCATGAACCATAAACCATAAACCCATAAACCCGTAAACCCGAATCCAAGAACCATAAACCCATATACCCTTAAAGCATAAACCCATAAACCATTAACTCATAAACCATAAACCCATAAACCATAAACCTTTAAACCCATCAACCATAAACTATGAACCCATATGCAATAAAACCATAAACCCATAAATCGTAAACCCATAAATGCATAAACCCATCAACCATAAACACATAAACCCATAAAACCATAAACCATGAACCCATAAACCATAAACCCATAAACTATAAACCCATAAACCATAAACCCAAATCCAAGAACCATAAACCATTAACCCATAAACCCATAAATCATAAACCCATAAACCCATAAACCATAAACCATAAACCCATAAACCCGTAAACCCGAATCCAAGAACCATAAACCCATATGCCCTTAAAGCATAAACCCATAAACCATTAACTCATAAACCATAAACCCATAAACCATAAACCTATAAACCCATAAACCATGAACTATAAACTCATATGCCATAAAACCATAAACCCATAAATCGTTAACCCATAAATGCATAAACCCATTAACCATAAACACATGAACCCATAAAACCATAAACTATGGACCCATAAACCATAAACCCATAAACTATAAACCCATAAACCATAAACCATAAACCCGTAAACCCAAATCCAAGAACCATAAACCCATATACCCTTAAAGCATAAACCCATAAACCATTAACTCATAAACCATAAACCATAAACCCATAAACCATAAACCAATAAACCCATAAACCATGAACTATAAACTCATATGCCATAAAACCATAAACCCATAAATCGTAAACCCATAAATGCATAAACCCATAAACCATAAACACATGAACCCATAAAACCATAAACCATGAACCCATAAACCCAAATCCAAAAACCATAAACCCATAAACCCATAAACCATAAACCCAAATCCAAGAACCATAAACCATTAATCCATAAACCCATAAATCATAAACCCATGAACCATAAACCCATAAACCCATAAACTATAAACCATAAACCATAAACTCGTAAACGCAAATCCAAGAACCATAACCCCGTAAACCACAACCCCATAAACCCTCAAAGCGTAAACCCATAAACCATAAACCCATAAACCCGTAAACCGAAATCCAAGAACCATAAACCCATAAACCCATAAACCCTTAAAGCATAAACCCATAAACCATAAACTCATAAACCATAAACTCATAAACCCATAAACAATAAAACCATAAATAATAAACCCATAAATTGTAAAGACATAAACCCATAAACTATGAACCCATAAACCATAAACTCATAAACCCATAAATCGTAAAGCCATAAGCCCATAATTCCATAAACCATACACCCATAAACCCATAAACCATAAACCCATGAACCATAAACCCATAAACCATAAACCCATAAACCGTAAACCCATAAACTATAAACCCATAAACCATAAACCTATAAATCATAAACCCATAAACCATAAACCATAAACCCATAAACCATAAACCCATAAACGATAAACCCATAAACCTTAAAACCATAAACCATAAACCAATAAACTATGAACCATAAACCCATATACCATAAAACCATAAGCCAATAAATCGTCAACTCATAAATGGATAAACCCATAAACCCTAAACCCATAAACAATAAAACCATAAATAATAAACCCATAAATTGTAAAGCCATTAACCCATAAACTATGAACCCATAAATCGTAAAGCAATAAACCCATAATTCCATAAACCATAAACCCATCAACCCATAAACCATAAACCCATAATCCATAAACCCATAAACCCATAAACCCATAAACCATATACCCATAAACCCATAAACCCATAAACCATGAACCATAAACCCATAAACAAAAAAATTATAAACCCATGAACCATGAACACATCAAATGATATTTTTTCTTATTATAAAATATTTGAAAAATAATTATTTTATTGTATATAATAATAATAGTGTAATAATTCTATGTTACAAGTTTTTTTAAAATTATTTTAAAAAATTATATTTTATATAATTGTAAGTTTATTTAACATAAAATTAGTTTAATTAATTATTCAAATAACAACTATATAATGAGCATATCAAACAATTGAAGTTACGCCTTCGGTCACTCTAACCTTCCCAGAAATCAACGACTTCAATCATTATTTACTTAAAATCTGTGCATTTTCGGGACTTGAGCCCATGGAGACTTATGTTCAGAAAAAAATAAGCTACAATTTGGTCATAATATTATCAAATTTCACCGGGACCCAGAAACCCATAAGAATCTTCCGGGGTCCTTTCCAAAATTCATTTTCGAGCCCATCTTCTTCTGGGGCTTTATTCAATTTCATTTTTATTAAGTGTATAATTAATTCTTCTTTTTCTAGGTCTTTCTCTTCTTCCTCTACATAATTTTCTTTGTCTTCATTATTTATCTTGAAATTTTCTATTAAACTTTCATCTGTCCCTTCTAGCTTCTTCATGAAATGATTTTTCCACTCCTTGATATCCTTTTTCGTATTCAAATATTCTTTCCTTTTTCTGAATTTATTTATATATCTCCACGTTTCCTTTTCTGATTTAATATATTTTATTTTTTCTTCTTTTTGTCTTACAAATCTTTTTTCGGTCGCCTTGCAGAAATTTCTATACTTTCTTTTCTTTTCCAGAAATCTTTGTTTTGTGCATTTTCCTTACTTCCAATCTTTAACTATTTTTCTAACCTCTCTTTTCTTTTCTTTCCATTTTTTGTCGTGCCATATTTTTTGTCCTAATTTAACTTGTCTTATCTTTTTCTTATATTCTTTACAAGAGCTTTTAACTTTATTTTTTATTTTTCTCCATATACTCTCTATTTCGACTTCTTCACACTGCCATCACAATTGCTATGATATCCTTTTTGACCGTCTTCTGTCCAGTCACTTTTTATGACCTCTTTTATTTCACTTTTAACTTGCTTTTCTTTCTCAAATTTTTCCCAGAGCGTTACTTCAAGAGGCATGTGATCTGACTCACTTCTTTCTCCTATTTTCATCTCTTTTAGTTCTTCAAATGTTTCAATATTTCCAATTATGTAATCTATCATAGTTTCTCCCTTTTTGTCTACGTATGTAAATTCTCCACTTTCTCCTTCATCTCCATTCATTATAAACCATCCTTTTTTTTCTATTTTATTTAAAAGCTTTTTTCCTTCTTCGTTAATAACTTTGTCTTTTGAGATTCTATGTTCAACTGTCCTATTATCATCTTATTCCTCCAGCGCTCTTCTTTACTTTCGTAACCGCTTACCGCTTACCACTTAGTTCAGCTCTACTTTATCGATCTCTTTTATTTTTTGTGTCTTTTCAACCTAACCTTTCTTCGGTGTGCTTTTTCTTTTACTTTATATTTTTGAACTCTCCTAGTTCCTTCATCAACACTTTCGTAATTCTCACTTTTACACTCTTTCACCCCTTCTTTTTCTTTCTTCTTTTCTCATCCACAGCCTTTATTTCACTTTTATTTGTCAATTTTTTACTTGTGCTTTACAACACGTCTCAATCGTTCCAAGGCTCAAACGGAAGTCCCTACAAATGATATTGTACTTATATTTTGATGATAATAATGAATCAATGAAAAATTTCTTTGTTCAATATAAAGTATAAAAAAAACCATATAAAATGTTATTGAAAATATAAAACTATCTTCAAAAAAATTTCAAAAAATAATAAAACTTTAATTTAAATAATTAACGTAGAAGTAAGAATAAAAGTAATATCACAGCTATAAACTTGCCAGGCCCTCCCTTCACAAGTTATATTTCTTGGTGAACACACACCTATTCAAAACATTTTTTAGGATTGACTTTTTAGAATCCTAAAAGGAAATTAAAAATTTATAACAATTATCAGAATTTAGTATTCAATAAACAAATAATCTAATGTTATAACATTAATGATATATTCAACTTTTGTAGAGTGGACCTGGCAAGTTTAATGCTGTAATATTACTTTTATTCTTACTTTTACGCTAATTATTTAAATTATAACTTTATTATTTTTTTTAATTTTGTTGAAGATAGTTTTATATTTTCGATAACATTCTATATGGCATTTCTTTTACTTTATTTTTAAGAGAGAAATTTTTTTTTGATTCATTATTATCATCAAAATCAGGGAGCGCTCCTTACGGCATGTTAGCGCTACGGTTTTCCGTATTTACTTTAAATTTGTAATGTTATCTAATTTTTATATATTTATTATTATTATTATAAAATATTTGTTTTCGAAAAAATTTTAATTTTATTTTCTTCCACACTTAAAAATTAATCAACTATTATGAAACTTATTTTGTCTAAATATCGTATGAAAAACTAATTAATTAATTAAGACTGTTTGCAAATATGCAAATATTATTTTTTTATTTGTTGTTGTTTTCATTTTTAAATACCAAATCGGTATTACCGACTTTTGAATTTCGCCGCTTTCAACTATTGAATTTTATGTACGGGACGTTTTACTGCGCACGCGTGAACTGATCACATGAACGCCCGTTATTTTGCGGCAGCTCGTCAGCTATATAGAACGAGACACTCAATTCTTATACTGCTTATTTACGCGATGTCTTTATACATTTAGCATGTTCTGAAGGCATTCGCCTGAATACACGCGTCCATTATTAACAGATATAACTCGAATTCTCTTTCTTTTTCTCACTCTCTATACTCTTTTTCTCTCTTTCACCTATTAGCAATAGCACAACTCGTATTCTGTCTCTTTCTCTCACATCAGACGAAAAACTCTCCGTCGTTCTCTAACATCCGCCGGAAATCTGAAACAACCCGATATAGAAAAGAAATCGACATAGTAACTTGTAGTAATATAAAAAATTATAAAAACTTGACTTTTGGCCTGTTTATGTTGTCAGATAAAACATTAGATCATTTTATGTATACTTGTAATCAAATAATATGTAAATATTGAAACATAATCATTTACTCAAAGTTTTGATCTTTGAACATCACAAATTCAAAGTAAATATGGAAAGCCGTAGCGCTAACATGCCGTAAGGAGCGCTACCGCGCTCCCTGATAACTAACGTAAAAGTAAGAATAAAAGTAATATTACAGCTATAAACTTGTCAGGTCCACTCTACAAAAGTTGAATATATCATTAATGTTATAAAATTAGATTATTTGTTTATTGAATACTAAATTGTGATAATTATTATAAATTTTTAATTTCCTTTTAGGATTCTAAAAAGTCAATCCTAAAAAATGTTTTGAATAGGTGTGTGTTCACCAAGAAATATAACTTGTGAAGGGAGGGCCTGGCAAGTTTATAGCTGTGATATTACTTTTATTCTTACTTCTACGTTAATTATTTAAATTAAAGTTTTATTATTTTTTGAAATTTTGTTGAAGATAGTTTTATATTTTCAATAACATTTTATATGGTTTTTTTATACTTTATATTGAACAAAGAAATTTTTCATTGATTCATTATTATCATCAAAATATAAGTACGATATCATTTGTAAGTATTAGGGTAGTGACACCAGTTATGACGGGTCTCGGTAGACTTTCTCAGTTTAACCGATTTAATATAACATATAAGTGCAATTTTTAATCAGAAAATGATTGAAACTTATTATTTATAATACAATTAAAAATTGTATGGCAATAAAGTATACTAAAATACTAAATTATTTAAATAATATTAAATTAAAAATAATACTTTTTTTTAACCTTTTATTACGAACATGCTCCAATTTATAAGACCCGGTTGTTACGAAAGTAGTAAATGGGGGATTATAGGTAAAAATGGCGGCCATGAAATTCAGGGGGATTATAGGGAAAAGATTGTTGGCGCCTAAGCTCGAGCGTATACGGGGAAAAACGAAACAGCACGAAGTGGAGGGGACGCCGTAAGAAAAATTTTTTGGAGTAGTAAGGTAACGCTTATTGTAAAAGTCGGTAAGTTAGGATTCTTTGGTGAAATAAAATTTTTTTTGTATATGAAAAAAATTTATGACTAATAAAATCGTATATTTTACAAGGATATATATTAAATATATAATGCTAGTAATTTAAAAATGGAATTCAATTTACAAATAGAAAAATTCTTTGTGATATAATATATTAAATTAAAAGATTTTAGAAATATGAATTTTGAATATTTTTAAATATTTTAATGGAATATTTTTAGGAAAAGGATTTGGTGTTCATGGTTATATACATAAAATAACAAAATATTTTAGCAATAGAAATAAGTGTTTATTATTTTTCACTTACAAGGAGAGTGTTTCACCTTCGGGTCACCGTTTTTGCTCAAATTTTGGGAATGTTTTCTGGATGCAGAAATATGAAGAAAGCCAAAATTTTAGAGGCCAACGCTCAATATTTCCCTAGTTACAGGCTATCAAAGAAAATCACTAAAAAGTTACTAGATTTTCAAACGCATATAGTTTCTCAGAATCATTAGCTAGAAGTTTAAACCTTTTTTTAAATGAAAGCTGAGCTCAAATCCTTTCGAAATAATAGTTATAGCACATCGAAATATTATTTTTTTCTAAAGTTATAGCATAATAAAGATTGAACCCAATTTTAGCTTTTATTATTAATTAATGTTTTAAACAAAAAATTCAGGTCCAATCTTTATTATGCTCTAACTTTGGGAAAAAATAATATTTTGAGATACTATAGGTGCTATTCCGAAAGGATTTGAGCTCAGCTTTCATTTAAAAAAAGGTTTAAGCTTCTAGCTAATAATGCTGAGAAACTATAAGCGTTTGAAAATCTAGTAACTTTTTTAGTGATTTTCTTGAATGGCCTGTAACTAGGGAAATATTGAGCGTTGGCCTCTAAAATTTTGGCTTTCTTTATATTTCTGCATCTAGAAAACATTCCCAAAATTTGAATAAAAACGGTGAACCGAAGGTGAAACACTATCCTTGTTAGTCTAATACAAATAATTACAAATTTTTAGAAAGTACAAAAATTTTTATAATAATGAATATATAATTTCTAGTGTAGCATGATTTTGCTTTACATGTTTGTATGAAACATTTGACATATTTTCGACGACCATTACCTACAAGGAATCTATTTTTATAATAATCACGTTTATATTGAATACCACGAATACGTTTATAGAAACGTGCAGCAATATTATCATTTCTTAAGTAATCTGATGAAAATAAATTACAAAATTTGTTGAGTGAGTAGCCTCGATTCATGTAATCTAAAAACATTAAGCAAAATTGCCCACAAACTTTTGAATTTAAACTTTGTAGTTGTTTAGTGTTCCATTTGTAATGAATAGAATTTTGCTGAAGACATTTTTTATGTTGTGGTATTAAAGGAGGTAGACCGTGACTGTCAAAAAACACTGCTCTTCCATACTTGTTAATGAAAACAGCTACCCAATGAGTTCCTGGTTGTGTGTTAATGTCTGTGTTAAATACACACGCTATCGGTCTTGTCAATGACCTGGGTATCTGGTCGGCTGGAAATACACCGTACGATGGTATTCTTAAGGAGTGAAGCGCATCCCGAATCTGAAGAGTATTCATTGCGTTGTTTTGTAATTACAGGTGTGTTTGATTCCGAAGTATAATATCCTGATTCTTCGATGCTATCATATACAGGTTCTTTGCCAGGTCCTGGTGTAGGTGATCTTTTTTTCACTTCACTTTTTTTTTCAAATCTTTTTGGTTTAACAGGAGGAGGAGGAGGATTCTGCACTGTATTGTCAGTTGAATCCGCAGGAGAAGAGTACTAAGTATCATCACTGTCAGAGTCAATTAATGCAGAAATAAGTCTGTTATTCCTGATAAGCCATTTTTTATATTTAACTACGGAGTTTAGAGCACAAATGAAAAATTCATGACTTTGAGAACCATGAAAACAACAGTAAGTTTTGCAGTTTTGTAAATTATGTACGGACGGGCAGTTATAGTCTTCTAAATTTATAACATGTCGTGATGTAATACTTTGAATTATCTGCACTTCTTGAGAACCTCGAACAAAAATTCGTCTTGCAGTACGTGTTATAGCCCGTAAATTTGCATAAAGCTGTCGATGAGGTGCGTCTCCTTCAAACGATTCGATTCCGTGGTGGTTATTGGTAAGCCAATTATTGAAAACTTGAGTTCTGATAGGTAAATCAGTAAATGAATAAGGAGGAGATGTTATCCAATGCGAAACGTAATCTTTATCTAAAGATATTACAGCTATTATTTATAATTAATTTCCTTTGTAATTAATTTATTCTGAATATCGCGAAAACCTTGAACGTCAATAATGTAGTCCATAGTTTTTTCGTTTTATGTATATATCTGTTCAGTTTGAAACTTCAATAACGTTTGAGAGTTTAACATATGCATCTAGTTGAATTTATATAGATTTCCCCACTTTTTATTGTATTTTCCTCTTTCCTAATTTTGTGGAAATCGTCATTAATACTAAAATTCTTCTATGACTCATAGAGAAAGTTTTAAAAATATTGTGATTATTGTTATTATTTAACCATTAAAATCAATAATGACTTGTCGTGACGCGTCTATTTTAAGTATGTTATCATATTCGGCGTAAACTATGCAATTTACGGAATTCTCTAAAACTTGATCAAAACGTAATTCTAAACGGACTGCACCTGTCTTAACTAAATTCCAATGCGTGTTACAATTTGCTGAAAGATCTGGTGTTAAGTCGAAAGCATATAGACAATAACCATTAGGGTAAGTATCTCTTGAAATAGAGTTTCCTTCATTCATAAAGTGAATACCTGTCCCGCTGAATAAAGTATGATATCCCTCAGTGAACGTGTCGGGATAATTAGGTTGAATGGGTTTACTAGGAATTTGTATTCCGTCGACATTTAAAGCGAGATAATTAAGATTAAGTTAAATGGATTTCCTTTTCTACTCCCATTAAACGCACTATTTAAACTAAACCAATTATTATGCGTTTAGGTAATTGTCCAAGAATAATATTATCTAAAGCTTCTCCCGTGACTCCTGTATGTAAAGTAAATGACTTAACCTCTACACGTGTTAATGGATATTTAGCTGTTCCTTTAGATAAGGCTTTTGAATGTGCAAGTAAAATTCCTGGATTAATTTTTTCTCTGCGTACACGTAATGATGTATCTATTATACGTACTTTCACATTTTGAGCGTCATGATCTATCAAGCAAAAAGCGTCTTTTGAGCGGATGAGTCGTACTCTCATTTCTACACCATTAAGGAGAAATTTTTCCTGATTAAAAACATCGCAATGTAAGTGGCCTAATAGATCTACAATTTTTCCGCCTTTGACAAAAAGATTACGTTTATCAGCACCAATATTTTTCGAAAGTAGATTGTTATTATCTTTTCTTTTTAATAATACGGCATCCATTTCACCGGGGGTATCGTTATACCATAATGCAGTAGTCAAATGTGATTTTTTAGCTTCTTGGGTATAATTTAGCAACGTCTCTATATATGCTCGATAAGCGTAAGCATTGCTAGGTGGTGATACAATCTTTTGGTTAAAGAATATATCGACTTGATTGAACATACTATGTAAAAAGTTGTTTACAGGTGTAACTAATGTATCTTCACCTATAAGATCTTTTCCTTTTTCGAGACGTACATTAAGACTAAGCATAGTATGAGCTAAATCAATGTAATCATCCGAATTTCCTGGTACAACAAATTCTAAATACGAATCTTCAGAAATGGTGGTCACAGGTTTGTATTCTACCCATTATGTTGATTCTATAGCTGTTTGAGTGGGTGGGAGAGTAAATAAATCTAATTCTGATTTAGTACATTCCCACGAATGTGTGTGTAAAAATGCCATTTTGAAATTATATAGGTCCAAAAATATCACTTACTGAACGTTTTTTATTTTTCTTGTTAATTATTCTTTTTTTAATACGTTTGTTTTTATTATTTTTTCTTGTTTTTCTTTTTCTGTTTAAAGATGATGTCAGCGATGAGATACGTTTCACGCGACGTTTAGTTCGCGACTGATCCTTACGTCTTCTCACGCGTTTTTTATAACCAGAGCCTTCCATTATTAGACTTTCTATTTTCTCTTCTGCCTTTCTTTTTAAATTTTTACCTGATTCACGTGCTCTATTGCTATAGTGATTCTCTAAAAGGAATATTATGACTACTGACATCATCGATAATGTTAATTCCAGCTTTAAGAGCTTCTTTTCCGACAGCTCGAGCACCACGTTTTAAAAAAGGAAGCGCTTTACGAAAAAGTCCTCCAAGAAATCGACCTATACCTCCATGTCCTTTTTGATATGGTGATCCAACGTAAACATGTTGAATACCCCCTTGACCAACTTGACTATCATAATGTTCAATATAATGATTCATTTTTATTTTATTTTTATTATGCAGCTTGTCTAAAATGTAGTGTTACAGTCGACGTACCACACTCGAATGGTATTATACGACCGAGATGATCTCTTATATCTATAGTGATTGTTCTGAAACTATTTCTTATGAGGGGTATATAATTTATAGGTGTAAAAATTAGATATCGATTAGAAGCAAATACATAATCCTTGTAGTTTACGGGTACAATACTTAATAAAGTTGTTTGTACGTCATCTACAATACAAGGTTCACATATATCTGAGTAAATGAATAATTGTCTAGGTAATGCGTTAAAAATATTTGCTGGTCGAGTAGCAAGGGGATTGTGTAAATCAATGTTTAAATATCCCTTTATTTCAGCAAAGCCTAAAATATCCCAAACTGCACGGCTCATTTTTATAGAGTGCTCGTTGATACATTTTTCTGAATCACATGTCTTTTCAACGTATACGTAGGTGTTGTTATATTCTACTGACAATTTAAATGATATATGTGTTTCGTTTAATGCATTATTTATTTTTTCTAAAAATTCCGATATACCGGAATATACACCATAAGGAATTGTAACTGTTTTATATTCTATATCGACAAGTTGGTTTACTGAGTTATCCTTTAAGAGAGGCGGTGAAATAAATGAAACTTCAATTTCTCTTTCTTTTTCTCTTAAATGTAAGAATGAGCGTGGAAAATGAATTTCTGTGACACCAACTTCCCAAGATCCTCGTAAATTAATTTCTTGAGATAATTTTGTAGTATAACAAGATGTAGTGTTGTTAGGAAAAACACTCATACTACTATTACTAGGTAGTATCATATAAAATTAATAAGGCTTGCGACACGATCTGCCCCTTCAAATTGCTTGCGAGGCTTAGATTGATGGGGCTTTCCAGGGCTGGACTTGAATGGATTAGCACCTATTTATCAGGTAGGAAGCAAATAGTTTCTACACATTTAAAAGAGGATTCAGATTGGCTAACAACCAATCTAGGAGTTCCACAGGGTTCAGTGCTGGGGCCTCTGTTGTTTTGCCTTTACATTAATAATATACGTGACACACTCGACTCCTGTTTCGTCGAGCACATATTATATGCTGATGACCTCCAAATCTATACTCAGGTCCCTTATGAACATGTGAATAAAGGTATTCGTATTTTGCAGAGGGCGGCCAGGGCGGTGTCAGGGTGGGCTGTCGATGCTTCTCTCACATTAAATGCAAGCAAAACTAAAGCAATCGTTTTTGGCAGTAGTCGATTTATTAATGACTTCTATACTGGTGAGTCGAGAACGATTGAGCTTGAAGGTGGTGTCGACATATCTTTCTTTGATACCGTTGTGAGCCTTGGTGTTGTGCTTGACGCTAGGTTGTCATGGGAGCCGCACATTAATATGATGACTAAAAAATTTAATAGGATAATGTATAGTTTGCGGTTTTTCCGTCGGTACACCACTGAGGCCCTGCGTAAACAACTCGCAGCCGCCTTGCTGTTTCCGCACCTCGACTACTGCTCAGTAGTTTTGCTCGATGCTTCGCAGGGGTTGAGAAGACGCTTACAAAGACTACAAAATTCATGTGTGAGATATGTAATGGGTGTGAGAATGGGCGATCATATCTCTCCTCATAGAGCTGCTCTTGGTTGGCTGCGTACTGATTCAAGGAGACAGTATTTTATGGCTGTACTTATGTACAAAATCGTGCGCATGAATACTCCAGAGTATCTAGTGAGTCTCTTTACTAGATATGTACCTCGGGTAGCCACTAGAGGAGAGATTAAGGACTTCGCAGTGCCCTTCATGCGTACTGAGACTGGAAGAAATTCCTTTCAAGTTTAAGGTGCGCATTTCTGGAACTTCCTGCCTGCCGATATAAAAAATCTTCCATCGCTCGGCAGGTTCAAGTCGGCTTTGAGGAGGTACTTACTCGACCTCGAGTGATCTTAATTTTAAGTATTTTAATTTTATGTTAATTTATTTTGTTTTGTCTTATATATAGATTTAAGGTGTGAATGTATTTATTAGCGCGAATGATGGTTGAATGAATGTAGAAAGAATGAGTGATTCTGTTTCTTTTTATTTATAGTCATGACATCTTCGGTATCAAGTTTTTATTTTTGAATTTTATTATTATATTATTTTTATTTATTGTTGCATTGTTATGTCCAATTTTATTTTTATTTGATGTCATGACTATGCTTTATGCTTTATCTTTTAAATTGTGTTATTTGATTTTAATATGATTCTAATTTTATGACTGATAGATATTTAAGACTGTTTTTATTGTAATTTATGTTTTTATGCTTCCTGCGTGTATTTAGAGTAGTCTGTGATATCGCTTTTATATAGTGACTTACTGATACAGTATTATATATTAATTTTAATATTTGACTGTGATATCTTATCATATTATGTGCAATACTTTATACAGAATTATTATTCATTGCTTGTAATGTAATCTGATGTATTACACGCCTTTTTGTACTCTTTTACAAAATAAATTAATATCTATCTATCTATCTATCTATCTTCTATTTCATACACAGGTGGTTTTCTATGTTTTAAGACTCTAGTTATTTTAAAAATTTCTTCCGACCAATTTGCTAAATAATCTTTCTCGAAGGTACCTTTGGTTCGACTAATTCGAACAAAGTCACCTTCTGAGTATTTAGCTTCTCTATCAACTGTTTTATATCTTGAATCCATATTTTTCTTTGCAATATCTGCATTAAATATTGTAACTGCTACAGGCGCCATCTTTATTGTTGAATTTTTTACAAGTTGAGGTAAAATATCTATGTAACGTTTAGAATTTTGATGTGTGAAATATCGCCACATTTTTTCCTTTAAGGTACGGTTAAATCTTTCGACAATAGCTGCTTTTACATCGGGATTACGTGCAACACGATGTATAATATTATTTATTTTTAGAAATTTTTGCATTTTTTGACCGACGAATTCTTTCCCCTTGTCAGTTTGAAACATTTTAGGAATTCGTTCATTTTTATTTAAAATAATTTTTTTAAAAGCGTCAGTGACTTGTGAACATGATTTATCCTTCAAGGGTACTACCCATACGTATTTGCTGAGAACATCGATGACTACTAGTAAGTATGAAAATCCATCATTATAAGATTTTAAGGATTCTAAGTCAATTAAATCACCTTGCCATACAGAATCCATTTCAGCAACATTGTAATGAAGACGAGGAAATTTTCTATGAACAGGTTTGTGTAATGTATAAGCATCTTGTGCTTGCAGCCACTTGTGTATATTTTTTTTACCAACTTTATTTTTAGTCTTATTTACAAGGCGGCGTTCTCCAGCATAACCAGCGGGTTCATTAACATCATAATAAATTTTGTTAAGTAACTGCTTATTAAGATCTATGATTTTTATTTATTTATTCATTTATTTAAAACGAAAAAGTCAACCACCCACCGCCTTTTTGCTCTGTTACGGTATTTCTTTTAACACGTTTTTTTCTGTTTTGAGTAGTCCATGAATCATTATCTCCACTATTCATTTGTTTATTAATTACTGTAACTTCGTCGTCATATGTATCATTTTCTACACAATTCTACAAATTTTTATTTTTATTTTTAAGCATCGGAGTAGAAGTATGTCTTTTTGGGACATGTAATAATGAATCATTAAAACTTGTATGTGGTGTTGTTAAAGACCTATTACTATGATTTACTGCATGTTCAAATTTTTGTCCTTCTTTGTAAAAAGCTAGATTACCAATACATTCCAATGGTATACCTACATCTCGTAAAAACCACGCAAAATGTTCACGACCTGTAGCCTTTACACCTTTTCTACTACGTACAGCATCGTTTATTAAATCTACTATATTAGAACCTTCAAGAACAGCTCCATCTATCGACACTAAACCGAGGTCATTCCATGTAATTCTTGAAGAAATATTACGACTTTTTAAAAATTGAACCATCAATTCAGCTTTACGTCTGTATGTTACAGGTACAGATGATATTATGATTTCAAAATCTACTCCATTTTCTATCTCTTGTTCATTTTTATTAACATTATTTAAACTTTTTTTCAAGTCGTCTAAAAAATATAAATATCGTTGTAAAACTTGTTGATACTTTGACCATTTTGTACGCTCATCAGTTTCTTGTGAGTTTAATATATCACTCATTTCTATGTCTAATCTTGTAAGATGACTGCCTGGTGTTTGAACAGTATTTTTTTCATCAGATTCGACATTTTGCAACGAGACCTCGGGAACGTTCGTATGAAGAAGTTTTTGTATACTGTCTTGAGGCACTAGAACCATTTTACGTGCATGCTGCATTTTTAAATTAAGAACGAGTGGGGATAAGAGCGGATATTATAGTTCCTAATACAGGTGCAAGTAAAGCTGTTAAGAAATCATCACCTTTCTGCACGATTAGACGTTTCTTGCTTTTCCACGATTTAGAGCCCCGATTGCTTAAATTTCTCAGAATTTTTTTATGTTTAACTAACTTTTGTTTTTGAGAAGGTGTTAAATGTACAGTACCTTTTAAAGTATTCAAAGCACACTCACAAATACCTTTAACTATTTTACGATCAGCAAGTTTTAAAATAACTTTGCGTTGTTCTTTATTTAAATGATAAAGGGCGTGTAAACCATGTGCTATTTTGGGATCGAGCGATTTTTTTTATCTTACCGCAGCCATTATACACGTAACACTGAAAAATTATCACCCGTGACACCTCTCTTTATATCTCGTGGAACGTACACGTAGTGATGTGTATCATCAGGAAATATGTTAGTTCGTACTCTGCAGGTTTCTGCTGTGCTTTGTTTTAAATCTAACAACAAATAACCATGTGCTACACTTGTAGCGTCGTAATTCTTGAGCAAGCGCTCGCTATTGTTGTAGCTTCGGCAAACGGACACGTATCTCCTACTTCTATAAAACTTTTTCTAAAAGCTGAGCAAGCTTTTCTAAATATATCGACATCCGTTTTGCAATATTTTACGATTTCGTTTTGAAAATCAAAAAGATAATTCTTAGAAACCATGTCTTCATACCATTGAGAAAACTTTTCCCTCTCTGATACGGACATTTTTTCCAAAGAATAAAACTTTTGAGGTGGCATAGGACCGACATAATTTTGATTCGCAAAAATATTAAATAAATGCGGAAAAGTACCCTTAACCACATCGCAGGAAAATCCGAAAGCTTCCGGTAATTTATCTAGTTTCATGTGAAAATAATTCAAACTGTCTATAAATTTAATACGATTTCCTAATGTCATTAGTATAATACTAGTACCGTTCATAGTCACCTTCGGTATTATGTTAGTTTCTTCAACTAGATATTTAAGAATAAATTGCCCGTCGTAGCTTTTGCTATTATGGGCGATACAAATAAGTGATTTTATATTTTTAGCACACGATATTTTTTCAAAATTTAAAATAAATTCCACAAAATTTTTTATGACATTATTTTTAAAAATTAAAGTTTTACCACCCCAGCAAAAAGAACATACTGAATCCATTGCCGAATCTATACATTTAGAACAACATAACTGAGCTACAGCTAAATTTATTTCGTGGTAAACAATTTTATTATTATCATCTACGTGTTTTTTTCTTGCCGAGCTTCGAAATCATAAAATAAAACGCGTTTCCTACATTTTTATCGTTATTTTTAATTATTGGCATAAAATATTGGTGGTTATAGGAACGCTGACACCCGCAAGCTTTACAATAATAATTACCGCAAGTATGGTTACCGTTTTCTACAGAAATTATTTTTTTACATTTTTCACATTTCTTTATGGCATCGCATATGGTAACATTTTTTTAAAAAGAATTTAATTTGAAATGATTTTGTAAGCACGTTTCCCCATAAAAATCCATAGAACATCTAGAATATTTTATTTGCGTAACTTCTTTATCACACATACCACGACATTTACACTTATCGCAACTAAATGGACATTTGTGCATACTTAACCGTTTAGTTCCTTTATTACAAAAATGACAAAAATTATCACACATTGCAACACCTGTCATACTCGTAATGACATCGTAATGTTGCTCGGCCGGTGTGTATAATACAATTAAAATATGTCTAATTTCTATGTTACTTTTATTTAAAATTTTAAACCCATTAAACAATGACGAATCGCCTTTACCTATCTTGTCTTTTTCGTAAACTATTACAGCTATACCGTCATTTTTGAAATAATTTTGGAACTTTTGAATTTCACGAAGACCACAACCTTGATCATTATCTATATTGACTCCCGCTTTTTCCAACAAATCGTTGGCTAGTTCTAATTGCGCCTTATTCTGGCTTTTACGCACATTCTCCCAGCGATTTTTTAATTCTGCAGGACAATTATCGCCATGCATAATTTTTTTCGCGTGGATAAGTGCTACGGCTAAAGCACGCGGTAAACATTTTGAGTCATTATTATTAATCCGTATAATAGACTTTGACTTAAAAATGTCAAACTGTAATGGTTTATTACACCCTCTGCTCATCGGTACACGAACATTCAATATTTGTATCCGAAAACTCTCGTCAATTTTAAATTCACGAGCGCTTTGGGATATCAGTTCGATTGTTTTCCATGAATCTTTAAAATTATAATCCTTTAAATATTTGAAACTTGTAATAGGACCGATGGGCAAAGTATTACTTAATATATTGTTTTTAATGTAATAGCTGGGTTCGTATTCATGCGTTATATAGTTGAATAATTTTTTTATACCCTCCTCTAAATTTATTCCATTTTCTTTAAATTTCATTTCTATTTCGCGTGCATTGGTACCAAACCGTTGATAATAATCGTTCGTTTCCCATATAATGCTGAAACACTCACCAGCTTGATTTGATCCTGAATCCTGGGGTTCGTTACTACGGCTGTCGTTTCTACTAGGACCAGGGATGGGTGCGTTGATTGGTTGTTGTTGCTGATCTTCTTCATCAACGGCAATAGCTTCGTCTCTGGTAGAAACTTCGTCATTACCCGATCCATTTTGAATAATTTGACTGGGTACTTCTTCTGTAATGCTGCATTGCGAAAAATCAAAAAGATTACCTTCCTCGAAGTCGTCAATTTGCATAACCTCGTTGATGTTTTGATAATTTTCTAAAAGAAGAACAAAAAAGTTTTTTATTAATTTACCAATATTGAAAAAAAATAAGAAATTATAATTACAAACAAAGAAACAGATTGAATAATAATAATCATAAAAAAGTTTTCAAAATGTTTAAAATTTACCATTGCATGTGGCTTCCTCACTATCATTTTTACTCGTTGAAGCAACGACTCTATCTACTTTTGGTACAACTATTACTTGCTGATTTTCTGAAAAAGAAAAAAATTTATAAATTATTTTATTGTTTTAAATAATAAAAATTTAAAATTTATAAAAATTGACGTTGAATGTTTTTTTTGTTCTGAAATCTATACACAGATTGGAAAATAATCATAAAAAGTTTTCAAAAATGTTTAAAACTTACCATTATATGTGGTTTTCTCATTAGCATTTTTATTCGTTGAAGTAGCGACTCTATTTACTTTCGGTACAACGATTACTCGCTTTTTTTCTGAAAAAGAAAAAAAATTTATCATGAATTATTTTTATTGTTGTAAATAATAAAAAATTTTCAAACTTATTTTTATTTTTTTTAAAAATTGAAAAAAATTAATTTTGCTTAGTGGAAATTACAATTTACATATTATTGATATTTGTTAATTATAAAATTTTGTAAAAGAATAAGATCATTATATATATTAATTTATTTATTCATATGAAATTCGATTATTCTATTATTTATATAAAAAATTAAATTTTATTTGATAAAAAATTTAATATATTTTTGTACATCATATTTATTTTAGACCTCCGTCCGTCGACCTTTTTGTCAAGTCATTAATATCAAGCTGAAACTTTCTAGATCGCTTCATTTCAATGAGTTGGACAAACTTTTTATCTGGCAAAAATCTCGGTAGTGGGGACTAAATCTGCTACAGGCCTTCAAACATGTCGATAATTCCGGGTGCCAAAAATTTACTAATACCAAGTCGATTCTTATTGAAATTTAAAGATTAGTTAATGAGAAAGTCGAAAAGTAGATTGTCCGACAAAATTAATGGGGACTATCCGCCAGTCCGACATACTGAAAATGTTGGAAATCACTTTTGTATTAATCACTTTTTTGAGTAGGGTAGAAATAAACAAGTAAAAATTGAATGTTTATATGCGATACTTTTTATTTACGAGGTTCGTAATATTTATTATTATTTAAATACTAAGTATACATATATGTATATATATAACTAAAGGTGCGTATCTTTCACTCATACCTCTCTCTCTCTCTCTTGCTCTCTCTCTCTCTCACTCTCTCCCCCTAAATAATCAAAGATTCCAATTCTTATTTTTTTTAATGATTTGTAACTTTTTTAAAAGGAAAAATTAAAATAAGTTTGAAAAAAATTTAAATATAATGCTGAATAAAACATGCATATGTATATCTATACAAATAAATAAATCTAATAACTTAAATATCTTACCTTCTATCATTTCGTTGTATGTCAATAGTATAACTTGCACATCAGGGTCCTCTTGGACTTTTCTTCTTTTTATTTCATCCACTAAAATAGTTATCGCTCTTAAGTCATCATGAAAATCTCCTCGGCGGAATGATTTACATAAAAACGATAAACTTTGAGATTTTATAAACTTATTAAATATATCTATTGCACTAGTTATTAATTTTCTACGCTCATTCGCAATTTTTTAGCGGTTAACATTAAGTCTACAAAAATTTTAAACTGTTTATTTAATTTTCTTAATAGACAACTTTCACGACTAACCAAAATTTTGACACTCTCGATTTCTGGATTGTCTTCCAATAAACGCTCTAAAACAGCAGTGTAAATTTTAAAAATTATAGAACCTGTTAAATCTATTTTTTCAGTTTTTATAATTATCAAAAACTGAGAACACCGTAATAATATTAGAGTTAAAAATGTTTTTTTTTTCAAATCTACAAAATACACGTATTTACTACTTCGTTGAAATAATTGTAAATATTTTTATTAGATTATTAATAACTGAAATATTCAACTTTTTGGAGTTAAACAGTGTATTAGAAATAACACAGAAAAATATTTCACTGCGTTGATGTCTAAACTAGAAATGATCGCATTTCTTTAAACTATCTGTTATTATACCTACTTTTTCATTTACAAATTTTCTTTTTCCTACTACTACCGTAACTATTATATCAGAATTTTCATATACAGTACTTTGCTTTAAAATTTTCATTACTAAAAATAAAAGAAATTTCTATTGTATACAGTTTTTCAAAAATTCACAGTTTTACTTACCTACGCATACTACCTAAATAACCATTGATACCTTTTCACCTATTAAGATAGTTCTAATGACTTTTTATTACTCTCTTTTGTTACTGTATAGAGTCCTTAATGTGTTTACTCAAAAACAAATGCACCTTATGAATTTGTGTATAGTTTCAAGAATGACTCATAAGATCATTTATGTTTCCATACAAAATAGCATATGATTTTTACCTTATAGAAATCAATAGATTTTATATATTTTTTCTATTGATTCGCGCTTATTACTCATTCACTTTCACTCATATTTTCTCATTTTCTTATCCTACTTCTACATACAAAAATATAATAGAGCTCAGTATTTAAGCGCTTGAAATTCGTATACTGACATCATACAGTTAAAAGCTTATGCACCTAAAACATCATATAGTATTTCATTCAGTCGACCCTTGTAATTATTCTTTAATACATTTCCTGTGCAAAACAAAATTTATTTTTCTGAAATGAATAGTGAAGTTGCAAATTTTCAAATAACAAAACGTATTAAAATGGCATCGTATAACTCAAGAGAAGAAGCGGAAAGTTATCTATTACATTCAAATACCCATTAAACACATCGTGTACGAAGAAAATTATGATTGGCTTATCACCTCAAAAAGATAAAACATTTGAGTGCGTGATTAAAATAATCAATCAAACATTTTTCGGAATTACATTTACGCTTAAGGCTTGGGAGACTTTTAAAACGCATTTCAAAAGTATAAGTTCTTATTTCAACTACGAGGAATTTATGGTCGAAAATGAGAAAATTACTTTCAATGTAATAACTCTCTCATATACCACAGCATATAATTTCAAGGCAATAATTTTGGATAAAGAAGATATAGAAAACATATCAACATTTTCTGATGATCAAGAAAGTCAAGTTGTGTTACCAAAAAAGAAGAAACTATATACACCCGCTATTGTTCTACAAAAAACAAGCTTTGAAGGTATTTTACAATTGTTGGCGTGTATTGAAGAATGTATAAATATTAATAATAATATTGTAACAACAGTTTCGGCGTGAAATAAAACTATTATTGACCAAATATGTGAAATTTTCTCAGAAAATACTATTTTACCAAAAACAGAGGTTTTCGTCAAACATTATATAAATTCACAATCTGAAAAAATAAAAAATAAAACATCTGCTGGTCTGGAAAATTACTTTATCAAACATTATTATAATGGCTGATTCCATTCAGATTCATGCAGGCCGTCACTGATCGAATTTTTTTTTTCTTCTAAGTAATAAAAATACCTTCTATTATGTATATAAAGATAAAATTTACCTCGTAGAACGCTCAAAAAAATTTTTTTTTTTTACTACAGCAATTCTAGTGTTGGATGTAAAAACGAAAATTCAAAAATTGAAAATGAACCTCTACTTTTAAATGACTATAGCTCCGTCAATTTTTAACCTTTTTGAGCGTTCTTTTAACGAAAATGTGCGGAATTTTGTCTAGTTTTGAATGCAATCTCGATTTTTGTAACACAATTTGATCTCACTGAGTTATTTACGAAAAACCGAAAAAAAGCGATTTTTTTCAAACACGATTTTCTCAAAAACTATATATTTTTTTTTTTTGAAATTTTTATATGATTTTATACATAAAAAATACTAACTTTTAGGGTAGGTGAGAATATGCGATTTTGCCTTATTTTTTTTTTTCAGATTTTTAAACGTTTTTTTTATATTTTCGATTTTAAAACATTGATACCATGGCGCATTGTATTACTATTTTTCTAACTTTACGTGTTCTTACAACTATTTTTATGCTTTTATTTATTAATATATCAAAAATATCAACAATAATCTTTAAAATAAACCCCGGATCGAATATTTTGATCAATTAGAACCAAAGTTATGACGATTTGAAGTTTAAAAAAAAATGCTGAAACTTTAAATAAATATGATATTTACATTGAGGAAACGCAATTTTCGTTAAAAATTAAAATCTGAAGATATAAATTTTTCAATTTAAAAAAAAAGTTATTTTGATGAAAGAATATATAACCATTTATCCTCTTTTTATGGTACATTATTATAATAAAAATTTTTTTTGTTGAAGAAGATAATTTTTTTATCAGTTTGAATTTCGCGCCTAGAATTTGAATTTATTTTGTAGGGAGTTGACGCATGTCACTACTAGGTGGCGATGATTCGTTCTTTGCATTCTCATCAACGACTTGACGCGTTTAAAAATATAAGAAAAGGAAGAAAAAATAAAGTTGTTTAAGAAAAATTATTTCTTTCGATCTGTCATTGAACAGAATATCAATAATGGCATCACTGATTGTTAAAATGAAGTGCAAGGATTTAAAAGAAAGGCACAAAAAAGTTGTTTATGATTGCTCCAAAAGTCCGCTTAGAGAATTAGGTGATCTAACGGAGTCTTTGAAGCGCTTGTATCCAAATACTTCTTTCTCTAGAGAAGATAAAGTATGCCCTTCGTGTTACAAAATATTATTAGATGAAGTGAAAAATGCGCCTATTTCATCGACTTCAAGCAGTCAACAATCTTCGGAAGATTTTATTCATAGTGAGGCTGTGGTAGAACAGCTCAACGAGACTTCAAGTAATTTGAAATTAAACATTTCACCAATTAAAATGCCTCAAAGTATCAATATCAAGATGCGAGAATCTTATGCTCTCCGAAAAAGAAAACAAATAAACGATGCATTTGATTCACAAATAGCAAGTAAAATGATGAAAGTCTACGATATAACAGATTTACCCGCATTGAATGAAAATAATGAATGTAAAACAAATGATAAATGGCTTGAGAATATTAAAATTGCATTAGATAATTGTTCAAATTTTCTTGAGAATTGTTAAGTATTATACCAAGTGATATTTCCAAAGATTATTTATTATCAGTTTTACCAAATGTAACTATTTATATGATTGATCAAACACGATCATTGGTAAATAATAAAAAAATTTACAAGCAGTCTGAGAACTATTGTGGCCATTCTTTGGATAGTGAAATTGTAATAAAAGTAAAGGATTATTATCTGAACGATGATTTTAATTGTTCTCGTCAAAGTGCGAATAAAAGCGACACAGTATCTATCAAAGAAAATGGTATAAAAACTAAAGTCAAACGCTTTCTTACGTGAAGTATAAAAGAAATATATCAATTATTTAAAGACGAAAATCCTGAAATGAAAACAAAAATTGGTAAATCAACATTCTACGCTTTAAGACCGAAGTGGGTTATACCACATCCACCCACCGATTCGTGTCTTTGCGTTTACTGCGAGAATCTTAAACTTATGTTAGATGCTTTGAATAATTATAAAAAAGAGAATAAACAAGACATTGCAGATTTGGAATTGAAAATATGTTCTTCACTTTTTTGTTCAAAAGATGATATGAAATGTGTACTAAGAGAATGTAAAGAATGTCCCATTGGAGATTCTATTGATTTACAAGTAATTTCTTTGACAGAAGAAGATTTATATGAAAAAATAATTTATGGTGTTTGGGAAAAATTAAATTTACTGAATAAAACTAGCACAATTGAAAATTTCTTAATAGAGTTAAGAGGGCGCGCTCTCACTGTAAGAGCTCATAAATTGGTCAAAGAAATTCAACGTATAGCAATTAAAGAGGTTAAACTTTTAGCGAAAAATAATGACTTCCAATTAGTTATTCATGTCGATTTTGCATAAAATTGGACAGTTCTGCTTCAAAATGAAATTCAAAGCTATCATTGGAGTAAAAATCAAATATCAATATTTACATCGGTATGCTATTTTGGAAATGATAAAACAGTCAGTTATGTCACCGTCTCTGACGATATTAAACATGATTCGTCTCATGCCCTAAAGGCTATAAATTTAATTATCGATAACTTAAAACAAAAACATATTGCGCAAGATCTTGATGAAATCATAACCATTTCCGATGGAGCTGCCAGTCATTTTAAAAATAGATATCAATTCTATGAGCTTCAAAACTCAAAAGTAAACAGAAAATGGCTTTTTTCTGCAACAGGTCATGGTAAGGGCGCTTGTGACGGTATTGGTGGTTTAGTTAAACATTATGCTACCACGCATAATCTGTCCAAGAAGAGTGTAGATTTTATTAGAAACGCTGAAAATTTCGCCACTCACGTATCAAAATATACTCCGTCGATTAACATTCTTGTTATCCGCAAGGATGAGTTAGAAGTTTTTCGACTGACAAAAAAAATGGAATGGTTAGGAAATGCAAAAAAAATTAAAGGTATTCAAAAGATTCACTGTTGGAAAAGTGAATGAAACCAAATCTACACTGCCAAAACTTCGAGACATGAGTGGCAAGAAGTAAATTGAAAGGTTTTATTCAAATTCGGATTTTTTTATTCACATTAGTTCTCAATTCATTAGTGTTCTGTCTCAATTGTATCGCATATTATTTGTTCATTGAAAATGACCAAATAATATATTTTAGTATTTAAAAAACTCACCTTTTCAAAATTCAAATTCAAAATTCAAAATTCAAAGTAAATATATTTATTTAAAGTTTCAGCATTTTTTTTTAAACTTCAAATCGTCATAACTTTGGTTCTAATTGATCAAAATATTCGATCCAGGGTTTATTTTAAAGATTATTGTTGATATTTTTGATATATTAATAAATAAAAGCATAAAAATAGTTGTAAGAACACGTAAAGTTGGAAAAATAGTACAATGCGCCATGGTATCAATGTTTTAAAATCGAAAATATAAAAAAAACGTTTAAAAATCTGAAAAAAAAAATAAGGCAAAATCGCATATTCTCACCTACCCTAAAAGTTAGTATTTTTTATGTATAAAATCATATAAAAATTTCAAAAAAAAAAAAAATATATAGTTTTTGAGAAAATCGTGTTTGAAAAAAATCGCTTTTTTTCGGTTTTTCGTAAATAACTCAGTGAGATCGAATTGTGTTACAAAAATCGAGATAGCATTCAAAACTAGACAAAATTCCGCACATTTTCGTTAAAAGAACGCTCAAAAAGGTTAAAAATTGACGGAGCTATAGTCATTTAAAAGTAGAGGTTCATTTTCAATTTTTGAATTTTCGTTTTTACATCCAACACTAGAATTGCTGTAGTAAAAAAAAAAAATTTTTTTGAGCGTTCTACGAGGTAAATTTTATCTTTATATACATAATAGAAGGTATTTTTATTACTTAGAAGAAAAAAAAAATTCGATCAGTGACGGCCTGCATGAATCTGAATGGAATCAGCCTAATATTATTTATAGCGAGTTAACTGCGTTACATTTAAACTTCATATCGATATCTGTTATATCGAAACTTAATTCGTTATAAATATTATACGATTATGAAAATATGTAAAATTTTAAAGACATAATACAACATATATTACGTAAAAATAAAGATATTATGTTTCACTTAATTTATTCAACCATTTCTTTAATAACCAAACCCATTCCTCAATAAATCATTTATTTAAGCATTTTAAAACATATTTCTCTATTCTGTATAAAGATTATATATATTTAGATTTCTACTTGAATGACTTATTTTAAATTAATAACCTTAAACTTATTTTATTATTTTATATTTTTTGTATGTAAAAATATTTTTATATTTATTTCTCGTAAAATCATATTTAGTATCTGTTATAATCAGTCATAAAATAAAATTAGCTGTATACAAATTCCTTCTATATTAGTATAAATGCGTTCAACCTGACAATTCAAAATTTTTTCATCACCAAACAAGTATTTTAAAAACAACATTCAAATATCTAACACCCTTATAAACCATCTATCAGACGCTTTTGTTTTGCTCAAGAATTTTCTTGGAACTTCGTTCTATATACTCATAAAATCAGGCGTCAGTGATTTTTCCCTCTATACCTTTTCAACGCTTACCTGACAGACACCTTGCATCTCCAAAAATTTTTCTTACGGCGTCCCCCTCCACTTCGGGCTGTTTCGCTTTTTCTCGTATACGTTCGAGCTTAGGCACCAACAATCTTTTCCCTATAATCCCCCTAAATTTCATGGCCGCCATTTTTACCTATAAACCCCCATATACTACTTACGAACACATCAGCTATTACGAGCATTTAGCTGACAGTTTTGAGGTTATGTTTCAATAACAGTACTATTATTTACGACTCCACATATTAAATTTATTGAACTTATCTAGAGATCTGCATATGATAAAATAAATTTTTTATTTCAATATATAATACGAGTTCGTCATTACTGGATCACTCGTAGCAACTAGTGTCACTACCCTATTTTAAATCATATTCAAACTTGACCACACATTATTGATTTTAGTATTTTTTTGTTATAATTAAATTCCCACTTTTTTTATTATCTATAATATTAAAGCCTTTTTTTAGATATTATATTACACAATTAATCACATCCCACATTCTAACTTTTTATAAAAAAAAATATTATTTACAAACTTTCCTATGATACATATGAGAGAGTTGATAACACATACAAAAGAATGAGAGAGAGAGAGATAGCAAATGTTGTAGCTGATGAATTGAAAAGAATAGGCTACAATATACATGAAAGTAAGAAAGAGAGAGAGTTGATGCTTATAATCGGTAAACAGAAAAAGATAAGCGTAAACCCCTTACTCTTAAAACGCACGAAAGAGATTCGAGCACAGAAAAATAAGTCGGAGCGTGCCGGCCTGAAACCATAAATTTTTACTGCTTGCGTTCGACCATTAATGACGTGTTTTTAGCTAGGTTATGAGAAAAAGTTGTATTATTTTCTAATTTTATTAAAGATATTTCATATTTTTAATAGCATTCTATATGCCTTTTTTATACTCTATTTTTAACAAAGACATTTTTGATTAATTCATTATCATTATAAAAATATATGTACAAAATCATTCGTAAGCATTATTATTTTAAATCGTATTAAAACTTGACCACACATTATTAATTTCAGTAATTTTTCAAATATATTTTTGTTAAAGCCTTTTTTTAGAGATTTAACAGATTTTTTTAAGTTATTTTTTTTTATAGTTGATTGTATTAAATTCGTTTCAATTTTTGACAGAACCCTTTTTACTTCTGAGACAGTGTGAATGATTTTTTTATAGCTAACTTGCCGTAATTTTACTTTTTGAAAGGTTTGGGATTATTTATATAATATAAAACACTTAAATTACTAATAATTAATTTTCTAATTCGTGATATCTAAGGAATAAAATAGTTAACTTTTGAGTTTAAAATTAATTATTAGTAATTTGAAATTATTATATATTATATAATAATTTTACATTATATTTATCAACTGTTAAAAATTGTTTTACAATTCAATGGTTTTTACGTTATTAAGTATTAATAATATTGAAGTTTCATATCACTTCATACTACTCACTTGACAGCGCCGCAGTGTGTATTATATAGGTAATATGTTGGTATAAGATAATTTAGTTCTGTAGTACGGAAAAATTCGGTACTATATCAAACAATTTTTGGGATAAGACGCGTTGAAGGATGTACTAATGTAGGTTGTTTTAATTTATGTACTGAGTATCAATTAAAAACGACTGGTAATGTTTTTTTGACTACTGACTCAAGTTAGTATATTTTTTTAGGTATTTTTTTTCTCTGTGCGCGCCAGTGCAAATTCAAGATTAAGGTTGGAACTTTATAATTTTCAGTATCATTCCTAATGAAAATACTGACGTCATTCTATGACGTTATTGGTATGTTTTAATTTAGGACGAAAAATGACGTCATCTAATAACGTTATTTTATGACGTTATATAATGACCTTATTTAATGACGTTATTAAATGACGTCATAGTTGAAAAAAAGACGTTATCTTTGTTTAAAAAATGGTAGTCATGTCGAAAAGTATACTGTTAAAAATAATGACGTCAATTAAAACATTTTTGAATGACGTCTATTAAAGACGTCTTTTAATAACGTCTCTAAAGATGTATTGAACGTGTCTCACATTGGAACAAAATAAGATGTCATTTTCTTAAAATTTGTTATGAAGAAATGACGTCTCTTTTCCTGAATTACGTCATCAAAAAACGTATTTCTACAGTGATACCGATATTAAAAAGATCTTTTTAGACGTCATATTCTCCAAATTTAGGAAAGAATATCGTCATTTTTCATGAATTATGTTATTAAAAAATGTCTACTCGATATTTATTTCCCATTTGAAGGAAAAAACAAAAACGAAGTGAACCTCGTAGTTTCAATTCTTTGAAAAACGAAGAGCATTTGCTTTTAAACTACACTGAGAGGAAATTCATGCCAATAGAGCATGTAGTCTACGTATCCAAAGTTAGTAAGTAATATCCTATGCTTTAATAACAGCGCCATCTACTCTTACGAGGTTTGTGCTATCCAAAAACTGTTTGTTTACATGCTTTAGTAGCTCCCCACTCTAATATCCTTCGATAGCTAGCGCTGTATCCTCTCATGGGACGTGAAGGAAGTAAACGTGGCTTGTCCACTATTCTTTCTTTACTGCTAACTATGGTATTCTTCTATTGCTCAAGTCGCCTCCTCTTTTGGGTGGCGACGCGAGCAAACACGGCTGGTCTATATCCAAAATCATGTTGCAAATTTCGTTAACGTATTTTCGTAGCGTGAATCTTTTATTTCTTTTCTTTTCTTTTTTTATGAAGGGAGATACGTTATAAATATAACCTGTTAAACTTTTTGACTTTAAATAATTTATTTTTAACTTAAAATTTAATTATTTTAAACCGCTGGGGGGCAGATAAGCATGTACGATTTTACGCCAGAGATATTTCGAAGTAGGGTTGGTCTAGTGCGTAACGTTCGCGCTTTTCCTTTTGAGTACGCGAGTTCAACTCTTGGTTAGAACCACTTTTTTTAAACTTTTTTTTTATTATTTCAATAGTTTTTATTGCTTTTTTTTATTTTCTATTTTTTTATTAATTTTAAAATCTATTTTTTCACAAGTTACTTAAAATATGCTCGTTTTTTTTATTAATATTTTTAAATAAATTATTTCATATAGAAAATAATTTAAAATATTAATAAATAAATAATAGTGATATTTACAATACTATA
Source organism: Anastatus disparis (assembly GCA_017163975.1). Classification (NCBI taxonomy): domain Eukaryota; kingdom Metazoa; phylum Arthropoda; class Insecta; order Hymenoptera; family Eupelmidae; genus Anastatus; species Anastatus disparis. The sequence goes on from JAFFSR010000073.1 coordinate 179,853, forward strand.
GTTCAATTTTGTCTTTATAAACATATTTCAATATACAATATATATTATAACATAAATAATAATATCTCAGTTTTATTTATTTATTGTAATTTATTGTAAATTTTATAAACTAAATTATAAATAAATTAAATTATACTATTATAAAATAAACATCACTATTATTTATTTATCAATATTTGTAATTACTACCTATAAAGAATAATTTATTTTTAAAAAATTTTCATTGAAAAAAACAAGCGTACTTGTGAAAAATTAAATTTTAAAATTATTAAAAAAATACAAAATCTAAAAAAAAATAAATATAAAAAGGAATAAAAAATATTAAAACAATAAAAAAAAAATTAAAAAAAAAGTGACCCAGCCGAGAGTTGAACTTGCTTACTCAAAAGGAAAAGCGTGAACGTTACGCACTAGACCAACGCTACTCCGAAATATGTTTGGCGTAAAATCGTATCATCTGCCCCCCAGCGGTTTAAAATAATTAAATTTTAAGTTAAAAATAAATTATTTAAAGTTAAAAAGTTTAACAGGTTATATTTATAACGTATCTCCCTTCATAAAAAAAGAAAAGAAATAAAAGATTCACGCTACGAAAATACGTTAAAGAAATTTGCAACATAATTTTGGGTATAGACCAGCCGTGTTTGCTAGCGTCGCCACCCAAAAGAGGAGGCGACTCAAGCAAACAAAGGATATGAGAGTGGGGAGTCATCGAAGTATACCACGCAAGTCATCAGTGAATGCCGTTCATGCTTTAGTTACTCTCCATACCATCTTTTTTAGTATAAGGTAATCCAATACTAATAGAGCTTCTCACGGCCTGTCATATTTGTATCAATGTTTTATATGCTCGCATAGATGGCAGTTCGCATGCTCTATTAGCATGAATTTTCTCTCAGTGTAAGTACGTTCCGGCCTTATATATTTGCGTCTCTAACATTTGTATGAGGGATCGCAAATCTTAAAAAAAAACGCCACCTAGTGACTTATAGTTGAATTGATGGTCGATTGTGACAATTTAATTCTAAGTCACTAGGTGGCGTTTTTTTAAGATTTACGATCCCTCATACAAATGTCAGAGACGCAGATATATAACGCCAGAACGCACTCACCAGGGGGGTTATTCACTAACTTTTTAACGATAACGATTGACTTAACGTTTCGACGTCGAAAAGCGTTAAGGACTCTACTTTTTCAAGTAATCAATAAACACATATGAAAAAATGTTTTAGCTTATTATTAAATCTTTTACAACAGACATTTACAAAATAAATATTCAAAATTAAAAGAATTTCAAATAATTATTACATCAAAATAAACATGATTACAAAAAAAATTGTTTAAGTTTTTGACATATTTATACGCAAATAAATTATAATTTTACTAGTTTTTTTGTAGATTTATATTAGATCTTGTATTATGAAAACTTAAGTAATATTTTATAACTTATTTAATTTTATATGCTAATAATTATATATCCAAAATAATAATTAGAAAAAATATCATGATCCACTCATTTTAAATCCCAATACAGAAAAAAAGGAATTTTAACAACATTTGCCTTAAAACACACAACACGTAACATTCATATTAGAAATATATCTGTATTCATGTTTCTATTATATATTCTTCTAACTCAACATTATCCAAGCCAACATTTTTATTTTGAAAGACGGAATTTTAAAAACTAATATTTTTAAGTTCAGCAGCAAACTTAACAATTCAATCGAGAAACTGTAGTTGATGCTATAGAATATCAAATGCAAATTTAGATTAATATATAATTTTATTGAAAAACGTTTTTTATTGGTGATAAGATAAGTTTATTTAAAACAATATTTATATTATTTTTTTTTGTTCGTTTTTATTAAAGTACATACAAGTCACTTTAAAACCTGCAGATCCAATTGAATTTTAAATTATACACAATTTACCATTTAACCATGTATGATTACAAATAATTTTTATGATTACTAATGTAAATAATAATAAAATAATGTTCCCTTTTATATATATATATATATATATATATATATATATATATATATATATATAGGTATATACATACACTGACAGAAAAGATATCTCGATTCTCTTAGATATAACTTAAAATCTGTGAAGCAAGAAATTAATTCAAACATCTAGTTACCTACATCTAAGAAATTATTATTCTATTTGAATGATCAAATCAAGTCGGAGTAATTCTTTTGTTTCTAGAAATCTTTTCTGTCAATGCATATACATATGTTATGCATAATATAACGTTTTACAATTTAACGTACGATTTACAACCGAGCTTCAAATTGGTTGTAAAATTTGTCGATAAAATCGACTTAGCGCTTCAGTTTAGAACATTTTCGTCGTTACGTCAACATGATCTCTGATAACGTTCGCGATATTCGATAGTATTTGCTGAAAAATGATTACTGCGCATGCGCACGTCGGCGTTAAGCTTGCCGTTAGACGTTAGGATATTACTGAATAAGCCCCCAGGAGAGTGTCTGAGTTGCGGGTCACAGATCTTGATAAAGCTTCGGGATAAGTATTTAGGTACCAAAATATGAGTAAAGCCACAGCAGTACGGTCTAACGCTTCGAAAAAGTGAAGTTATGGACGATTATAGTCTTACTTTCAGAAAAATATAAAAAAAGAACTCCTAATTGAAGTGTAAATAATTCTGTCTAGAAATGTCTTTAATAAATTTACAATAACTAAAATGAAAGCAGAGAAAGCAGGCTTTAGTTGCTAGTTTCCAAATTGAAAAATAATAATTAGAACTAAAATTATGCTTGTTTAAAGTTAAGCATCAAAAGAGTACTAAAAGTCACCATTCTTTAAAATTTAGACTATTTTTGGTACTCTTTTACTGCTCAACTTTAAAACAGCATAACTTTAGTTCTAATTATTATTTTTTAATTCGGAAACTAGCAAATCAAAGCTTGCTCTCTCTGCTTTCATTTAAGTTATTGTGGATTAATTAAAGACATTTCTAGACAGAATTATTTACACTTCAATAAGGAGTTCTTTTTTCATATTTTTCCGAAAATAAGACTATTATCATCCATAACTTCAGTTTTTCGAAGCATTAGACCGTGCCGCTGTAGCTTTACTCATATTTTAGTACTTAAATACTTATCCCAAAGTTTCATCAAGATCTGTGACCCGCGACTCAGACACTCTCCTGGTCAGTTTAAACGCAAGTGCTCTTCATTTTTTGAAGAGTTGAAACTACGAAGTTCACCTCGTTTTTGTTTTTTCTTTTTAATGGGAAATGAATATCAAATAAAGACATTTTTCAATGACACAATTACTGAAGAGTGACGTTATCTTTTCCTAAATTTGGAGAATATGACGTCTAAAAAGACTTTTTTAGGCACGACCGTTACACAGAGTGCCTTATATTTTCATCATCGCAAAAAGAGCACATCATATTTTTCTCCGAAATTTTTTGTTGTAACTGAATAAAACAAAATAGATTGAGTTTGTATTATTAAAAACTAAAATACGTATCTTGTCTTTTTTCTAAATTCGTCCTATGTATTGAATTATTTACAAAAAAAATGCATTTTTTAAATAAAAATATGAACTTTTAGTAACAACACAAAAAGTAATGACTGTAAAAAAAAAATTATTTTTAGAAAACTTGTAGACATTTTTAAAACACAACTTTTTTATATTATACGTTTTTGTCTTATAATGAGTTCTTTTTCAGATAAACGTTTTTTGCGATTGAAAAAATGCTCTTTAAAATATTTAGATTTCTGGTACAAAATAGAAAAATTTTAATAAATAATATTGGAACCCACATTTCTCAATAACTAATGAATGAATTTATTTAAAAATTAAAACTGAACTGAATAATCTTTATGGTACATACTACAAACTAATGTATTTTTTTACAGAAAATTTTGCAATAAAATGGAAAGATGGTCAATATTTATGAGTACAGGTGTAGTGTTCATTTTATATCTTTTTAAGATGAATATTAGTATAGTTATGTACTCATATGTCAAATACATTACTAAATAAAAAATAAAAAATAATAAAATTATTTTTCACTATCTTATTAAAAAGATGTTCGAGTTGCTTAAACCTTAAAATAATACGGCTACTTTTCATGTATAACTCGAAGTTATTTTCGTAAATTCTTCGTAATGAAGTGAAAAAATAATTTCTTATGATTTTTTTTGATTATCCAATGTATTAAATTAAATATTTCCATAAATCTTCGAAAATTTTGCATTTTTATATGATTTATCACGTGAAATGGCCCCTCGTTTCGATAATTTTACAAAATCTTCAGAATAACTTTTTATGTGCTCTCACAAAAATACCAGAATATATTTCTTAGCTTTAAAACCATTAATTTGAACCGTGTTATGTTCGTGTGCCTCTTCAAGAAGCTGAGCTATAGTGTTTCTAATTCAGCACTCTAGAGTTCTCTAAGAAGTTAAGGGTTTGGTAGAATCACTCTTATATTTTATTTTACTATTGTGAAGTGTCGTTCTATCTTTATCACTTGCAAATGTAAACTGTTTTTAAGAATATTGTTTGGCAAACGACACTTCAGAGTTGGGTTAGATACGATACGGGAGTTGAGTCGCGCGAGGCAGGGGGTTGCTCCGGAGCGATAAACTTAGTGTATCGATACATGCTATCTTTGTCCAGCACATTGATTTCATATCTTTTCTCTCTGTGATACAGAGTTCTGCAATTTTCTAGAGCATTCCCTCAGGGGGATTATTCATAAAGTATAAGCTGTATCGCCCAATCAGGAAGCTCCTTTAGACCTATCTCACGCGCGAGAAATTTTGTGAATACGGCCCCAGGGGCCGTATTCAGTAATTGTCTTGCGAACGAGATAGACTTAGAGAAGCTCTCTGATTGGGCAATACTGGTCGTGTCGCTTGTGAAACACTCAAAGAATAAGGCTCAAATTTATAGTCGACACTCAGCACTCAAACATCATTTTGTCTTTAAGCTCGAATTTGTAGTCGAAACTCAACACTCAGCACTCAGTTCGCATGTATTAAACATCATTCTATCCTTGTTTTTCTTATGGAAGTAGAGTAAGATAGAATGATGTTTAATACATGTAAACTGAGTGCTGAGTGTTGAGTGTCGACTATAATTTCGAGCCTTATTTTTCTTATGGTGAAAGAGTAAGATAGAATGATGTTTGAGTGTTGAGTGTGGACTATAAATTCGAACCTAACCCCCCAGTGCCAAATGGCTCTACTCCCGTATGGTATTTCTCTTAAAGGTCTGAAGGTGGCACAGCTGTGATGTGATTGCATTTATTTGTACGGCTATAAACCTGAATTTTTTTAAAACTAAAATATTTACTATCAAACATATAATTGCAAGTCACATCCATTGTTATGTAAACTATACCAAATCAAACTGAAAACAAATTATGTAAATATTTGCGTCGTTAAATAAAACTTGGAACATTTACGGTGTGTCTATTTAGTTTAAATTTAAAATTAATAATAAAGTGTAATTAGTTGCTACTATTTTATCTCAGGGGGACGTTAGCAATACTGATAAAGTGACTGTTTTAATTGAACGATCAAACGAACTTACCTGTATGTGAAGTTCGATCATTATTATATGAAGAAGCCTCGTTCGAAGAGATTAGAATTGTAGTAAACTTTTCCCCTCCAGAAACCAGCGATTAAGAGTCAAACCAAAAGTGTGGCGCTCTCCACGCTTCTAACCCGCGCCAACATCTTCAATTTTTCAGAATAGCTAAGCATAGCTTTTTTAAAATTGCTGTACATAATGGGTATGGGATTATTTTTGTGTAATCATATTGGGTGGGACTTAATCTCTTCGAACGAGGCTTCTTTATATAATTACGATCGAACTTCACATACAGGTAAGTTCGTTTGATCGTTCAATTATATTCATTCGCCTCATTCTCGAGATTAGAATTGTAGTTTTTTAGAGTCAGCAATTTAAATTTTTTCTTCTATTCTATTTCTTCTTCAATCTACATTTTTATTATAAACTTTTTATATAATTTTAATATAATTTTAGAGAACAATTTTCAACTTACATTTCTAAAATCGCATTCGCATAATTCTGATTTTCTGTAACTATTGGTTTATTGTAAAACCTTGCAAACACTTTTGATTTTTCTGACCAATTAGCTGTACGACGAATTAAACTTACATCTATACCTCTTAATAATGCCGCAGAAGTCGATGCATGTCTCGTTGAATGTGACAAAAAAATTGACATATTGATACCACTCTTTGATAAAATAAAATTCATCCATTTACTTATCGTTTGGGATGAGATTGCCTTATAGGGCTTCTTAGTAGCTATAAACAAACTCTGCTCATTTTCCCTAAAATCCTTTCTAACTTCAATGTAATTTTTTATTGCAGTTGCTACACATGATTTGGGTCTTTTTCAAATGTTGGTATAATTAACAATGGTTGAAATCGACCTACTCCAGAACTTTTTATAGCATCTGGTATTTCAATTTGTAATCCACTATTTGTACATTCAATATTGTTTATTTTCATGCTTGCAATCGATTAAGCCCTATGGGCTGTAATTAAAGCTAAAAGAGTCACGACCTTTTCTGACAAACATTGTAAACTTAAATCACTTATTGATTCTAAAGTCTTTAGATATGATAAAACTAAAGGAACATCCCAAGTAAATGCGTATTGTGGTTTTGCAGGTCTTAGCTTAGATATGCCTTTAAAAATTCTGCTAATTATTCGATCCTCATCTATTTTTTCCTCTGATAGTAGTGAAATTGCCGATCTAAATGTATTTAACGTAGCATATGATGCGCCTGCCTCATAGTTTTTTGTTGAAAAAGTTAGCAAACTTTCACGGGTTAGAATGTAAATTTCGTTGTTTGATTCTATACAAAAAAGTTGCCATCTTTTAAGACCCGAATTATATTGTTTTAATGTAGCTGTGGATAAGGATGATAATAAGATCTTAATTGATGTAAACGGTACATTCATTTTTTGGAACGCCTCCCTGATACTCTACTAACCATCAAGGATAGAGTTTTCGACTGTGGATGGTGTCGTAACCTACAAGGAGAAATTCAGTAAATTAATGTGTGATTGAATTATCATTGGCTCTTTTATTAACATAGATTTAAATAATGGGTATAAACCTTGGCAGGGGGGTACTATAGTACCCCACGCTCTTTCTTATCAAATTTTGAAACCGTTTCATTTTTCCTCTTATAAACTATGCTACCCTTTGGAGTAACCTCTGAAGATCCCTCCAGAATTTTTTTGAGTTGAGATAACCAATACTTTAGTTTTTACGACAATTTTTCGCGCTGGGGTACTATAGTACCCCAAAGGCCAGCTATAATCAGCTGGAGAGGCATGCCAGCTAAAGGTTAAGGCTGATTTGCCCAGTCAGGTACCACCAAAATACCCATTGCTTTTTCTCTTTTAATTTTTGCTAATACTTTTAATATTACATTAAATGGTGTGAAGGCATAAAATTTTAGTTTTCTTCAACGAGTTGTAAAAGCATCTGTTTTTTCTGCTTTTTCATCAGGCATCCATGATATAAATCGTTCACACTTAATATTATATTTATTTGCAAAAAGATGATATTTAAGATACTTTACTTCACCCACTTTGCTTACATATGAAATAGCTGAGTATTGTCAATTCTCAACAGAATCTGACAATGTTTTTCTTTTTCTGCTAATGTATTTAATGCGAACTTTACCGCTTTACCGCTAATAACTCTCTATAATTTATAGAATGAATTTTTTGCTCTTTGGTCCAACTCCCGTATACACTATTTTTATTGGCGGTTGTCCCCAACCTATGCCTGATGCGTCAGTAAATGTTTCCATTTTAAATTGACTTGTTTTAATCGGATTATGCGATAATTCTATTGCATTTTTCCACCAACTTAATACTGCATATATGCTACTTGGCATTGTTATTTTTCTATCATAGTTATTTTGTACATTGACTAAAAATTTTAATTTTTCTCATTCCATAATCTTTGTATACAACATACCATATTCAAAAGCTGAACATACTGATACTAAAAACCCTATCAATTTTGCGAATTCTCTTATTGAGCAAATTTTTATTTTAAAGAAGCTTTTTACCAATGCCTTAAATTTTGTTCTCTTTTATGTATCGATTCCAATAGAATACTGCACTGACAAGGAGAGTGCATTGCATTTGGGTCTCGGATTTTCTTCTAGCTTTGGGATCTTTTTTCTTACAAAAAATCATGAAAAAAGCCACGTCCATTCGGTCCAACGCTCGATTTTTTCCGAGTTATGAGCAGTTTTGTCTGTTTTGTTGAAAAAATTGCATCTGCTTTATAATTTTACAGTTTTCGAACTACTTATTCTATAAGGTTTTTACTGATTGCATATTAAAGTTGAGATTAAAACCTTTCGATTAAAAAAAAATGTGTCCAAAAAACTCAAGTTATGAAGAGATAAAAATTAAAATGAATTTCTGACTAAAATGTTGCATTTATTTTGTATGCATATTTTCAGCTAATTATTTACGCTATTTTTATTCCCTCATAGCTTTTTAACAACTTGAGTTTTTTGGACACGTTTTTTTTCAATTGAAAGGTTTCAATCTCAACTTTAATATGCAATCAGTAAAAACCTTATAGAATAAGTAGTTCGAAAACTGTAAAATTATAAAGCAGATGCAATTTTTTTAACAAAACAGACAAAACTGCTCATATCTCGGAAAAAATCGAGCGTTGGACCGAATGGACGCGGCTTTTTTCATGATTTTATGTAAGAAAAAAGATCTTAAAGCTAGAAGAAAATCCGAGACCCAAATGCAATGCACTCTCCTTGTGAGCCTATAATGAACCCTAGATATTTACATTTAGTTTCAGGCGTTAATTTACTTTTCTTATAATTTATAAAAAAAACCCAGTTTCGTTAATAATTTTTTAGTCGCATCAACGTTCTTTTTACATGCTTTATAATTTTTTCCAATACATAAAATATCGTCTAAGTAAATCACCAAAAAGAACCCTTTCTTTCTTAAGTAGTTTATCATAGTTTTAAATATTTTTGTGAAAACAAACGGGGCAGATGATAGCCCATTTGGCAAGCATGTGAACTGGTATAATTTTGCTTCAAATTCAAAACGTAGGTATTTTCTACTTATTTTTCTCATTGGTAGTAAATAGTAAGCATCTTCTAAATCTATATTACTCATAAAGTAGCCCGGAAATATTAAATTGGCTGCTACCCTAATATTTTACATTTTAAAATGGTCATTATCGATAAATTTGTTTAGATTTTTTACATTCAATATAAATCTATACGTTCCATCAAATTTTTCTAATAAAAAATAATTTGATATAAATTGTTTTTTATTTGATCTACAAGATTCTATAACGCCTTTTTCCAATAATGACTCAATTGTGCTTTTATATTTTAACATTCCTAATTTAGAATTGAATTTTATTCTTAAAACGTAATCTTGAAATACTTTTAAATTTTATTCTATATCCGGCTATCGCGTCTAGTATAAATTTATTTTTTGTAATCTTTTCCCATTCTTTTTTATAATATTTTAGGCGACCAGGGGCTTTATTAAATAATTCGATATATATATATATATATATATATATATATATATATATATATATATATATATGCATATATATAGCCTTTTTACTTACATTCATTTTTTATTTCAATTTTGTTTGAATCTTTGTTGTCTCAGTGCGTATGCCTTCTGATTGTATGACTGAATTCTGTTTTTGAAGTATGATCTTGATTTTCCCTTGCTGGACTGTTGGCGATAGCCTGAAGGAAAAGTTGTCGGTCGTCTCGCCTGCAGGCTCTACTTGTTTAAATTATATTGTTGTAGAGGCATCTTTTTTATTGATTGTTAAAACATTGAATACTACTTTTCAAGGCTTCGAACCATGATCCCATGTCGAAAAAACTCATCGAAGCAGGTAATATATGTATAAATATGGCCTAAAAATTTCAGAGTGGACATCCTTGTCGATCCTTTGGAAAAAATAAAAATGTAATTAGAAATAATGAAAAATGTGATTTTTAGCTGAATTTCTTTAGTTTTAAACTTGAAATTATTTCAAAATAATTCGCAAAATGATACTACGCAAGTTTTATTAAAATTAGTTGATTTACTTTTTTATAGAATTGATCATTTAATTTCAGAATTATAAAAATCTCTATTACTGTGAAGTGGGATAAAAGTTAAAAATAAATAAATTGACTTTATGTGTTGTCACGATATTCTACCGTGTTCGAATCTCGCGCGCTGCTGTAATTAATTTAACTCGGGGTGCTGTCACGAGCGCCGTCATATACTAGTATTATAAGGCGTCAATCGACGCGCACGAGAAGGAAGAGAAGCCGCGGCGCTTCAGACTTGATTCAACGGCCTATAAGCGCGCATCTTTGCTTGATCGTTCGTGTTTATTAAGCTATTCGCTGGTGTAGTGCCGTAATAATTTTGTGCAAAGGAAAAAGGAGGTCGAAAGAGACACGAGCATCTTCACCAGGCCGTGCTCTACCTACGTTGGCTGTTCACAACACGCCGCAGCGACCTACAAATTGGTTATCGTTGGGCTGAATTCACGAGCCGCAGCGATCAGGGGGAACAAAAAGAGATCTCTGTTGGACAACGTCGATCGTCGTTCGTTATCCGGAATACGAGGCCTCTTCGCGATATCGTAAGTTATTATTAAGATTTTGTTAACCAGAAGTTTCTTACCTCGAAGAAACTTCTGGCGTTGTAACAACTGTCGTGCGTTCGAGCGTACGTTGTATCTTAGCTCGCGTCGCGCCCCTCCCTATTGCTATCTCTTTCTAGAGAATATTTCTCCGTTTAATTTAAACACTTTTGTATTGCTTAATTTTATATATTAATTCATTCGCGTTCATTTATTATTTTTGTATTTTTACTTCATTGTTTTTAATAAATATATTTTAATCATAAAATTTTATTTTGTCTGCTATAAGTGCACGCTATAAAAAAGCCTATCCTGTTGCTTACCCCGACGCCTCCGCGGTCCTTATTTATTTTATCAAAAGGTATATATATTTCCTAATAAATTTAACTGAGAAAGTTAAATTTCATATCAATAAGGAGAACTGTGCTAGCGGCATCGCGTCTCTCGATCAGGTAAGAGAGAGAGAGAGAGAGAGACGCGCAGCAACGAGCTGACGGAAAAATACTCCGTCGCATATCAATCTAATATACTAACTAGCTTTGCCGGAGTTGTTGCTAGTTTACCATACTTGAGGTAAATTCTAGCAGCTCCGTATTCAATCAAAAATTAATAAGTCTAGTTAAAGTCGATTTGAATTAAAATCTAATTTCTTTTGCAACGAGTAGTAAAATTACCGTTACAAAATGGCGCCCAATGAATAGTTGCGTCAGCGGGAACAGGCTTTCTCGCGTTGTCGAATAAATCGAAAATTGCAAATGGCGTCGAGAGTGTAGTACCATCGATGTAAACGGACTTAGCGTTTTCTTAAAAGTCTTTATAATAAAGATGACGTTTTGAGTGCAGATAAAATTTAATATTTGAAGTAACACGTGGAAAAATTTTTTTTTCTTTCTCTCTTGTAACAATAATTTTTGTTTGTTGAAATAAAAGTAAATTAAAATTTTTTTTTTCTCTTTTGGAAAATAATTTTGACAAAATTTTTGTTACGTAATTAATAAAGTTAATAAAATTAAATAAAATTCGTTTATTGTTAAATACATAGCAAAAAAAAAAATTTTTGTGAACAAAATTACATATCGAAATTTTCTTTTTGTTGTAATTCTCTGTTACAAGTTGCATCCCGACGTGTCCCAACGAAAATTTTTTTTTTTGTCTCTTTCTTTGTAGGTGATGCGCAGGCGCTATCGACATAGCTTAGCGTAGATACAGAGATTAAGATATATAACTCTGTATACTGTCGTTCGCTTTATGAGAAAAAGCGAAAAGGCATTTAAAATTTATTTAAAATAGAGACGTGCATTATTATATATACACCCCTATCGATCAGGTCGTTAGTCATATTTCGTTGACTTATAAAGTGAAAGAGAATATTAGTTTCAGCTGGCTAGGAAGCTGAAATTAAATCAATTATTAATAATCCTTTAATGTAAAAATAATTTATTCTCAACAAGAGTAAAAATTTTTTTTTGTAATTTAATATTAAATTTAATAGAATAAAAATTAAAATAAATTTTTTTTTTTTGAGTATACATTAAAGGATCAGGAAAATTTTTGTGGTTTAATAGAATTCAAACTACATAACATTATTTACATATAATAAAATATTTTTTTTTTCATGATATTAAATTCTCTCTCACAAAGGATTGCCAGATCATAGCGTGGCAATTGATCGGCGCAGTGTGTGTGGTTGAAGAATTTAGAAATTTCTCAAAAATTTCATTTTAATAAATTTTCACCTTTTTTTACACTACACATTAAATACACGCGTATAATAAAAAAAATTGTCCTCACACAGTTAGGTGTGCGCTTTTAACTAAAGTTTAAAAGCGCACAGGCTTTTGGATTTAGCCGCGTATTTTGAATATTTTAACGACAATTTCTAATGTCCTTGTTGTAATAAAAATTAAAATTACAGTGTTGAAAAATTTCGTTTTATGTCGGTCAATCACTAAAATATTATTAGCTATTACGTGAAATAAATAAATCCAAAAACCAAAACATAAAAATATATATTTTTTCTTCTTAATTATATATACATATATTTTAATTTTTTTCACATCGTATATGTGCGGCTTAGTTTCTAACCACACATATACGAACTGAAATATTATTTATTATATATATATAGCGAATATACACACACACTGCAAGCGTAGTAGCGTACTTGCGTGCGATCAGATTTAAACACAGATAAAGTCAAGAAAGAAGAAAAATAAATTCAAGATTGCTAATGTACCGTTAAAAGCAAGTGCTGATGCAGCCGAAAAATGGGTAGGGTACATATCTGAGGAAGACTTAGGAATAACTCTACAGGAGTTAGGACTAAGAACAGACGGCTTTCATCATCAAAAAACCAATCGATTAATAAATTGGTTAATTGGGAATTATTCGGCTGAAGAATTTCGGCAAACGAATTCTAATGATGATGAATTGACAATCGTAACCGGGTCTGAGAGTAAGAAAAGAATTTATAAAAAGAACAATATGTGAGAAGACAGGGTCAACTATTTTTGACCCTAACGTGCAACAAGATGAAGAACATGTTCTCAGTGTGCTCGATAAAGATCCTCAGATAAAGATAAACCTACAGGAGACATTGAGAGAGGGAACGAACAAACCACGTTCTGGTGGACAGGCACAAACATCCACCAACCCTCCAAATCAAGTTACCGAACAGGAAACAACAGTGATGCAAACAACGGATGGAACACCGTTTGTGCTGCCAACTGAGATGATGCAATATCTTCATAATATGAATAAGCAAATAAAAACATTGGCAGAGTCAGTAGCTGCCTTAACACAAAGAAGAGAGGAAACTCCAAATCCAAGATCATCTAGTACACGGATAGATGAGCAGCAAAACAACCAGCAAGAAAGAGATAACGACCAGAGGCCACCAACAAATACGAGAGTAAATTTCCAAGATACATTCAGAGTATATAATAATACTGGAAATGGCACTCTGGCTGACGAACAGGCAGGCTTACCTCCGAATGAACTTCCAAGAGTAAGTACAGTCGGGGGGAGGGGCAATCCTATGACGTCAAGCCCAATGCCGCAAATGAGCACAAATTTGCAAAATGATCGGTCTAACAACGCTAATAGAACGTTAGATATTGGTCACATAGTTCGCCGATGGAACGTAACATTCTCAGGCGAAAAAGGACAGAGTATAGACCTGTTCCTGACCAGGGTAGAAGAATGCAGAACATTAGCAAAAATGAGTGAGAGTGATCTGCTATCCTCTCTTTCAGAACTGTTATCAGGCGTAGCAGCCACGTGGTACAGAAACAATAAACATTCATGGAACACGTGGGCAGAATTTAAAGAAGCTGCTCTGCGTTGGTACGGACACAGTAGACGTTTCCAACAAAGACTGCGGTCTGAAGCGAACAGGCGTACGCAAGGCAAAGATTAACCTGTACGTGATTATATAACCTGTCTACAGGCGATCATATTAAAGCAAGTCCCATTACCAGATGTTGGACAACAACTCGACCTGTTACATCGCAACCTCTTACCTGAGATTCAGCGCATGGTAAGAAGGGATGAGATTGTTGACGTAGAGTCACTATTAGAAAAAGCAGTCGAAGCTGAATTAACAATAGATGCAGAGAGAGCATATAGGCCTCCTCCTCTGCCAGAACATTCTTTATTGCCTGACGTAGCTTACCGTCCTGCGTCCAAGCGAAAAGAGAATAAACACCAGGTTGACGCTATAGTAGAAAAAACGTTGGCATCTGAACAGTTTAACATAGCTAAAACGTTGATGCAGATAGTTTTTCAGTTAAATAAAATGTCCGAAAGGATGGACAGGCAACCGGCGGTTCCCAATATAAATCAGTCTGGACAAGCTTCGCCAAATACATCACGTAAAAATTAACAGAGAAATCCACAGAATTTTAAGAGACCTCCTCGTAAACCTAATCAAGGGCAAGGTAGCTCTGAACAAGAAAATCAGAATCAGAAGGGAAATCGGACTGAAAACCCAAATAAAGATAAACCTAACGAGGAAAATAAAAAAGGTACGAGAAGTAGAAATCCTAACCTCAGTTGTTATCGCTGTGGGTTGCCTGGATACACGCAATGGTCCTGTCCTCAATGTACGTGAAAAGGACAAGGGAGCAAGTAGATGAGGTACCTGCTGCTCCCAGCAAAGATAACGAGACCTCAGAACTCTCTACTGAAAAAGTAATAGACAAAAGGTCACCTGAAATTCCAGTAGAAGAGCAGAGCGAGTCTCGAACTTGTCAGGCTGAGACAAGTGAACAGGAAGAGCAACTGCAGTCAGATATAGATGTCGAAGCTCGATGGTGGCTCATGGTAGTGATCGGAGATTACCGTATAAGAGCATTTTATGACCCAGGTGGGTCACGTACAGTCATGAATTCTACAGTTGGCTGCAGCCTGTAATGTGCCATTAATACCAGCTAAGGACAGATTTGCCAAAGTAGCAGATGGTAGGCAATGCTCGATAGTAGGTTATGTCGACTTACCTTTTACAGTAGGTGGAGTTACGAAGATGATTTGTTTTGCTATTATGCCTAGCTTAGATGAAGAATGTTATCTAGGTGGCAATTTTATACGAGCGTTCAAAGCTATTTTCGATCCTTGCGAAAATAAACTCTCTTTCAAAGGAACGAATGTGAAAGTGAATTTGGAAATCGCAGCGCTTAAGCAGTTACATGTTGCTAAGCTAGGATCAGTCGGTTTAGCTGACGTATCAGCAGCTGATCGGCCTCGTGTAAAAAGTTTAGTTACAGAAATATTAGGAGAAGATGATACTCCTATAGGCTGCACAAATTGGATCGAACATGAGATCGATACAGGTTCTGCACGCCCTATTAAACAGAAATATTATCCTGTTTCTAAAAAAGTCGAAGAATGGATGCACGAGCAGGTTAATGAAATGCTAGCTGCAGATATAATTGAACCTTCGATGAGCGGATGGTCAAGCCCTGTAGTTCGAGTTAAGAAACCAAATGGCAAATTCAGGTTCTGTATTGACTTTAGAAAAGTCAATGCAGTTACAAAACCTGATGCGTATCCATTGCCAAGAATGGATGATATCTTGCGTAAATTGCAGAAAGCGAGATACATCTCTACAATGGATTTGAGCAGTGCTTATCATCAAATTAGGATGAAAGAAGATTCACGTGCTCAAACGGCATTTACGGTATCTGGCATGGGTCTTTACCAGTTTAAACGGATGCCGTACGGCCTTAGCCACGCTGGCGCCACCTTTCAGCGATTAATCGATAAGGTTATAGGCCCTGAACTCGAGCCATACGCATTTTCGTACTTAGATGATATCATCGTAGTAACTGAGACGTTCGCTGAACATATAAAATGGTTAAAGAGGGTATTACTGCGAATAAAATCAGCAGGCCTCACGATCAGCCATGAAAAGAGTATATTCTGCCGAGAAGAGGTCAAATATCTCGGTGTTCTGGTAAACAGGGATGGATTTAAGCCTGACCCAGATAAGATAAGACCCATCGTTGAATACCCAGCTCCTAAAAATTTGAAGCAGCTGAGGCGTTTCATGGGCATGGCCTCGTGGTACAGGAAATTCTTGAAAAATTTCGCCACGTTAGCAGAGCCATTAACCAGGCTCACTAGAAAAGACTGCAGATATGCATGGTCAAGCGATCAGGAAATCGCTTTTGACCAAATAAAAGCTTTGATAGCATCTGCTCCGTTATTGTATCGACCGCAGTTCGATTTGCAATTCGTTATACAGACAGATGCTAGTGACACAGGCCTAGGAGCAGTACTTCTACAAGTAGTCAACGACGAAGAGCGAGTATTGGAATTCGCTAGTCGTACCATGTCCAGTGCAGAGCGAAACTACAGCGTAACAGAAAGAGAATGTCTAGCTGTTATATGGGCTGTCAAAAAGTTTCGTTGTTACATTGAAGGTTATGACTTTAAGGTCATAACGGATCATAGTAGCTTACGTTGGTTATGTAATTTACATAATCCAACGGGCAGGCTAGCTCTTTGGGCGCTGGAGCTGCAAGGGTACTCTTACACTGTTGAGCACAGAAAAGGTGCATTAAACTATGTACCTGATGCGTTATCACGTATGCATGAAGACTCAGTAGAATGCGACACTCACTTAAGTGCACTAAGTTGGGTGTCGTAAACCAAGGATGCGTGGTATAAGTCTCTGCTTCAACAGGTTATGAGTAACCCTAATGACTATCCAAAATGGAAAATAGTTGGAGGTCAAATGTACCGTTATGTACCGGACAGGTTTACTGAGGAAACGATGGGAGACGATGACGCATGGAAACTCGTTGTTCCCAGCGAAAGTCGAGCAGAAGTACTGCATGAATGCCACGATGAGCCGACAGCGGGTCACTTAGGTCGTGATAAAACAGTGGCTCGCGTAAAACAATATTATTACTGGCCTTATATAGAAAAAACGGTGTCGCAGTATGTTAAGAGCTGTGAGATCTGTCAGCAGTACCAGGTCGAACAAAAATTACCTGCAGGTTTAATGGGTAAAAGAGAAGTTTCAGGCCCATGGAAAGTTGTCGCTGGAGATGTAACAGGTCCATTTCCAAGAAGTAAACGTGGATATGAGTATGCTTTGATTTTCGAAGATCTATTCACCAAATGGGTGGAGTGCATACCTATTAGAAAAGCGAATGCCTCCACGATCTCAAAAGCACTAAGAGAAAGAATTGTTTTAAGGTTTGGTGCGCCTGAGATCTTCTTATCTGATAATGGATCAGAGTTCAGGAATCAAGTAGTAGATAAATATCTAAATGAAGCAGGTATTTGTCATAATACTACTCCTGCGTATCATCCGCAGGCTAATCCGGTAGAAAGGATAAACCGGACGGTTAAAACTATGATTACTGCATTTATTGATGAAAATCACTGTTCTTGGGACGAAAAGTTACCTGAAATTATATTTGCATATAATACGGCGAAATAGAGTACAACTGGCACGAGCCCTGCGTTGTTAAATTATGGTAGGCAGCCAGTACCTCCGAGCTCACTGAAAAGAAAAGAAGATAAAGCTGCTCAAGAAAATGAACGGTTACAAGAAGTAACGAACTGGCAAAATCGTGTAAGCAAATTACCTTTGCTACATGAACAGGTAGTCGATCGTGCAGAGTCTGCGCAACAGAAGCAAGCTGATGCATATGATCTTGGTCGAAGAGAAGTAGAGTATACCATTGGAGATTTAGTATGGAAAAGAAATAAAATACTCTCTTCGGCTGCTCAGGGTATTGCAAGTAAGCTCGCACCTAAGTTCGTAGGCCCGTATGTGATCACACCGAAATGTGGCTCTAACACGTACAGATTAATAGACCAAGATAGCAATGCTTATGGTCCTGTTCATGTAGAGCAACTAAAACCATATATAGCAAGGCAAGAAGACGAAACACCATCTCAACCACCGTTGGATCGATCAAAGGCGAATGAGGCGATGAGCGACCCGTCTCTTGCGGGCGATGCGACTCCGTGAGCCGAGGGAGACTCAGGCTCAGGTTGCGTGCGACCGCCTGCGAGCGGTGAAACTCCCCAACTCGAAAAACCGAATAGGAAACGAGGTCGTCCGCGTAAGACCGCCATCGTAGTAACCCGAACCGTAAAGCGTATGCGTCAAACTGAGCCTGAGCAAGTAAAACGTAAGCGTGATAGGCCAAAAGGTTCTACAAATATACAGCGTAGCGAAAATGTAATCGAATATTCGCCGAGAAAAACTAGAATGCGAACCCTCGCGAATAAAAAGTAACCACCTGAGAATACTAACAAACAATCCTTTCTTCCTACTAACAGATGGATCCTCAACGTCGTAAAGGGATGGAAGACCTTATCGCCTTTCTAATCTCTAACACTGCGGACATGAAGGTTAGAGATTACCTGCTACCTTACGCAGGATTCCTGCAAGATCAGTCGGAGACTGAAAGGATACAGTGGGAGATAGAGAAGGAGAAGGAGAGAGATAGCCTCCCCGCACTAACAATTGAGGAGATGCCATGGGAGCCGTCGCCGATCAGGGTTAAGACGACGCCCAAGCGGCAAGAGGTTGTAGGAGCCTCAAAGCCTAGTGTGTCGCAGAGCCAACCGGCCTGCGACCCACGATCAGGCAAGACGCCTTCCAAGGAAGAGCCATCGATGGTAGTAGGGTGGAAGGAACTCCAGACCGAATTAAGAAGAGTAGCTCGTCAGTCTTCGGTGGCCTTCGATGAGGAAGCTGACGCTTTTGCTTGGTGGGATCACTTCGTCCAGCGATATGGATTGGAAGCAGACGAGCTAGTCAGTAACTGGCCGACTATCATCAAAGATAGGAGGCAAGAGGTGGCGGCATTGCTACGAGTCAGGTGTGCTAGGCTGACCAGGCAAGAAGAAGAAAGAAAGAGGAGAGAAAGAGAAAGGGCTAAGGTCCGCCAAGTAGAGGAAGAAGCCTCTCAAGCCTTAAAGGAGGCATATGAAGCCGCCGCCAAGGCAAAAGCGGTCCACGAACGGGCCAAAGCCGACAAAATGATGGCTGAACTGAGGCTAGAGAAAGAAGAAGAGGAGGCAAGGCGAAAAGCCCTTGCCAAAGACCAGCCAAGGTGCTACATCTGTAATCATCCAGGTGTAAGAAGATCGTATCAGTGTCCTCGTCGTGCTGAGCACCGAGAATATATGTAATATACTTTGATATTTCTATTTGTAATTATTGACTACACCTTTCCCATTCCAAATCCTTCAGCGCGTCAACTGAGAGCAGCAGAATTAAGGTATGCTGCGTCTGGCGGATGGGTGTCACGGTATTCTACCGTGTTCGAATCTCGCGCGCTGCTGTAATTAATTTAACTCTGGATGCTGTCACGAGCGCCGTCATATACTAGTATTATAAGGCGTCAATCGACGCACACGAGAAGGAAGAGAAGCCACGGCGCTTCAGACTTGATTCAACGGCCTACAAGCGCGCATCTTTGCTTGATCGTTCGTGTTTATTAAGCTATTCGCTGGTGTAGTGCCGTAATAATTTTGTGCAAAGAAAAAAGGAGGTTGAAAGAGACACGAGCATCTTCACCAGCCCGTGCTCTACCTACGTTGGCTGTTCACAACACGCCGCAGCGACCTACAAATTGGTTATCGTTGGGCTGAATTCACGAGCCGCAGCGATCAGGGGGAACAAAAAGAGATCTCTGTTGGACAACGTCGATCGTCGTTCGTTATCCGGAATACGAGGCCTCTTCGCGATATCGTAAGTTATTATTAAGATTTTGTTAACCAGAAGTTTCTTACCTCGAAGAAACTTCTGGCGTTGTAACAACTGTCGTGCGTTCGAGCGTACGTTGTATCTTAGCTCGCGTCGCGCCCCTCCCTATTGCTATCTCTTTCTAGAGAATATTTCTCCGTTTAATTTAAACACTTTTGTATTGCTTAATTTTATATATTAATTCATTCGCGTTCATTTATTATTTTTGTATTTTTACTTCATTGTTTTTAATAAATATATTTTAATCATAAAATTTTATTTTGTCTGCTATAAGTGCACGCTATAAAAAAGCCTATCCTGTTGCTTACCCCGACGCCTCCGCGGTCCTTATTTATTTTATCAAAAGGTATATATATTTCCTAATAAATTCAACTAAGAAAGTTAAATTCCATATCAATAAGGAGAACTGTGCTAGCGGCATCGCGTCTCTCGATCAGGTAAGAGTGAGAGAGAGAGAGAAAGAGAGAGAGACGCGCAGCAACGAGCTGACGGAAAAATACTCCGTCGCATATCAATCTAATATACTAACTAGCTTTGCCGGAGTTGTTGCTAGTTTACCATACTTGAGGTAAATTCTAACAGCTCCGTATTCAATCAAAAATTAATAAGTCTAGTTAAAGTCGATTTGAATTAAAATCTAATTTCTTTTGCAACGAGTAGTAAAATTACCGTTACAGTGTCTATTTATGAAATCATTGTATCAATGATGAGTTAAAAAAATCTTATGATTATTTAAAAAAGTGCATTTCCATGTTTTTAGTATACATTTATTGTAATTAAAGTAAAAAGAATTTTGAAGATTGTTATGGATGAACGTAGAAATGATAAATATATTTTATGGGGATTTCGACTTGTACAACCTCAAAAAATATAGTATATCAATACATCCAAAACTGACATGAGTTTAATCGTATATCACTGACAATGAGAATTAATTAATTTAATATAATTATATACCAATGTCTATGATATCCTGATTTTAATTGATTGTTCAAATGGCTCCTAAGTTTTTATACATGATTACATTCAATTATTGCTGCCACATCATTGGATAAATTCAAATTAAAATGAAAATCAATTTCCATAAAATGAGAATATTATTTACCAATGTAAATATAATAAGCTACTCTAAAAAAATTCAGCAAGAATTAGAATCAATCATTTTCTACAACTGAACTTAACAATATAGATCAATAGGTACTTTAATTTCAACAAATCTCGAGAAATAAAATTCAAGTCAGTATCTATCACCCGCTAAGTCTATAAAAGAAAATGATCATTTACCTGTTATTCACATTTATATAATTCATCTGTACTGTTATAAATAGAATACTTACTCACCCTGAATTACACTATTTATAACTTGTAATAAAAAAAAAGTTATACAGATAAGGTACTCGTTGATAAAGATGTAGCACTCAATTGAAGTAACAGCAGATACTCAAGGAACAATACTTTGGTTCCAAGTTATACTCAACGCTCAAGTCACGTCTATGAATTCGTGCCTAAGGTTCGGAGTGATAAACGTAACTCAAGTAACGGTTGTATCATCTATCTTTTTTTTATCATACCAGAGACAAAGACAGTATTAGTTTTAAATAACCATCGTTATTTGAGTTGTGTCTATCGATTTGATCTTAAGAACTTTCCCATATGCGAGTTTTGAAACTTGTATATATGGTCATGCCGTTGCCATTTTAAATATGTAGTTTTTGAACAGTATCATTTAAACAATATTACGTCGATAGTATTATTTTAATCAAATATATCGTCAGGTGGGAGGAAGAAGGTTACGATTCGAAATTGGCCACAAAAAAGTAACGATACGGATAAAGCCACAAAAAGGTTCAGATTCGAAATTGGCCACAAAAAAGTTACGATTCGGATAAAGCCACAAAAAGGTTCTGATTCGGGTTTAGCCACAAAAAGGTTACGATTCGGTTGCTTATTTTTTCCTTTGATGTTTTGAATGAGAACCGCTGTTAAAAACATAAGAGTTTGTCTCCTATATCTTGAGTACTCATAAATATTATAATTATGTTTTCATTTTTTTTATGAAGAGGCAATTTTATAAACCTATAGTTTTTAATTTAGTAAGTATAAATCATATATTGAAATATATTATTACTTTTTATAATCTTATTAAATAAAAATTAATTGATTTATTTCATAAATTAAAAATCTTTTTACTTTAACGTTATCAATGTAAGAATAAAAAATTCATAAATTTTATAATTTAATAAAAATTCGCAAACATTAGTTAAATTGACGTGAAATTGTTTATATATATATATATATATATATATATATATATATATATATATATATATATATGGGACATTTCACGCCAACTGAGAGCAAAAAAATAAAAATCGCTGAAACTCTGAGAATATATTCTTTCTGTTACCCGAAATATGTAAAAAAATTTTCAATGATCTAGATTGAGAGGATCAAGAGCTATAGATCCTTGAAATTTGAAAATTTTTCAAAATTTTTGAAAAAGTTCCTACTTTATGATTTTTTTTCTGAAAATCCTGATGTTTTAGAGAGAAATTCATAAGAATAATTCTTGTTGTACATGAAGAGGAGAGCTGGCATGATTTTTTACAGACCTGAATTTTGAAGTTTTCTATTGGTTCTTACATGTATTACATCGTAATTGTAATTACTCACTGTTTGCCACTTCGGAAATTGCTTTTCGAGGGCTTATTTTTTTCTATTTTTTATGAACTTTGAATCAAATTTTGGTTCGTGTAAGCAAAAGTCACCAATAAAGAGTTATGACAGTTTGAAATATATATTTTCATGTATAATTTATTTTCAATATGAAAAATAAATCATACATGAAAATATATATTTATATTCAATATGAAAAATAAATCACTTTTGCTTACACGAACCAAAATTTATTTTAAAGTTCATAAAAAATAGAAGAAAATAAGCCCTCGAAAAGCAATTTCCGAAGTGGCAAACAGTGAGTAATTACAATTACGATGTAATACATGTAAGAACCAATAGAAAACTCCAAAATTCAGGTCTGTAAAAAATCATGCCAACTCTCCTCTTTATGTACAACAAGAATTATTCTTATGAATATCTCTCTAAAACATCAGGATTTTCAGAAAAAAAATCATCAAAGTAGGGACTTTTTCAAAAATTTTGAAAAATTTTCAAATTTCAAGGATCTATAGCTCTTGATCCTCTCAATCTAGATCATTGAAAATTTTTTTACATATTTCGGGTAACAGAAAGAATATATTTTCAGAGTTTCAGCGATTTTTATTTTTTTGCTCTCTCAGTTGGCGTGAAATGTCCCATATATATATATATATATTGGAAGGCTTTAGATAGTGAAAATATTCATCAACAAATACAATCTAAATTATGAGTCTCTAAGTAAAAAATCAATCATTAAATTTGACAATAAAAACATATTAATTAGATGTTATGATTGATTATTAGCTATTGATGCTGATAAAGCGAAAGATTCACGTATTCTCATGGAAAAAGATTTAATTCCTGCCAAGTACCATAAATTCTATAAAAATTTATTACGTTGAAATATATATGTATGATTATTAATTTAATAAATATATTTATATTTATATAAAAAATACTGTTAAGAATCGTTCATTTTGTTGGCATTGCCTCACAGTGTCAATCAATTTTAAATTAATTTTTAATAATTTTATGTCACTTTTTAATAAGTATGTTTAAATCATTTTTATAATATTTTCATGAAATATTTTTAAAGTAATTTTTGTTTTCTTTAAAAATTATTTTTAAATTAATTCAGTAAATAATTTAAAACAATTATTACAGTATTCTTTTAAATTCATCAAAAAAGCTAAGATAACATTATATTATAGAAGGAATTTTGCAATTGATTGCTTTTTTATGGAAAATATGAAAAAATAATTCTAATATTTATGAGTGCTTGGATATCGGAGATACGTTCTTATGTTTTCAACAGCGGTTCTCATCCAAAACATCGGAGGAAAAAATAAGCAGCTGAATCGTAACCTTTTTGTGGATAAACCCGAATCTGAACCTTTTTGTGGCTTTATCCGAATCGTAACTTTTTTGTGGCCAATTTCGAATCTGAACCTTTTTGTGGCTTTATCCGAATCGTTACTTTTTTGTGGCCAATTTCGAATCGTAACCTTCTTCCTCCCACCTGACGATATGTACTTTAACGTGATCATCAAAATTTTATTCTTATTATTATTTTTTATACTTTAATCTAAAAATTGGGTAAACATTTTGTTTAATTTTATAAATTGTAGAATATTATATGTCTTTGAAATATTTATGTTAGAGAAATTGATGTAGATCTGTCTGATATTCGACAAAGGTTATTCTAATTATCACCTACAAAACAATGTCGAGTGAGTAGATGCCACTTGACGAAGTAGAAGTTGTGCATATTGAAAAAATAGTATTTTAAAGAATAATTTGTGTTCCGTTTTTGCACGTAGCACTTAACCTACAAAAAATGGAAAAAAGAAAGAAAGGAGAATGGAAAAGTATAGCTGTGTAAATTGCCCTACTTTAAATACTGAAATTTTTATTGTCAGGTTTAAAGAAGTCTCAAACCACTGTTTTTTCTGTTGATTATAGTCAGGTCAACTTAAGAATGAATAACAATCAATTATCATCATTACTTGGTGGAAAGTTTTTGATTAGATGTGTCTATTTTTCTCCATCAGATAAAATGTGTATAAAGCTCATTAAAAAAAGATGAAAGGGTTAAATTTAAGATATTCTGATCATAAAATAATCATAGTTGGTGACTCTAATTTACCAAATATGATATGGACTGATGATCCTTTATATGTCAGATTTTCTTCAGAGATAAATTTATGCAGATTAGGTAAGACCGATATTGTGTATGGAACCTACTCTCAAGTACATTATGAACAAGTGTATCCTGTGTTGGATTCTAAAAGTTTTTGTCTAGATTTGTTATTTGCTCCAAGAGGATTTGTTGTACGTCAAATGTTCAATGACTTTTTTGTAAAAACTAATAAACATCACTTGGCACAACTGCTTAGTATATCATCACCAAATACGTGTCAGTTTTATAATGGATTTGATAATGTTATTTTGCATTTCCATTTTTCAAAAATAAATTTTAAGAATTCAAATTCCTTTTTTAATGAAATAAATTTAAAAAATGTTTTGAATGATATTGATAACGATGTAAATGTTGATAAATTTTATAATAAAATAAATAAAGTCTTATATACAAATGTTCCTCATTTTATGAACCGTCCCAATAAGTAACTGCATTGGTATGATGAGAGATTAGAGGATGCCATTATATTGGAAAAATACTATTATTTTTGGAAAAATATAAATGTCTTCAATTTCAATATTCAGTTTGAAAAAAGAGACATTATTGTACAGCACTGTGCAGAAAGGGCTTTGATGGTTTGCTTTTTAATTCACAAATAATAATTTTCATATTTTTACAAGTATTATTGATGTCTGTTTAGTATTTATTAAGTGCAATATAATCATATTTTGAAGATAAATAGGATCGCTTAAGGCTTTTTCTTAATTTTGCATTTGAAATGGAAAAGTATGAATCAATTTAAGTATTCAAATATTATTTGAAATACATTATTTAAATAAATAGAAACTTTTTATATTATTTTTTATAATATAATATTATGTCTGTAAAATAGTGAAGTTCACAAATCTAAGTGAGCTCGAAAGGATTGTGAAACTCGATATCCTATTGAAAAATTCATATGAATTTTTAAATGAATTTTCAATATAAATTTTTCATATGAATTATTCATATATTCAATATGCATTTTTGTTTTATTTTTATACATTAAAAAATTCATATGAAAAATTTACATAAAAAATTCAAATTAAAAATTTATATAAAAAATACATATAAAAAATTTATATGTATACGAAAACCAAAATTTCAGACTTCAATATTACCATGGTAATATTCATGTGTACATGTACCCAATTATTTCCTAAAATTAATGCAAACTTGGTGATATGAATATGATAAATGTATCGGCATTGTATATATTCTTATGTATTGTTTTTGCATCTGTTCTATGATTCAATAGATGTTGGAAACATTTAAGATTGTATCTTTGATTTCTACCATTAAAATCCTCGATTATTAAAACTATGTTATATTGGTCAACGAATAAAAATATAATATAGATACAAATAAAACCTATAGAACGAATCATTATACCTAAATAATCACTTAATATTTTACTTGATTAATCACCTGATTTTTCATTTGATTTCATTACCTGATTTTTCATCTGATTAATCACTTGATTTTTTACTTGATTTTTTACTTGATATTTTACTTGATTTTTTACTTGATTAATCACCTGATTTTTCATCTGATTGAGTACTTGATTTTTCACTTGATTTTTCACTTGATTAATCACCTGATTTTTCATTTGATCTCATTACCTGATTTTTCATTTGATTTCATTATCTGATTTTTCATCTGATTAATCACTTGATTTTTCACTTGATTAATCACCTGTCAGATTATGTCATAAAGTCAGGTGATTTATCAGGTGAATAATCATATAATAAATAAGATGATAAATCAGATGATAAATCAAGTGATTAATCACTTGGCTTTTTTCAGTAGGGGGTTAATTAATTCATATATTTATAATTGTATAACATAATTTATTCAATTAAAGTTTTATTCAGGTATCATTCGGAGAATAAAGTATTTAAATTAATTTCATGAGGATACATTAGTATTTAAAAATTTACTTGTAAACAATTCTTCATAAATAACATTTATGTAACCTTAATCACATATTTATATGTACGTGTGTTCGTGATCATATGAATTGTGATTTATATAAAATTTGTTAAGAATTAAATATATATATATATGCTGAAAATAACCATTTTCAAACCGTTATATCATATTTACAAATTATATTATGATTTTTTATTTTATTACAATTAATTCATAGTAGTTTTCATAATTTTTGATGTTTATCAGCCTCTAAAAGTAGAAAGACACTTAAATAAATTAGTTAATATAAAAGCAATTCTATTAGGATTGGTGATTGTGATGTCACACAGGCAAGGTGGCCGCGAGGAGTAGAGTACATGTTATGTAAACACATAGTTTTCTTATAAATAAATAATGTCAGTTCAAATAAAATCAACGTACGCTCGAATTTTCAGCATAGATATTGAAATTTACGAGAGGAATGATGAAATTAAAAAGAATATATACAAAAATCAACCAAAAAGCAAAGTTTATTGCTGTGTTTTTGGATGTTCGAGTCAAAAGTGCAAAAATCTAGACCTAAGTATTCATCATTTTCCAAAAGCTGGAACAGAAAAAGTAGAATATGTAACTAAATTAGGTTTAAAAGAATTTGCTGATGGATAAAAAATATGGGAACAAGTTTTAAAAGTAGGCAAAACAGTTACTCCTACTATGAGAATTTGCTAGCTTCATTTTGTTGAAGAGGATTATAATACAGAAAATATACCAGGGGAAACAATGAAAAAAAATCTTTTATATTGTAAAATATAAATTTGAAATCATATTCAGCACAGCTATAACTTGCAGGTGTCAAAACTGAATGTAGATTTTTTAAATTAACTAGTATACCATCTAGATACTTACCAAAGTCTAGTGTAGAGAAACTCTTTTCATCATCTGCGAAAGATAAAAAAAAAAGTAGATTAGAAAAACGTTTGGAAAAATTAAAAATAAATGAAAACAGTAAGGTTGTTGATAATATTATTATAAATATTCATGAAGAAGCACATGAACATATTGATGAAGAAGCTGATAAACTCCAGAAAATTGATCAAGAAAAGTTTATGAGTGACCTTGGTATTCGAGTGGATGTCCCTGAGAATTTTTCTCAACTTTTAAAAACAAATCAACAATTAAATACAGCCACTGGCTCTTGAGATTTTCAATTATTAATAGTATTGTAAAGGTTGTTGAAATAGCTATGCCACATTTGAAACAGTATGGGAGTGTAGTAAATATTCGAGACTAGAGATTAAAAAGTTTCAAGCCCAAAAAAATAGAGGACCCAAAAACATAAGGACCCAAAGACTAAGGCCTAGACAAATATAAAACGTAAAAAAATATGAAAATCAAAAAAACGTTGGGCCCAAATAAATAAGAGGCCTTAGAAATATAGGGTCCAAAAAAATAAGACATAGAAAAATGCTAAGCTCGAAAAATATAAGGTCAAGTAAAATATAAAAAAAATTTAGGCCTAAGAAAACATAGGACCCAAAAACATTTTATATACAAATATAGACACCAAAAAATATAAACCCCAAAAAAATATAAATATAAAAAAATATACGGCCTGAAAAAATAAAAGGCTGAAGAAATGAGGTTCAAAAATAATAGGACTTAATAAAATGTAGAGCCCAAAAAAAATAAAGCACAAATAAATATAGGACCCAAAAAAATTTCAGGCCTAAAAAAATATAGGACCCAAGAAAATAAGGCCCAGAAAGATATAAAACCTAAAAAAATAAGGCCCATTAAAATATAGAGCCCAAGTAAATATAAAAATCAAAAAAATATTGGGCCCAGAAATATAAGGACCCAGAAATATAAGGACCCAAAAAATAAGGCTCAAACAAATATAGAGCCTAAGTAAATATGGAAATCGGAAAATCATTGGTCTTAAATAAATAAGAGGCCTCAAAAATATAGGGCCCAGAGAAAATAGGACTCAGAAAAATTTTCGTCTCGAAAAATATAAGGCCTAGTAAAATATATATACAAATATAGACACCAAAAAATATAAACCCCAAAAAAATGTAAATATAAAAAAATATACGGCCCGAAAAAATAAAAGGCTGAAAAAATGAGGTTAAAAAAATAAGACCCGATAAAATGTAGAGCCTGAAAAAAATAAAGCCTAAATAAATATAGGACCCAAAAAAATTTCAGGCCTAAAAAAATATAGGACCCAGAAAAATAAGGCCTAGAAAATTATAGGACCTAAGAAAATAAGGCCCATAGAATTATAAAGCCCAAGAAAATATAAGAATCAAAAAAATATTAGGCCCAAAAACATAAGGACCCAAAAAATAAAGCCCAGACAAATATAAAGCCTGAAAAAATATAAATATCGAAAAAACATTTGTCTTAAATAAATAAGAGTCCTCAAACATATGAGGCCCGAAGAAAATAGGACCTAGACAAATGTAGGTTCCAAAAACATATAGAGCCCAAAAAAATACAGACAAAAAAAATGTAAAGCCTAGGAAAATGTAAATATAAAAAAATATGCGGCCCGAAAGAATAAGAAACTGAAGAAATGACGTTCAAAGAAAAAAGGACTTGATGAATTATAGAGCCCGAAAAAAATAAAGCCTAAATAAATATGGGACCCAAAATAATAAGGCCCAGAAAATTATGGAACCTGAGAAAATAAGGCCCATAGAATTATATCGGCCAAGAAAATATAAGAATCAAAAAAATATTGGGCCCAAAAACATAAGGACCCAAAAAATAAATCCCAGACAAATATAAAGCCTAAAAAAATATAAATACCGAAAAAACATTTGTCTTAAATAAATAAGAGACCTTGAAAATATGAGGCCCGAAGAAAATGGGAATCAGAAAAATGTTGAGTTTGAAAAATATAAGGCCAAGTAAAATATAGAGCCCAAGAAAATATGAATAAAAAAAAATATTAGGCCCACAAAAATCACGAACCGGAAAAATACAAGGCATAAAAAAATAGGACTTAAAAAAATGTAGGGCCCGTAAAAATAAGGCCCAGAAAAATATAGAACATAAAAAAATATGAATTAGAAAAAAATATTGGGCCAAAAGAATAATAGGCTCAAGGAAAATAGGTTTCAGAAAAACGTAGGGTCCGAGAACTATAAGGCCCAGAAAAATAAAAAAACCAAAAAAAATGACCTGAAAAAATTTCAGGCCAAAATAAATAGACGACTCAAAAACATGAAGAACCAAAGAGTAAGGCCCGGACAAATATTAAACCTAAAAAAATATGAAAATCAAAAAAACATTTGCCTTAAATAAATAAGAGACCTCAAAAATATGAGGTCCGGAGAAAATAGGACCTAGACAAATGTGGGTTCCAAAAAAATTTTAGGCCTAAATAATACACGATCTAAAAAAATAAAAGGCTTAAAGAAAAAAGACCCGGACAAATGTTGGTTCTGAAACCATAAAGCCGAAAAAAATATAGACACAAAAAAATATAGAGCCAAGAAAAATGTAAATATGAAAAAATATGCGGCACGAAAGAAAAAAGGCTAAAAAAATAAGGTTCAAAGAATATAGGACTCGATAAAATGTAGAGTCCGAAAAAAATAGAGCCTTAATAAATATAGAACCCAAAAATATTGCAGGCCTAAAAAAATATAGGACCCAAAAAAATAAGGCCCCGAAAATTATAGAACCTGAGAAAATAAGGCCCATAGAATTATAGAGCCTAAGAAAATATACGATTGAAAAAATATTGGGCCCAGAAACATAAGGACCCGCAAAAAAGGCCCAGACGAATATTAGGCCTAAAATTATATGAATATTGAATAAACATTTGTCTTAAATAAATAAGAGACCTTAAAAATATGAGGCCCGAAGAAAATAGGAATCAGAAAAATGTTGAGCTCGAAAAATATAAGGCCAAGTAAAATATAGAGCCCAAGAAAATATGAATGAAAAAAATATTCGGCCCACAAAAATCACGGACCGAAAAAATATAAGGCGTAGAAAAAATAGAACTTAAAAAAATGTAGGGCCCGTAAAAATAAGGCCCAGGAAAATATAGAACACAAGAAAATATGAATTAGAAAAAAATATTAATAATAGGCCCAAGGAAAATAGGTTTCAGAAAAACGTAGGGTCCGAGAACTATAAGGCCCAGAAAAATAAAAAGACCAAATAAAATGACCTGAAAAAATTTCAGGCCAAAAAAAAATAGACGATTCAAAAACATGAAGACCCAAAGAGTAAGGCCCGGACAAATATTAAACCTAAAAAAATATGAAAATCAAAAAAACTTTTGCCTTAAATAAATAAGAGACCTCAAAAATATGAGTCCGGAGACAAATGTAGGTTCCAAAAAAATTTTAGGCCTAAATAATATACGATCTAAAAGAATAAAAGGCTTAAAATAATAAGACCCGGACAAATGTTGGTTCTGAAAACATAAAGCCGAAAAAAATATAGACACAAAAAATTTAGAGCCCAGAAAAATGTAAACATGAAAAAATATGCGGCACGAAAGAAAAAAGGCTAAAAAAATAAGGTTCAAAGAATATAGGACTCGATAAAATGTAGAGTCCGAAAAAAATAGAGCCCAGATAAATATATTACCCAAAAAAATATAGGACCCAAAAAAATAAGGCCCCGAAAATTATAGAACCTGAGAGAATAAGGCCCATAGAATTATAGAGCCCAAGAAAATATACGTTTCAAAAAAATATTGGGTCCAGAAACATAAGGACCCAAAAAAAGGCCCAGACAAATATTAGGCCTAAAATTATATGAATATTAAATAAACATTTGTCTTAAATAAATAAGAGACCTTAAAAATATGAGGCCTGAAGAAAATAGGAATCAGAAAAATGTTGAGCTCGAAAAATATGAGGCCAAGTAAAATATAGAGCCCAAGAAAATATGAATAAAAAAAAATATTAGGCCCACAAAAATCACTAACCGAAAAAATATAAGGCATAAAAACAATAGGATTTGAAAAAATGTAGGGCCCGAAAAAATAAGGCCCAAGAAAATATAGAACACAAGAAAATATGAATTAGAAAAAAATATTAGGCCCACAAAAATCAGGGACCAAAAAATAATAAGGTATAAAAAAAATAAGACTCGAAAAAATGAAGGGCCCGAAAAATATGGAGCGCGAAAAAATAAGCCCAAGGAAAATATAGAGCATAAGAAAATATAAGAATAATATTGGGCCACGAAAATAATAGGCCCAAGGAAAATTGGTTTCAGAACAATTTAGGATCAGAGAACTATAAGGGCCAGAAAAATAAGAAAGACCAAAAAAGTGACCTGAAAATATTTCAGACCCAAAAGAATAGACGACCCAAAAACATAAAGACCCAAAGAGTAAAGCCCGGACAAATACTGAACGTAAAATAATATGAAAATCAAAAAAACGTTGGGCCCAAATAAATAAGAGGTTTTAAAAATATAAGGCCCAAGAAAAAAGACCCAGATAATAAGAGGCCTCAAAAATATGAGGCCCGGAGAAAATAGGACCCAGACAAATGTAGGTTCCAAAAACATTTTAGGCCTAAAAAATATACGACCCAAATAAATAAAAGGCTTATAAAAATAACACCCGGACAAATGTTGGTTCCAAAAACATATAAAGCCGAAAAAAATACAGACACAAGAGAAGGTAGAGCCCAGGAACATGTAAATATGAAAAAATATTCGGCCTGAAAGGAAGAAGGCTAAAAAAATAAGGTTTAAAGAAAATAGAACCTGATAAAATGTACAGCCCAAAAAAATAGAGCCTAAATAAATATAGGAACCAACAAAATTTTAGGCCTAGATAAATATAGGACCCAAAAAAATAAGGCCCAGAAAATTATAGAACCAGAGAAAATAAGGCCCAGAAAATTATAGAACCAAAGAAAATAAGGCCCATAGAATTATAGATCCCAAAAAAATATACAAATCAAAAAAATATTGGGCCCAGAAACATAAAGACCCAAAAACAGACCCAGACAAATATAAAGCTCAAAATAATATGAATATCGAAAAAACATTTGTCTTAAATAAATAAGAGAATTCAAAAATATAAGGCCTGAAGAAAATAGGAATCAGAAATATGTTAAACTCGAAAAATATAAGGCCAAGTAAAATATAGAACCCAAGAAAATATAAATTAAAAGAAAAAATTAGGTTCACGAAAATCAGGGAGCGAAAAAATATAAGGCTTGAAGAAAATAGGAATCAGAAAAATGTTGAGCTCGAAAAATATAAGGCCAAGTAAAATATAGAACCCAAGAAAATATAAATTAAAAAAAAAATTAGGCTCACAAAAATCAGGGACCGAAAAAATATAAGGCATTAAAAAATAGAACTCGAAAAAATGAAGAGTCCGAAAAATATAGAGCTTGAAAAAATAAGGTCCAGAAAAATATAGAGCACAAGAAAATATGAAAATGAAAAAATATTGGATCAAAAAGTAATAAGCCCAGAAAAATAGGTTTTAGAAAAATGTAGGGTCTGAGAACTATAAGGCCCAGAAAAATAAAGAGACCAAAAAAAATGACCTGAAAAAATTTCAGGCCCAAAAAAATAGACAACTCAAAAACATTAGGACCCAAAGAGTAAGGCCCGGACAAATATCGAGCCTAAAAAAATATTAAAATCAAAAAAACGTTGGGCCCAAATGAATAAGAGGCCTTAGAAATAAAGGGCTCAAAAAAATAGGACACAGAAAAATGCTAAGCTCGAAAAATATAGGGTCAAGTAAAATATAAAGCCCAAAAAAATATAGAGCCCAAAAAATATGAATAAAAAAAAAATATTAGGCCCAAAAGTATTAGAGGCCAAAAAAATATCAGGTATAAAAAAAATAGGACTAAAATATATGAAGGGCCCGAAAAAATATAGGACCCAAAAAAATTTTACGACCAAAAAAATATAGATCCCAAAAAATTTCAGGTCCAAAAAAATCAGGGACCCAAAAAATAAGGCCCAGAAAAATATAGAGCCTAAAAAAATTAAAGAATCATAAAACTCTTTGGCACAAAAAAATAAGAAACCCAAAAAAAATTTAGGCCAAAGGAACTGTAGGACCCAAAAACATTTTATATACGACTATAGACATCGAAAAATATAAAGCCCAAGAAAATATAAATATAGAAAAATATATGGTTGGAAATAATAAAAGGCTAAAGAAATGAGGTTAAAAAAAAATAGGACTCGATAAAATGTAGAGCCCGTGAAAAATAAAGCACAAATAAATATAGGATCCAAAGAAATTTCAGGCCTAAAAAAATATAGGACTTAAGAAAATAAGGCCCAGAAATATATAAAACCTGAAAAAATAAGGATCATTAAAATATAAAGCCCAAGGAAATATAAAAATCAAAAAAGTTTTGGGCCCAGAAACATAAGGACCCAAAAAATTAGGCACAGACAAATATAGAGCCTAAGTAAATATGGAAATCGAAAAATCATTGGTCTTAAATAAATGAGAGGCCTCAAAAATATAAGGCCCAAAGAAAATAGGACTTAGAAAAATGTTCAGCTCGAAAAATATAAGGCCTAGTAAAATATAGAGCACAAGAAAATATGAATGAAAAAAAATATTAGGCCCAGAATAATCAGAGACCAACAAAATATTAGGCATAAAGAAAATAGGACTGAAAAAAATGAAGGGCCCAAAAAATATAGAGCTCGAAAGAATATGAAACCCGAAAAAATTTCAGGACAAAAAAAAATATAGAACCCAAAAAATTTCAGGTCCAAAACAATATAGGACCTAAATAATTACGGCCCAGGATAATATAAAGCCCAAGAAAATATAAGAATCAAAAAGATATTAAGCCAAAAAAATAAGCGGGCTAAACAAAAAAGGACTCGAAAAAATGTAGGGCCCAAAATATATGAAGCTCAAAAAAATATAGGACCCAAAAACATAAGGCCCAGGAGCCTAAGAAAATATAAGAATTGAAAAAGTATTGGGCCCTCAATGAGGCATGAAGAAAATAGGACACGAAAAAATTGTAGGGCTTGAAAAATATACAGCCCGAAATAATATAGGACCAAAAAAATTTTAGGACCAAAAAAATATAAGATCAAAAATAATTTTAAGGCCCAAAAAAATATAGGACTTGAAAAAAAAGGCGTAGGAGAATATAGAGCCCAAAAAATATTGCGCCCAAAAAAATTAGAGGCCTAAGAAGAATGGGTCTCAGAAAAATGTAGGACCCGAAAACTCTAAGGCCCAGAAAAATAAAAAGACCAAAAAAATGAATGACCTAAAAAAATTTTAGTCCCAACAAAATATAGTACCCAAAAACTTAAAAACCCTAAAAATAGAGCATAAAAAATGATAATCAAAAAAACATTGAGCCCGAATAACTAAGAGGCCTTAAAAATATAGGGCTTAAAAAAATAAGACTTACAAAAATGTTGAGCTCGAACAAAATGAGGCCCAGGAAAATGAAGAGCCCAAAAAAATTTAAGAATAAAAAAAAAATTTGGCCTAAAAAAATAAGAGACACAAAGAAAATAAGACTCGAAAAATTAGAGCCCAAAAAAATATAGAGCCCAAGAAAATATAAATATAAAAAAACTATTGGGCCCAAAAAACTTAGAGGCCAAAAAAATAAGACCTAGGAAAATTCAGGATCCAAAAACATATAAAGCCCTAAAAATATAGACACCAAAAAAATATAAGGCCCAAAAAATAAGGCTCAGAAAAATATAGAGCCCAAGAAAATATAAGAATAAAAAAAGAAGGGCCCAATAAGAATGGTTATTGAATAAAAATATAAGACCCAAAATAATATAAGGCTCAAAAAAATGTAGTCTAAGAAAAGTTTTTGAGTGATGAGTACTAAATATATAGGACACAATGAAAATCGCTATTCTTATTACCTAAAGATTAGACACATTTAGAAAATATGGAGAACCGGAGAAACAGAAAAAAAAAGTGGTATCACTTTAACATAATATAAGACTAGCAAAAAATACCTCGCTCCGACCGTCGCTTGGTTGAATATTCATATATTATATTATTATGTATAAATTAGCTAATTTTAAAATGAAAACGAATTAAAACTTATGAATGTTGATATTGCTGTTTTATAATAACTCGAATTTTTTGTTATTTATAAAAAAGATTAATTAAAGTTACAATTAGCATAAAAATTGTTTAAATACAAATTATATCATAATGAATTCAGAATTTGTTCTACTAAATTGCTTTTGAATCAATGAAAAAATATCATATGAATTCATTCTTTGAAATCACGTGTTTCAATCACGGACCATGAAATAATCAAAAACAGTATTTGACGTTTACTAGAACTAACATCTGCACGGAGAAAGAAAAGTATTGTTAAAATACGTTCTAAATATAATATATCTAATTTATGTATTAAAGTATTTGAAAAAAAGGA
This sequence comes from Anastatus disparis, assembly GCA_017163975.1. Lineage (NCBI taxonomy): Eukaryota > Metazoa > Arthropoda > Insecta > Hymenoptera > Eupelmidae > Anastatus > Anastatus disparis. The sequence goes on from JAFFSR010000073.1 coordinate 215,947, forward strand.
AAGATATAATTTCAATTAGTACTATAGATTGAATTTTGGAGACTAATGTTGGTACTATTAGATTATAGAGTAAAAGCATAAATTTGCGATGCTTAGTCTCTTTTTTTAGTACTAAGATTGATATTTTACCTACTTGATTCAAGGTCAATATTTCGCAGAAAATGTGATTGTTAATCTGTTCTTATGCGGCTTATCCTGTTACTAAAATTAAAAATTATTAAATCTAAAATTATTTATATAATATATAACACTTTAAAATCACTAGTGATTAATAATCTAATTCGTGATATTTAAGGAATAGAACGATACATATTTATCCATATTCCATTTTAAAATAGTAACTTTTAAATTTTAAATTAAATATTAGTATTTGCCTTTTCATATATTGTATTATAATATATATATAAATTTGCTAAGTTCATTGACAATAGTATTTTAATATAAATGTGTATCTACTTTTATTTCATACATTTATATTATATTGCATCAAAATTGAAAATATTAAACTTTTTGTATAATAATATACTTTGATGGAAGTAAATATTTATTATTGACAATCCTAGTATAGAATTCGAATACGAATTTTAATTAAAGGCGTGGAAACGAAAAGGGCTTATAGCCAATGTTATTAAAATGGGCTATAAGCCCTTTTCGTTTCCATGCCCTCAATTATACTCATAACCGTATGTATTATTATAATATTTCATCACAAACATTATTTAAAATAACGATATTAGATTTTCCATACGATTATTGAACTAAAGAAAAATTTATTTCTTAAAATTATAATTTAGATCATGAAGGAAAAAAGAATTGTTGTTTGTTTATTACAATTATATTATAAAGTAAAAAGTAACGATGATAAAAAATTTGTTCTTGTGGTAAAATATAAACCCATAAACCTATATACCATAAACCCATAAACCATATACCCATAAACCATAAATAATGAACCATAAATCCATGAACCATGAACCATAAACCCATGAACACATGAACCATAAATCCATAAACTATAAACCCATAAACCCATTGACCACAAACCATGAACCCATGAACCGTGAACCCATAACCCATAAACTTATAAACCAAAAAACTATAAACCATATACCCATAAAACAAAAACCATAAACGCATTTACCCATAGATCCATAATTCCATGAAGCATAAGCCTATAGACCCATAAACCATTAACCCATGAATCATAAATCCATAACCCTAAAGCCATGAACCATAATCCTATAAACCATAAACTTATAAACCATGAACCCATTAACAATAAACCATAAACCATTAACCCATTAACATATACATCCCATAAATCATAAAGCCAAATAACATAAACCCGTAAACGATAAACCATAAACCCATGAACCATAGACATATACACCATGAACCTATAGACCATAAACCCATAAACTATAAACATATGAAGTATAAGCCCATAAAACATAAACTTATAAACAATGAACCCATTAACCATAAACCCATTAACCACAAACCATATACCCATTAACGATAAATCCAAATAACATAAACCATGGGCTATACATCCATAAAATCATCACTCATAAACCCATTAACCATAAACATATAAACCATATATCATAAACTATGAACTCATAAACCATAAACCATGAACCCATAAACCATAAACTCATTAACTATAAACTCATGAGCTATAAATCTATAAACCATAAACCCATAGACCATCAACCCATATACCTTAAACTCATTAACCCATATGCCAATAAACCCATATACCCACAAACCATAAATTATAAACCCATGAACCATAAACCTATTAACTCAAAACCCTTTAACTCTAAACCTGTAACCTTCATACACATTAACCATAAACTCAACAACCATAAACCCATGAATCATAAACCTATAAATCATGAACTTATAAACCAAAAACTCATAAACGATAAACTTATGAACCATAAACCCTTTAATCATAAACCCATAAACTATAAACCTATAAACCATGAACCCATAAACCTGGATCCATTAACAACTAACCATAAACCTATATACTATAAACCCATTAACCAGAATCCACGAACCCATAGACCATAAGCCTATCAACCATGGACACATCAACCCATATACCCATCAACACACAGACCATGAACCCATAAACTATAAACCCATAAACCATAAACATATAAACTAGATACAAAGAAACCATAAACCCATGGACCTAAAATTTATGTACCATAAATTCATTAACAACAAAACATAAGTTTATAAACCATAAATCCATGAACCATAACCCCATAAACCCATAAACTCATGAACCGTAGCCCCATTAACTATAAGCTATTAACCCATAAACCATAAACCCATAACCCACGGACCCATAAAATTATTTACTCATAAATCCATGAATGTACAAACCATGAACCTATAAACCATAATCCAATAAACCACCAACTTATGAACCATAAACCCATAAACCATAAGCCTAATAATCATATACCCATAAACCATGAACCTATGAACCATAAACTTATAAACCATAAATCATAAATGTATAAACCATGAATTATGAACATATAAACCATAAATTCATAACCATGAACATATAAACCATATACCCATGAACTATAAACCCATAAACCATAAACCATAAACATATAAACCATGTACCAATAAACTATAAATCCATAAACTATGAACCCATAAACCACTTAACCACAAACCATAAACCCATGAACCGTGAACCCATAAACCATAAACTTATAAACCAAAAAACTATAGACCATATACCCATAAAACAAAAACCATAAACGCATTTACCCATAAACCCATAAACCCATGAACCATAAGCCTATAGACCCATAAACCATCAACCCGTAAATCATAAATCCATAGCCCTAAAGTCATAAACCATAATCCTATAAACCATAAACTTATAAACCATAAACTCATAAACAATAAACCATAAACCATGAACCCATTAACATATAAACCCATATATCATAAAGCCTAATACCATAAACCCGTAAAAGATAAACCATAAACCCATAAACCATAAACTTATACACCATGAACCTATAGACCATAAACCCATAAACTATAAGCATATAAAGTATAAACCCATTAAACATAAGCTTATAAACAATGAACCCATTAACCATAAACCCATAAACCACAAACCATTTACACAATAACGATAAATCCAAATAACATAAAACATGAACTCGAAAAACATAAATCATAAACTATACAACCATGAACCCATCACCCATAAACCCGCTAACCATAAACATATAAACCATGTCCCATAAACTATAAACTCATAAACCATGAACCATGAACCCACAAACCATAAACTCATTAGCTATAAACTCATGGGCTATAAACCTATAAACCATAAACCCATAGACCATCAATCCATATACCTTAAATCCATTAACCCATATACTAATAAACCCATATACCTACAAACCATAAATTATAAACCCATGAACCATAAACCTATTGACTCTAAACCTGTAAACTTCATACACATTAACCATAAACTCAACAACCATAAACCCATAAACTATGAACCTATAAACCATAAACCCATAAACCTGGATCCATTAACAACAAACCATTAACCCATATACTATAAATTCATTAACGACAATCCACGAACCCATAGACCATAAGCCCATCAACCATGGACACATTAACCCATATACCCATCAACACAGAGACCATGAACCCACAAACTATAAACCTATGAACCATAAATATATAAACTAGATACTAATAAACCATAAACCCATAGACCTAAAATTTATATACCATAAATTCATTAACAACGAAACATGAGTTTATAAACCATAAATCCATGAACCATAACCCCATTAACCCATAAACTCATGAACCGTAGCCCCATTAACTATAAGCTATTAACCCATAAACCATAAACCCATAACCCACATACCCATAAAATTATTTATTCATAAATCCATGAATGTACAAACCATGAACCTATAAACCATAATCCAATAAACCACCAAATTATAAACCATAAACCCATGAACCATAAGCCTAATAACCATATGCCTATGAACCATGAACCTTTGAACCATAAACTCATGAACCATGAGATCATAAACCATTAATACATAAATTATGAGCTTATAAACCATAAATCATAAATCAATAAACCATAAACTCATGAACCATAAGATCATAAACCATTACTACATAAATCATGAACTTATAAACCATAAATCATAAATCAATAAACCATAAATTACGAACATATAAACCATAAATTCATAACCATGAACATATAAACCATATACCCATGAACTATAAACCCATAAACCATAAACCATGAACCCATAAACCATAAACTCATTAACTATAAACTCATGAGCTATAAATCAATAAACCATAAACCCATGGACCATCAACCCATATACCTTAAATCCACAAACCATAAACCCATGAACCAGAAACCATAAACCCATTAACCAAAGACTCATAAACTATAAACGCATAAACCATAAACCCATCAAACTTAAACCACAACTCATGCACCATAAACCAATAAACCATAAACCCATTACCCTATGTACCTATAAACCCGTATACCCATAAACCCGTATACCCATGAACCCGTATACCCATAAACCCGTATACCCATAAACCATAAACCATAAACCTATGAACGATATACCCATAAATCAAAAACTCATAAACTATACACCCAGAAACCCGTTAACTATAAACCCATAAATCATAAACCCATGAACCATAAACCATAAACCGATAAACCATAAATTATTAACCCATGAACCATGAACCTATCAACTCTGAACCCATTAACTCTAAACCTGTAAACTTTATAGACATTAACCATAAACCCATAAATCATAAACTTATAAACCAAAAACTCATAAATTATAAACTTATGAACCATAAACCCTTTAATCATAAGCCCATAGACTATAAACCTATAAACCATGAACCCATAAACCTGGATCCATTAACAACAAACCATAAACCCCTATACTATAAACCCATTAACGACAATCCACGAACCCATAGACCATAAGCCCATTAACCATGGACACATCAACCCATATACCCATCAACATACAGACCATGAACCCATGAACTATAAACCCATGAACCATAAACATATAAACTAGATACCAATAAACCATAAACCCATAAACCTAAAATTTATATACCATAAATTCATTAACAACGAAACATAAGTTTATAAACCATAAATCCATGAACTATAACCCCATAAACCCATCAACTTATAAACCGTAGCCCCATTAACTATAAGCTATTAACCCATAAACCATAAACCCATAACCCACGGACCCATAAAATTATTTACTCATAAATCCATGAATGTACAAACCATGAACCTATAAACCATAATCCAATAAACCACCAACTTATAAACCATAAACCCATGAACCATAAGCCTAATAAACATACACCCATGAACCATGAATCTATAAACCATAAACTCATAAACCATAAGATCATAAACCATTACTACATAAATTATAAACTTATAAACCATAAATCATAAATCAGTAAACCATGAATTATGAACATATAAACCATAAATTTATAACCATGAACATATAAACCATATACCCGCAAAATAAAAACCCATAAACCATAAACCATGAACCTATAAACCATAAACTCATTAACTATAAACTCATAAGCTATAAATCTATAAACCATAAACCCATAGACCATCAACCCATATACCATAAATCCACGAACCATAAACCCATGAACCAGAAGCCATAAACCCATTATCCAAAGACTCATAAACTATAAAAGCATAAACCATAAATCCATCAAACTTAAACCACAACTCATGCACCATAAACATCTAAACCATAAACCCATTAACCTATATACTTATAAACCCGTATATCCATGAACCCGTATACCTATAAACCCGTATACCCATAAACCATAAACCATAAACCTATGAACCATAAACCTATGAACGATATACCCATAAACCAAAAACTCATGAACTAGAAACCCATAAATCATAAACCCATGAACCGGAAACTTATGGATCATAAACCCATAAACCATAAACTTATAAACCATAAACCCATTAACCATTAACCCATGAACTTCAAACCCGTAAGCCCATAGATCCATGAATCCATAAACCATAAATCCATAAACTATACACCCAGAAAACAATAAACCCATTACCCATAAACTATGAACCCATAAAGTATAAAATCGTAAACTATAAACCTATATATCCTTAAACCATAAATTCATAAACCATAAACCCATAAACCATAAGCCTAATAACCATATACGCATGAACCATGAACCTATAAACCATAAACTCATAAACCATAAGATCATAAACCATTAATACATAAATTATGAACTTACAAACCATAAATCATAAATCAATAAACCATAAATTATGAACATATAAACCATAAATTCATAACCATGAACATATAAACCATATACCCATGAACTATAAACCCATAAACCATAAACCATGAACCCATAAACCATAAACCCATTAACCTATATACCTATAAACCCGTATACCCATGAACCCGTATACCCATAAACCCGTATACCCATAAACCCGTATACCCATAAACCCGTATATCCATAAACCATAAACCATAAACCTATGAACGATATACCCATGAACCAAAAACTTATAAACTATACACCCAGAAACCAGAAACTCATGAACTAGAAACCCGTTAACTATAAACCCATAAACCATAAACCCATAAATTCGCAAACCATAAACCATAAACCCATGAACCATAAACCATAAACCCATAAACCAAAAATCCATAAAGCACAAACCCATAAACCATAAACCCATAAATCATAAGATCATAAACCATTTATACATAAATTATAAACCCATAATCCATAAATCATAAATCAATAAACCTTAATTATGAACATATCTTTCTTCTATCTATATTATAAATGATTTTTACCGCTGCCGCTGCCGCCGCCGCTGACAGTCTCTCAAAATCCTTTCTTAACCTTTTTTTTTACTGATAATAGGGCTCATGGACGAAGATAAAGATATTTTTTTTTAAATTTAATAAAAAGGAGCATTTATAAGATCTTGAATAACCAAACAACTAAGACTCTAACGAAAAAATGTTTGAATAATAAAATAAAGAACAGATGCAATGCTTTATTTTAAGCTCAGTTGCATCAAAAAGGCTCCTATGGTTTAAAAGTTACAGGTGATTAGAATATTCTAATAAAATAGCGTAAAAAATTGATGATGTGTTACGTGCTAAAAATTTAACAAATATGTTGTAATTTTTAATTAGGCACAACTTTTAAAACACAGAGGTTTTTTTAGTAAAACAAAGTTTAAATTAAAGCATTCAATCTGTACTTTGTTTTATTTTCTATATATTTTTTAGTAAGAGTCTAACTTGTTTAGTTATTTAAGATCTTGTAAATGCTCCTTTATATTATATTTTCAAAAACATGTCTATATCTCCGTCTATGTGGCCTATTCAAAGAAAAGAAAAAACATGGTTTCATTTTTTTTCATCAAAAAATCATATTTTGCAGTTTCAGCCAAATCCGTTACCCGAAGGTCGAGTATTCTTCTTGTAAGTTTAGCTAATTTATTGTGAATTTTATTTAAAATTTTAATTTTTTTACTCAAAATCTGATAAATGAGGTCAATCTAATTTAACATATCATAAGATCATTTTTTTTTTTATATTCTAAAAGATTTTGGAAATTTACAAAATGAAAATATTTATTTATACCAGATGAATGAAATCAGAATTAAGCCTTGAAAAGTTAGGAGGTGATTCTCAGGGCATAATGAGAAAGAAAGATCGGTCGGAGATGGTGACCATAACAGCGTCTAATACGCGCTGTATGAATAGATATTTATATCATATGTTATATTTGATATTATGTGTACATTATTAATTATTTAAATATAAAAAATGTATAAATGTATATAAGTATATAAATATAAAATTATTACAAGGGAATATATACATTATAAAATCTATGTATTAAATTCAAAAGGAGGGTTGGCGAGCGAAGCGAGCGGGGGGTATATATTATAAAAGATTCCGCCGCCACCGCTGTCGCTGCCACTGTCGCTGCCGCTGTGTATAAGATATTCGATTTATCCTTGGTCAGCTAGAATTTAGCTAGAATCTAGCTAAAATTAAGTTTAAAGTTAGCTGAAAATCAGCTAAAAGTTACCTAAAAGTTAATTAAAAATTAGCTGCAATTCATATTAGATTTAAGCAATTTTAGATAAATTTTGGTTTGATTTTAGCTGAATTTCAGCTGTATTTTGAATCTATTTATATTATATTCTCTCTATACTACCAAAAGTATATCCCCGCTGTCATCGCTGTCATGGTCAGAAATGTTTGAACTTACATTGCAGCGTTAAATTTGAAATCTTTTTACTACCAGACTGACATTTAAAAAAACTTTTATAAATCAATTACTGACTTTATTCTTTCTTAAGTATTATAATAAAACATATACACGTAGCCCTCATAACACGAAACTTAATTATTAATTCTGTCCTGGTATAAAGCTAGGACTTCACAGACGATTAAATTCATTGAAAGATCATTTAAGATTAACCTCAAAAAAACTTTTAAATAATTAACATTATTTAGTATTTTATATAAAAATTATTTAAAAATTGCAAATTCTTTAACACTTTGATAAAGCTATGTAAGCAAGATTGTGGTTGACGCGATTGCGCGCAGAGGGCTTGACCCCTAGTAAATCATAAATTCATAAATCATAAACCCATAGATTCATAAACCAGAACCCATCAACCATAAACCCATAAACCATAAACCCATAAACCCATTAACGATAAACCCATGAACCATAAACCCATAAACCATGGATCGTGAACTTATAAACCATAAACCCATAAACTTATAAATTATAAACCCATAAGCACATAAATCCATGAATCCATGAGTATATGAACTATAAATCCATAAACCATAAACCCCTGAACCATTAACCCATAAACATTAAACGCATAAACCCACAATCACCAGAATCCACGAACCCATGAATCCATAAACTATCAATCCATAAACCATAAACCCCTAAACCATTAACCCATAACCTTCAAACCCATTAACCATAAACTCATATACCATTGATCCATAAATCATGAAACATAAGCATACGAACCATAAAATAGTAAACAATTAACCTATACATCCATAAATCCATAAATCCATAAATTATAAGCTCATGAACCATGAATTATAAAACCATGAACTATAAACAGATAAACCACAAACCATAAATCATGTACCAATACACTTTAAAACATAAAACCATGAACCATGAACTATAAGTCCTAAGCCCATTAATCTATATCCCATAAATCCATAAACCATAATCTCATGAACCATTAACCCGTAAACTATGAACCCATGAATCGTGAACCCATAAACTAAATACCAAAAACTCATAAACCATGAACCCATAAATCATAAACCCATGAACCATAAACTTATGAATCATAAACCCATAAATCATAAACTTATAAACCATAAACCCATTAACCATTAACCCATAAACTTCAAACCCGTAAGCCCATAAACCCATTAATCCATGAATCCATAAACCATAAATCCATAAACTATTCACCCAGAAAAAAATAAACCCATTAACCATAAACTATGAACCCATAAAGTATAAAATCGTAAACTATAAACCTATATATCCTTAAACCATAAATTCATAAACCATAAACCCATTGGAATATAAACTATAAACCCATAAACCATGAACCCATAACCCATAAATCATAAACCTCTTAACCATAAACCATGAACCGACGTACCATGATATCATAAATTATGAACCCATAAACCATAAACCCATAAACTAATAACCCATAGACTATAAACCCATAAACCGAAAACCGCTAAACCCTTAACCCATAAACCACGAATCATAAACCCATAAACCATGAATCCATAGACGATAAACCTATCAAGTATAAATCCGTAAACCATTAACCCATGAACCATGATCTCACAAACCATAGTCCCGTAAACCATGAATTCATACACCATTAACCCCCAAAACCATTAATCTTGAAATCCAGACACCTATTTACTATTAACCCATAGACCCATAATCCCAAAAAACATATACCTATAAACCATAAATATATAAACCCATAAACTATTAACCTATAAACCATAAACTCATAAACCATAAACTCATAACCCATAAATTCATTAACCCATGTACCACAAAACCTATGAACCATAAACTTATGAACCCATAGAGTATAAAATCATAAACCATAAACCTATTAATCAATAAACCAATAACCATGAATCCATAAACCATAATTCCACTACCCATAAACCCATAAGCGATAAAACCACATACCATAAATCTATAACCTACAAACCATAAAACCATAAACCATAAATTCATAAACGATTAATTTATAAACTACAAACCATCAACTCATAAACCATAAATCCATAGACCATAAACAATAAACCATAAATTCATAAACGAATAACCATGAACTTACAAACCATGAAATCATATACCATGAACCCATAAATCCATAAATCCATTAACCCGTGAAACCATGGACTATGAATCCATTAAGTATAAAACCATAAACGATAAAACCATATACCATAAATCTATAAACTATACACCGTAGACCTATGAATCATGAATCCATAAACCATAAACCCATAAACTATAAACCCATGGACCAAAAACTATAAACTATGAACCCATTTATGGATAAACTATAAACCCATAAGCCAGAAACTTATTCACCATAAAACCAAAAACCCATAACTAATAAAACATGAACCCATGAACCATACACCCATAAGCCATGAACCCATAAACCATAAACTGTAAACCCATAAATCATAAATCCATAAACTACGTATCCACAAACCACAAATTATAAACTCATGAACCATGAACCAAGAATCTATAAATCATAAACCTATATCCCGTAGACCCATAAACCATGAATCTATAGACGATGAACCCATTAACTATGAATCCATGAACTATTAACCCATAAACCATAATTCCATTATCTATGGACCCGTAAAGCATAAATTTATAAACCATCTACCCATAAACCATTAAACTTGAAACTCAGGCACCCATAAACTATGAACTCATAAACCCGTAATCCATAAACTCATAAAGCCATAAACCATAAACCCGTAGACCCTAAACCTATACACCATAGACTTATAAACTCTAATCCCATAAAGCTGATAAACCATGAACCCATAACCTCATAAATTATAAACCTATAAACGATAAACCATAAACCATCAATCCATAAACCATAAACTCATAAACTATTAACCCATTGATCGCAAAGCCCATAACTTATAAGCTTCTAAACCCATAAGGTATAAAATCATAAACCCATAAACCATAAATCCATTAACCATAAACCCATAAACTCATGAACCATAAATTTATGAACCACAAACCATAAACCCATAAACCATGAATCCCCCAATCACAAATCATAAACCCATAAAACATAAATTCATAAATTATGAATTTATTGACCATAAACCCATAAACCCTGAACCTATAAACCATAAACCCATAAACCATTAACTCATAAGCTATAAACACATTAACCATAAACCCATAAACCATAAACCCATAAACCCACGAACCATAAACCCATAAACCATAAGCTATGAATCTATAAATTATGAACATATGACCCGTCAACCCATAGACCATAAACCTATAGACAATGAACCCATCAACTAAGAATCCATGAACCATTATCTCGTAAACCATAATCCCATCAAATATAGACCCGTAAACCATAAACTCATAAACCATACACCCATAAACCATAAGCTAATAAACCACAAACTTATGAACCATAAATCATAAACTCATAACCCATAAACCATAAACCCATAAACCCATGAATCCATGAACCCATAAACCCATAAACTATGAATCCATAAACTAAAAACTCATAAACCATAAACTCATAAGTCATAAACCCATAAACCATAAACCCATAAATCATAAGCTTATAAACTATAAACCCACAAACCATAAACTTACGATTCATGAACCCATTCATCCATAAATCATAAAGCCATAAACCATAAACACATAAATCATAAGCTTATAAACTATAAACCCATAAACCATAAACTTATGAACCATAAACCCATTAACCAATAAATCATTGAATCCATAAATACATAATCATGAATCGATTAACCATAAACCCATAAACCATATACCCATGAACCATAAACCCATAAACCATTAACCCATGAACTTTAAACTTATGAGCCCATGAACCCATTAATCCATGGATCCATAAACCATAAATCCATCAACCATAAACCCATAAACCATAAACCCATAAACCATTAACCATAAACCCATAAACCACAAACTCATAAATCATAAACCCATAAACTATAAACCCATGAACCAATAAAAATATGAACATATGAACCATAAACTTATAACCTATAAGCTCGTAATCCATAAATCATATAGCTATATACTTATAAACTTATAACTCATAAACCCATATAGTCATATACCCATAACCCCGGAAATCCATGAATCATTAGCCCATGAACCATAAACCATAAACCCATGAATCATAAACCCATAAACTATAAACCCATAGAGCATAAACCTATGAACTATCTGCATGAACTACTAAACTTGTTGCAGTTTCGCGCCAAAAATCGGCGTCAGGGTGCGCGTACGGACGCCTTGGCGGCCATTGTGTACCGGACGCCTTCTCTTCCCTCTCTCTCTCTCATCATCACCTACAAAAGCTCGGTCTTCTCACGTGCTCCGCTCAGAAGCAGTTGACTCTCCCATCAAGAAGGATCGGAAGCGAGTGACCTCATTGTGAATTTATTTCTGTTTAGTTTCTTTTGTTCAACGTGTTAATTAGATTGGGTTTGTTTTGTGGAAAGTGTGAAGTATATATTTAGTTGTTCATTGCTCAAGTGTTAAAGTTCGTGTTGTGTCTTTTTCCAAGTTTTAATAGTTTCAAGTGTTAGATTTTGTTGTGTTTATAGTTGCACCTTAATAAAGATAGCCATTATCACTTAACAGAATTCGAGTTTCTTTTTTTCGATTTTCGGTTGGTAATCGGGCCACGCCCATGCGTATCTCACGTCTCAATCGAAATTATACGATCTACGAGAGCAGCTGAATCCTTCCTTTTCAGGGACACGATCCTCTAATGGACACGAGATTTTGCACTTGCAGCGATCCGGATCCCTGAACGCGCGCTTGCCTCGCATGAATGTGCCAACATTCTCTGGTCGGAGACAGGACTGGGAAGTCTTTCGAGATGCTTTTCAGGCTCTCATTCACAATGATAAACATCTCAGTGATGTTCAAAAGCTGTTTTATTTAAAGTCATATGTGGATGGAAAAGCAAAGCTGGCAGTGGATACCTTCCCAGTCATTGGAACGAATTATGCCACAGCATGGGGGCTGCTCGTGACCCGGTATGAGCACCCACGGCTACTCGTATCGGATCACATTAACGCATTACTCAACCTTCGAGCGCTGCGAGATGAGAAGTCCACCGACCTGCAACATCTCTGCGATACTCTGGAGCGCCACCGGAAACAGCTCAAGGTTTTGACACGGCCCGTGGAGCACTAAGATGATTGGTTTGTCTCAGTAGCTGCCAACTGTATAGATCCAATTACCCGTCAAGCTTGGGAAGAGGAATTGGAGAAACTGGACGTCGATTCCATCACAAGAACTCAAAGAATGCCCACATTCCACGCAGTGATCGATTTTCTAAGTCGTCGAAGCCGCACACTTAGTTCGATGGAGAATAAAAAAAGCCATCATGGAACGGTTCCTAAACCTACGCCTCCCATTGATCGATCACAAGCGAGATCTCGTGGATTTCGATCTCTTGCCGTCCAGCAAAGTGACAGTTGTGGACAGTGTGGAGGTGCCCACTACACCGGACACTGTGAAAAGTTTCTTACTCTCGACTCAAAAGGACGTCGAGACGTTGTCAACAAGTCACGGTTGTGCTTCAACTGCATCAAAGCTGGTCACATTGCCAGGAATTGCCCTTCTCGGCTTAGCTGCTCCACCTGTGGAGCTTTACACCATTCACTGTTACATCAAGACAGCCGCAAACGTGAAGGTGGACGGATTTCCGACCCCACTCCATCAAAGCGCAGAAAAGCTGGGGAATCATTTACTCCTGCAGGCCCAACTGGCCCGATGTCCACCGACCAGTCTTGACTAGTCATTCTACCTACAGCGGTCTTGCAGATAAGCAGCGGTCGAGGCATCTGCTCGTCGGCTCGGGTTTTGCTCGACTCTTGTTTTGAGGTGACGCTCACATCTATAGCATTTGCTTACAGAACAAAAGCCTTTGTGGAGAGGTCTGACCTAAGCATCAGTGGGGTTGGAGGAGCGCTTCTCAGTCGAAAGCTCCTTAAAGCTCAACTCCATCTGCACCTTGCTGGCGGATTCGCGCCGATCATCGTTGAGGCTCATTGTGTGAAACATCTTGGTCTGTCAACTCCGGCGACTTCGCCATCTCCCAGTATCAGGTCTCAGTGGAGGGGCTTGAAACTTGCAGATGAAGGCTTCGACGTTCCTGGACCTGTCGATGTTCTAATTGGCGCAAATGTCCCACCAGAACTACTCCGATCCGGTTTGCTTCGGAAGGCGGGTTTAATCGCGCAGCGAACAGCTGTAGGATGGACGATCTCTGGCCGAACTTCCGCCAATCTGGTCTCTGCGGTGAACTCCTACTCTTGCCTGCTCACAGAGACAGAGCCTCGGTGGCATGCCCAATTATTAAGCCAACTCCAACGGTTCTGGGAACTGGAGAATATTCCCAGTGTAGTGCGGAGAACACCAGAAGATCAACTATGTGAGCAAACGTTCAACACGTACCGTCGGGACACCGATGGTCGATATCTACTACGATTGCCCACGAGATCAAACATTGAGGAAATTCTCGGGGAGAGTCTACCTGGTGCTCTCGCTACCCTGAAAGCGCTGCACAGACGCATGAACCGAGATCCAGCAATGGCAGCAGCTTACATTGAATTCATGGATGACTATCTGCGTCTTGGTCACATGCGTGAGTTGACCTCTGAAGAACTGCGCAACTGCTCCAAACCCATTCACTACATCCCGCATCACGGCATTTGGCAGAGAGGAGACCAAGGCCCAAGAATTCGAGAAGTCTTTAATGCGTCACGACCAACTTTCACAGGATACAGTCTGAATGATGGGTTATTCACCGGACCTAAGCTACAGACGCACCTCTGGCGGGTGCTGACCCGATGGCGTCAACATCGGTTCGCCTTCTGTGCGGACATCAAAATGATGTACCGCCAGATCCGGATCGATGATCGTGATGTTGACCTCCAACGGATTGTCTGGAGCCCAAATGAACAAGAGTCTGTTCGACACTTCCAACTCTTCACGGTTACGTATGGTGAATCGTGCGCTCCTTATCTTGCTCTTCGAGTCATTGAGCAATTGTGCATTGATGAAGGAGGCTCTCGACCAACCGCCACGGAGGCTCTAAGAAATGACAGATACATTAATGGTGTGCTGTCGGGCTCAGACGACCTTGAATCGGCCCTCCACCTCCGGAATCAACTCAGACAACTTTTGACAACTGGAGGATTCCCTTTGCGTAAGTGGGTAGCTAACAGTCCAGAGTTACTTCAGGATCTTCCAGCGGAGGAGTGCTTGCGCTCGTCGGGGGTGCACATATGCAAAGATGGCATAGTAAATGAACTAGGCATATTGTGGAATCCTCAAACCGACGACTTTCGCTTAACTCCACCTGTGATCGCGGGTATCCAGAGAACCAAGCGAGAGATTCTCTCTGCGATATCCAGCATCTTCGATCCTTGTGGATGGCTGGCACCTGTCACCGTGATGGCAAAGATGCTCATGCAAGATTTGTGGCGGGTGCGGTTGGACTGGGACGAAGAACTCCCATCCTCTTTGGCTCGGCGTTGGACTAGTTTCAAGGAGAATCTAGCTCATATCCCAGCAGTCGTTCTACCACGCTGGATCAACTGCGGTTCCCAACGTCGCTGGCAACTTCACGCTTTCTCGGATGCCAGTCTTCGTGTTATGGCTGCGGTCGTGTATATCCGAGTCACGGATGGGGATAACCAGGTGTCAACAACTCTGCTCACTGCCAAGACAAAGCTGAATTCAATTAGAAGTCTCCAGCCCTCTTCTAAACCAGAACCTAGGATGACAATTCCCCGACTTGAACTGAGAGCCGCGTTGCTGGCTTGCAAGCTGCTTCGTACCCTCGCCGACGACCTGCGCATCCCCATGGACAAGTGTTACGCTTGGTGCGACGCTCAGATTGTGCTCCATTGGCTGCATTCAAGCGTCCCAGTTGGACACTCACTGATTGACAATTATATCAGTCACGTCCAAGATATCATGCCTTCCACTATCTGGAGACATGTGCCCACTCAGATGAATCCAGCTGATGTCGCTTCACGTGAATCTGAGTTGATTGCTCTAATCCATGATCAATCCTGGTTTACTGGACCCACCTGGTTGCGAAAACCATCATCGGAGTGGCCTACTAATCCCGTTTGGCTGATGTCAGTCGGTTCCGTGCAAGTCGCAGTTGATGAAACTGTCCAACCATCTGCCAATGTCGATCTGTTAACCAAATACTCTGATATGAACACCATGCTCCGGTTCTTGGTTAGACTCCGTCGTTGGATGAGGCTGCGCCTAAAACGGCCTCCGACAGCCCCAGTTCGTTCACCTTTGACCACCGCCGAGTTGAATGACGCTTTTCTCGCGTGTGTGGCGTTAAGTCAACGCCAACATTTCGCTCAAGAACTTGCAAGATTCAAGGAAGCGAGAGACAACATGCCACGGCACAGCCCGCTCAAGGGACTAGATGTGTTCCTGGATCCAACTGGAATCCTGCGAGTCGGAGGTCGGCTCCAGCATTCATCACTTCCTTATGATGCCCGCCACCCACCCGTCCTATTAAGTGCGTGTCCTTTGGCTCAGCTGGTGATCGCCTGGGCTCACCATTGTGCACTACACGGTGGATTCCGTTCAACCTACGTGCACGTTGTTCGTCGAACTTGGATCGTTGGAGGTAAACGTCAAATCCGAGCCCATATTAATCGATGCATCATCTGTACCCGAGCTCGAGCTCGACCAATGCAACAGGTGATGGCTCCCTTACCACGAGAGCGAGTGACTCTGGCTCAAGCCTTTGCTCGCACTGGCCTTGATTACGCTGGGCCCTTTCGACTCCATGCTGCGAAGGGCCGTGGATCACGAACTGTCAAAGCCTACGTCACGGTCTTTGTATGTTTCGCTTCGAAGGGTTTGCATCTTGAAGCCGTCGGCGATCTCACCACCGAGAGTTTGCAAGGAGCCTTGATTCGATTTTGCGGTCGACGTGGCAAACCTACCGAGCTGTGGAGTGACAGTGCCACTCACTTTCATCGCGCTGACTTGGAGATGAGGAAGGCGCTCAGCGACATTCGGTGGGAGACAATTTCGTCTTCGATGGCAACCGAAGGCATTACCTGGCGGTTCATCCCCCCCGCGGCTCCTCACTTTGGAGGGCTCTGGGAAGCAGGAGTGAAATCCTTCAAGACGCATTTGAAACGAATTGCTGGTCCTACAAAGCTGACGTATGAGGAATTTTCGACTCTGCTTGTGAGTATCGAGGCAGTGTTAAACTGTCAGCCCGTCTCCCCTCTATCTCACGACCTTGAAGATCTCGACGCCCTCACCCCGGGCCATTTGCTGATTGAAAGACCTCTAAATACGATCCCTGAGCAGCCCGAAAAAATTGGAAATCTCGATAGACTGACCCACTGGAAGTTGGTCCGAGGCCTACGGGATCAGTTTTGGCGCCGATGGAGTGCTGAGTATCTGAACACCCTTCAACAACGATCGAAGTGGACACGCCGACGTCGAAATCTGAAGGTGGCCGATCTCGTCATCATCCTGGACCCCTCGCTCCTCAGACCTGACGGACGATGACCCCTTGGTCGTGTGACTAAGGTCTCTCGAGGCTCCGATGGGTTTGTGCGTTCTGCCACAATCAAGACGACCAAGGGCGAGTTTGTTCGACCCATTGTAAAACTCGCTCTTTTGCCCATGGACGATCCCCCAGCTGCTCAGACAACATTGTGATTCACCATCCTCGGCGATGACTTTGGCGGGCGGCCATGCAAAATGGGTCGTTCAAGGAACGAGGCGGGCGGGTCGTTGGAGTTTCGCGCCAAAAATCGGCGTCAGGGTGCGCGTAGGGACGCCTTAGCGGTCATTGCGCACCGGACGCCTTCTCTTCCCTCTCTCTCTCATCATCACCTATAAAAGCTCGGTCTTCTCACGGGCACGAACCGTAAATTCATAAACCACAAACCATAAACCAATAAACCATAAACCTATGAACCATGAACAATTAACGATATAACCATATAACATAAATCTATTAACTACAAACCATAAACCATTAACTAATAAATCATAAATTCATAAACCACAAAATATAAACCCATGAACCACAAATCCATAAACTATGAACCTATAAACCATAAACCCACAAACCATAATCCCATAAACCATAAGCCCATATACCATAAACTAATAAACCGTAAACCCATAAACCATGAATCATATACTTCTGAACCACAAACCCATAAACTTATAAATCATGGACCCATAAACCCATCAATCCATTAACCAATGACTCCATAAACTATGAATCCATAAACCATAAAACTATAAACGATAAAACCATATACCATAAACCCATAAGCCAGAAACTTATAAGCCATAAACCCAAAAACCAATAACGAATAAACAATGAACCCATGAACTATAAACTTATAAACCATGAACAAATAAACCACAAACTGTAAACCCATAAATCATAAATCCATAAACTATATATCCATGAACCACAAACCATAAACCATGAACCATAAATCTATAAATCATGGACCTATGACTCATAAACCTATAAACCTATAGACGATAAACCCATCAACTATGAATCCATAAACCAATAACCCTTGAACGATAATCCCATTAACTATGGACCCGTAAAACATAAATTCATAAACCACACACATATTAACCATTAACCTTGGAACCCAGACACCCATAAACTATGAAACCATAAACCCGTGATCCTATAAATCATATACCTATGAGCCATAAACCTATAAACCCTAAACCTATACATTATAAACTCATAAACTTCAATCCCATTAATCATAAGCTTATAAACCATGAACCCATAAACTCATGAACTATCAACCCATAAACCATCAACTTATAGACTATAAACCCATAAACTATAAACTGATAAACTATTAACCTATTATTCGCAAAACTCATAGACCATAAACTCATGAACCCATAAAGTATAAAATCATAAACCATAAACCTATAAATCCATAAACCACAAACCACAAACCCATAACCCATGAATCCATAAACCATAAACCGATAAACAATAAAACCACATACTATAAATCTATGAACTGCAAACCATAAACCCATAAACCATAAATCGATAAACCATAGAACCACATGCTATGAACCCATAAACCATAAATCCATAAACCATAAACTCATGAACTATGTATTTATAAACAACAAACCATGAACCCATAAACAATAAATTTATAAACCATAAGCTTATAAACTATAAATTATAAACCCATAAACTATAAACAGATGAATCATAAACCCATAAACTATGAACTCATTAACTTTAAAACGTAAAACCATAAACCACAAACCCATAAATCTATAAACCATGATTCCAAAAACCATAATCTTATAAACCATAAACCATAAACCCATGAACAATAAATTTGGAAACCATAAACCCATAAACTATAAACCCATAGAGCATAAACCTATGAACTATCAACCCTCAAACCATAAAATTATAAACCATGAACCCATTAACCATAAACTAGAAATCCATAAACCATAAATCCATAACCCACAAACCATAAACTCATAAACCATAAATCCATAAACCATTAACCTATAAACCCATAAACCGTAAACCTATAAACCATGAACCATTAACTTATAAACCATAAATCCATAAACCACAAACCATAAACCCATAAACCATAAACCCATAAACGATATAACCATATACCATAAATTTATAAACTACAAACCATAAACCCATAAACCACAAATCCATAAACCATAAACCCATAAACCATAAACCCATAAACCGAAAACCATAAACTATGAACCCATTAACTTATAAAATATAAACCCATAAACGTGAAACTTATAAACCATAAACCTAGAAACCTATGAACAATAAACCATGAACCCATAAACCATGAACCCATAAACCATAAATCCATAAACCACAAACCATAAAATCATAAATCATAAATCCTAAACTATAAATCCCTAAATTACAAACCATAGACCCATAAACAATAAATCCATAAACTACAAACCTATTAACCATAAACCCATAAACCATATATCCATAAACTACAAACACATAAGCCATAAACCAAAAGATATTCACGTCAGAAAAAAAAGCCTTCATTCTTTACTATAATATAATAGTATATATATATATATATATATATATATATATATATATATATATATATATATCTTCCTATATTATATAGACGTAAGCCTTAAAAAATAGCATTCTTGCGTCCTCCATACTCCTCCCCCAGCCTCACATTTTTAAATTTTTTTAACGTAATTATAGGTTTTTTTTCAGCCTCTGTGAGATGCCTCCCCCCCCCTCGACCCGCCTATGACATCGCCTCAACGTTTGTCGCCTCATATTTCCTTATGGGTCTCCTCAAAGACTCCTCAGAGACGCCTAAGGTAAGCCTTAGGAATTCCTCGAAACGCCTCAAGTTTGTGAGAGTGATATTTTTTAAAATTTTCAAAAATAACGTAAAAATAGTTACCGACGCCTCAGTGCTTCCTCATCCCCTCCTCTTACAACGCCTTAGGGTACGCCTCAGAGATGAGGCATTTTTTTTGTATGCCTCTTGTCCCGCCTTATACATCGCCTTAGAGACGCCTCAATTTTTCCTCATCCCCTCCTCTCACAACGCCTCAGGGTACGCCTCAGAGATGAGGCATTTTATTGTATGCCTCTTGTCCTTCCTTGATATAGCTTGAATCTAAACAAGCTTGCAATCTCGGGCTCGATTCAATCGAAAGCATTCAAAAAGTTTTCGGATATATACATTATTATATATGAATTCTATAATGCAATAATTTAATGCAATTTGCATAATAATCATTGCAAATTGTGTTAAACTTGATATGTTTTACAGCATAATTACTTTAACACCTCATTTTAATTTATGGCATCAAATTTTATAATATTCAAGAATAAGTACATCACAAATTGGGGGGCTGGCGAGCAGGGCGAGCAGGGGGTACCCCCCTAGTGTATATATATATATATATATATGATTTACTCGATATTCATCAACTCTTCAAAATTGTTATACAATTCAATGGGTTTTACGTTAATAGGTATTAATTATGTTGAAGTTTCTCGTTCTTGACGTCGCTCGGTCGAATTTTCTTTCATTATATTGTTATGTATAAATGACTAATTTTAAGTTAATAAGAATAGCCTCTTTTAAATAATTTTATATATTGTAGATTTGTACTAAATTTAATATTTATATGTTCATTAAATATCTCGTTTCTACCGTTGCTCGATTTTTTCTTGACATTTATAAGAAACATTATTTATTTTTTAATTGTTTCAGCTTTGAAGTATCTATTTTTATGTTCATTTATAAAGTTATAAGTTGTACGTTATAAGATTATATGTTTTCTATATGACATATTTATTGGGAACATGAAACAATGAAACTATGTATCTGAGTGCGGAGTGTTGGCTATCAACTATAAATTCGAGCCTAAGATTGGAACTTTACAATCTTTACAATTCATAAGATGATAATTGATATTTGTCTATACAGTTTGTTTGCCAAAACATAATTTGAGTATTGACTATTATTTGAATCTCAAATATCATTATTTGGGTATAAGTCGTAACCTTTTTGGCTGTTCATCACACAAATAAATTAGGCCCGAATTCATAGTTGACACTCAACATTAAGCACTCAGATTTCAAAGTTTTGTTGTTACTTGTTACCTATAAAGCAGATCTTTGTTTATGGGAAACACGGAACAATAAAACTTTGAGATCTGAGGGTTGAGTTCTGAGTGCTACCCAGAGGGAAATATCCTATCAAATTTTGGTATACTGTATAGGAGAGAAGAGACAAACTTGCAAAATGAAAAAAATAACTATTCTGAATAAAAAGATTTGTTATAACTGTAGTAATTTACGCTGCAGTTCTATTAACATTTAATATAAATATAGCAAATTTTACTATTCGGTATGGTAATTTTTTTCTCTATGCAGTTTTCTAAAATTTAATAGAGCATTTTTCTTTGTGTCAGTGTTGAGTGTAGACTATCAATTCGAGCTTTAGGCTAGAATTAATAGATTTAAGTTACGCAATTATTTGAGTTGAGTCTATGTATTCCTGCCTTAAGAGCTATTCTCTAATGATATTACACGTCACACGTAACTTGTCACTCTTTTCAAATTTTATTATCCAATGTTTAAAAAAATCATCATCTATAGCTGAAATAGAATCAATTATGTATATGTTTTCTTTTTCATGGATCATGAATTTAGTTGACGGAATGCCAATACTAAATGAAAATATATGTATGTATAAATTAGAATTATGCCATCATTCATTTTCATGATTAGAAAAGGATAGAGAGATCCAGTATCACTTAAGCTCCAATTTATAGTCGATACTCAACACTCAGAACTCAGTTCTCAATTCATAATTAATGTAATTGCACAGTTGTCAGTTTCAATAAAATCAAATACAGCATACAGCTTTTGATTATTTCATGGTTAATGATTAAAACGTGTTTTTAAAATAATGATTTATATAATATTTTTTTATAGTTTTAAATGGAATTCAGTAAACTGATTTTAAATGTATCAAGATGATATGTTTTTTATTTAAACAATTTTTACGTCAATTTAAATTCAATCAATACTTTTTTATAAAAATATGAAAAATTTATATAGTCATAACTGCAATTTAAAAATTTAGAAGTTAAGACAATACTTTTTCACTTAAAAATTGGCTAATTTATTGATTTCAATAAAATGAATAACTGCAATATAAAAATTCAGAAGTTAAGGCAATACTTTTTCACTTAAAAATTGGCTAATTTATACATTTTATAAAATAAATGAAAATCTAACCGAGTGACGTATAGGGCACAGCAAATTAAGATGATTTTGAGTACTAAATAAAATTGAAAATAATTCGATTAAACATAATATAAAAATATATGTACGCATGTGCTCAAAGTAAAAAAGCGTATGAATTATTCCATCAAGTGACTATTTTTTACTTTACTTCCATAAGAAAAACAAAGATAGTACGATATTTGATATAAATAAACTGAAAACTTGGAACTAAGTAACAACTATAATTTTCAGACCTTAATATATGACCATGAATTTGAATTATGAAATTAATTTTTACGTGAAACATGTTTAAGAAAAATTTCGTGTTTATTTCTAATAAAAATATCTTCACAAATGTATTTTATATATATGAAATACGAAATTTAAATAAAAAAAACTGTTACGGATAGAACAGAATTTAATATAGAAAATTATCATGAATTTAGAATGTAAAATAATATTAGTATATGTATTTATACTAAGATAAAAGTATAAGAAATGATTTTAAAATAATTCTAAAATAAGTAAAAAAATAATTTAAAAAAATAATTTTAAAATGAGTAGAAAAGATTATAGTAGTGCGTAGAAAAAATTATTTTAAGTTTTAGTTACTCGAAGTTTTAATTTAAGTATTTTTCAAATGTGTTTTAGTTTTCAATCGTTTTGTTATGAAGCATATTTTTTAACTAAACATTAAATTTTTTGTTAAGACAAACATATACGTTAGCATATACGTTAGCTTTACAATAAAGCAGTTATTTAGAAGTAACTTAGGATATTATTTAAAATCTCTTTATCTTAGTTCTCAAGATATTCGAATATCATATTAGTCATACACTGTTAAAAATATATTATTAAAATTAAGATAAAAGTGAAGGAAGCTCATTTCATAAACTTTCATTGAATGATATTTAATAATAATTTTTTAAAGTTCAATATTATTTTAAGTTTTAATACATTTGCGTTTGAAAATTAATACAAAAACTGTCAGCACAATAATTAAAAATTTCAATATAATTTTCTTAAATTCAATAAACTGTATATTAAGTTTGAAAAATTCTATTGAATATAATTTAAAAATATTTTTTTTACTAAATATTTTTCTGAATTTTAATGCATTCTTTTATTAATATTAATAAAAAATTTTAAGAATCTAATTATAAATTTTACCATAAGTTTACTGAATTTAATATAATATACTTAAGATTAAGAAATTCTGTAACGTCCAGCTTTCACTGAACGAAACTATTTTAACTGCGCTCACTTTTTGCCTGAGCTTTCGCTCACGGGCAGGGATTGAGCTTTTGATAAAGAGTTAAATGTGATTCGTTGTATATACGTATAAAGAAAAAAAAGATTGAAAATGAATATAGAAATGAGAAGGGTAAGGTTGAAAAAGGAATTATCGCGATTTTATTATATCCCGAAAAAAAGGAAAATGATTAAAAATTATTTTGTTAAATAATTCCTACCTAACTCTTTTAAATAGTCAGAAGGCTCCGTAAGGCCTTTGCGCCGACCGGATTTCTCCTGACTTGGCTTCGCTTAGAGCTTCGTGCCTCAGCGTTCCTGAACGCTTTACACTCTACTCTAAGACGGGGGGACGTATCTCTAATAGATATGTCTCCCTACTATAGAAGGCTCCGTAAGGCTTTTGCGCCGACCGGATTTCTCCTATAGTGTTGAGTCCGATAAGGACTTCTTATAGGTCTCGTGGCAATCGTTCACGGTCAAAGGACGGCGTGACCCGTATTGCCCTAAACCTTTCGTAAATAAATAAAAATTAAAAAATTAAAAGTAAAGAAAAAGGATTAATTTATACGCTTATGCACACAATGCATATGTGCATATACGTATATATAATTGCGGACGTCAGAGAGATAGTTAAACCAAAGGTTCTGTATCTCCAAGAGTCCTGAATACTCGAGTAAGTATCAACAGTCAAAGGACAGTGTTGGCCTTACTCTTTATATTCTAGGGCATCAGAGAGAGTGAGCAACTTGCGTTTTCACTCTCTTAGAACCCTTGTTATACATACGCATATACACTCGTCAAAGTGCGTCTATATGCGTATTTAAATGCAGTGTATAAAAAATACTTACTGTTGCTATGTTGCAGTAATTTTTTATTTGATCAAAAATTACAAGTCAAAAATTAATTTGTTTTTTTTTTAGGAAAACTAAGTGTTTAAAAAAATACTTTAAGTTGAAATTGAAACTTAGAATATTTCTAATGTTCAATTAAAAAAAATTTTGAATTTAGAAAATGATGGAACTTAGAAAAATTTTTAGTCTTAACTGACTGTTTAAAATTTTCTATCTTTTAATTTATAAAAAAGAAGATAGAAAATAATTTTTAAGTAAAAATTAGGAAATAGAAAAAAGATTTGGAAAAGAAATAGAAATCTCTACTAAGAGAGACAATGATCAAATGATGATCAGTGATTTGGAAAAAATAGAAAACCGATAACGGTCCGTAGCCCTTCTATTTAGAAAGACCGTGGTCGAGTGACAATTTTACTGAGTTTTCCAGTCCTTATATACTCTGCTTGGAGTGTTCATGTACATAGAAAATCATATATATTAGTGGGTGAGGTCCCCAAATCTATATGCTTTCCTATGCATCATCCCTACTTTCCTTAGTTTTCCTTCAAAAATATTGGTAAGAGAGAGAAAGAAGATAGAAGCAAGAGTATGCATAAGACGGAGAAAAACGATTTTTCTCTTTCTACTTGCTTGCGTCTTTTTCCTCTATCTTTTACAGATATGATATTGAATACAAAATTTCTTAAAACTATGAAAAATATAAAAATATAAAAAGTTATACATAAACCTTAAAATTAAAAAAAAAAACAAAAACATATAAAAGCGTAGAAAAGATTACATTAATTATAATTTTTATTTACTATTCCTTAACTTAACTAATTTAGAAACTATGATAAAATATAGCTGAGTGTCTTATCTCTAAAATTGTTTAAAATGTATGATATTTCTAAAACTACTAAACAAACAACATATTTATTTAATTTATTATTTAGTACAATAATTATAATTACCTAAAACTATAAATTGTATAGATTATTGTAAATGAAATAAAAAAAATTGTTTGTTTTAAAGAATTAAATTTATAGACTATTATAATATAATCAAAAGAAATATACTAAAAAGAAACATATTAAAAATATTCACTAGTGTATATATGTATGTGTATAAAAGAAGAAACTAAATTACTATTAATAATTGTTTAAAACTATTAATTTTATGACTAAATAATCACTAACTTAACTAACGAATATTTGGTTATGCTAAAAAAATGAAAAAGGTTTTAAAGATAGAAAAGTTAATTAAACTTAATTGGTATCAATTAATAATTGTTTATAATTATTAAAAAATATTTTAAACTATAAAAAATTGAATTTTATTTAAAATTTTTATATCTATATGTAGGAAAAAATTATTATAATTAAATATTGTAAATAAGTGTTGTAAGGCTATAGCGGGATAAGTAGGTCAAAACGGCCCCAGCCGGGATCTTCACCGCTCGATGCTTATTGGATAGAGTATGTTTAAAGATGCCTCTGTGCAAAATTTCAGATCCCAAGCTGCCACGGAGGCCCCAAAAATGCCCAAAACCTGTTTTGTCTTAAAAAATTTTTATCGTGCGCTGTTTGCAGCCAAAGAATCTGAAAATATGCAAATAACTTTGTAATTATATTAAGAATTTGTCAGATTTTTTCCAGATTTTTTGATCCCGAAATTCCCATTTTTAATGGTATTTTAAGTTTCTTATCGTTCTTTTAACTATAAAGATAATATTTGGCCAAAACCTAAATAGCTTTTTTTCATGTATTTTTTACCGTACTTTCCAACGCCGTAGTCGCAGAAATCATTTTCTGACCGGAACATGCTCAAAAATCGAAAAAACAGCAAAAAAACGGGGTTTTGGCGGCTTTTCCATGGTTTTTTCTCGCCATAACCTCAAAAACATATGTTTATACTAAATAATTAGTAAATTTAATGCTTTAGGACTTGTAACTTAGTTGAATTACACTTCAGCGAGCCGTGTAGGCCTTGAAAACTCAAGAAAACACAGATTTTGCGGAGTTTTTCCGCTTTTTTAGACCAAGCTTTGTAAAATCTTCTCTAAAAGCCAATACGTTAATAACTCTCTGCTTATTTACAATATCTACAATTCGAGTGTACATGCCTACTATCCCTAGGAACCGACTGTGCACGTTTATAGCCTATAGAGTCTTACTGCGCATACTCACACAAGCCCTGTAGACCATATGCGCAGCCTATAACCAGTAGGGAATTACTGCACGTAATTACAACTCCTGAAAGAAAAACAGAATGTATAGCTCCACAGTTCCTACAAACCTACTACGCATTCACATATATTGCTTTAGGCTCGAATTCATAGTCGTGACTTGAGTATTGAGTATCACTCAAAACTTAAGTATCGTTACTTGAGTATCAGCTGTTACTTCAATTGAGTATGACATCTTTACCGACGACTATCATATCTGTGTGATTTTATATTTCATATAAAAAAAATTGAAGTAACAGCTGATACTCAAGTAACGATACTCAAGTTCCAAGTGATACTCAATACTCAAGTCACGTCTATGAATTCGAGCCTTAACCTTCTGCGCATGGTTAAGCCCCCTTCAACTCTCCCTTCATATGTTTATTATATTACAATCAATATTTTACAGCGATATCCTTGTAAGACCTCGAATTCACCTGAATTTTCAGGAAAAGTAATCCATACAAAAATTCATCTGGAATCCACTTTAATCCAGCTCCATATAGAAAGTTTCTCTGTTCTTTTTTAGTGTGTAACGGTCCTTACAATCACAACGCATCAGCTTTGGATGCTTTATTTTGTCTCATTGTGCTCTTTATTTAATGCACAACTTTGTAAATTATTCATATTTTATTTCAGTGTTCTGAGAATCTTTGTGCTTGCCTTCCTTCATATTAAAAGATTCGAAGTGAAAATTGTAGTCAAAATACAAAATTCAAGTTGCTGGATTACAGCAATAAACTTGTAAGTGATAGTATAAAACAAAAGCTTTTATCATTCTCTTTTTCCCTTCCAAGGCTATGTTAGATCAATACATTTATGCTGATTAATATTCGTACCTTATATAGCTAGCAATATTGTTTATTTCTGTTTATATATATAAACACTGATTCTTATCTTTTTGTTTTCTTAATGTAAGTGCTCACATCAAAACACTACTAAAGTATAGTATAGTACTTTAAAAATAATTACAATGTTAATCTTAATTTTAGAATAATTTTTTAATTAAATAATGTCAGATCGAAAACATTTTTTATCAAAAGCTATTAAAGTGTCAGAACTTATTAGTTTTTTAGTTTAAACCTAGTTACCATAATTTTAAAGTTGTATACTATTACATAAATGATAAAGTAAGTGTAAGATTATTTTATCGAATGCAACAAAGATCCAAAACAAAATTTTTCACTCTTTTATTAAGTCTAAAAATTACAATTTAACCAAATTATATTAAAAATTTTTTAAGCACCTGAAAAAATTTGAATAATTATTATAATATAAATGAATCATTAATAATCTGGAAAAGATGAAAAAGTGCATATAATGTTATTTTTCCTTTTTAATAAACGTTGCTCACCAACGTTAAGCTAAATTGTCGGAGCATACATATATGAGTAGTTTTCTGTGAATTTAAATATGAACAAAAATTTTTTTCATCAATAGTTAGAATTTGTTTATTGCCTTGTAATACATGTCCACGAATTTTTTTCCAACTTTTCATGAATTTTCCAACTTTATTTAAAAACTAAAGGTTTTGATTTTGGGAAAAAGTGTTATATAAGTTTATTTAGTGAAATTCTCAAACTTTCAGATTAACTCAATTACAGTACTCTAAAAGGCACCCATAAATCTATTAGAATGGTTCGAAATTAGAAATACTGGTTAAATCAAAATACAATAAGACAGATATGTTATTCCAAATTGTAGTGCTCCAAACATCTTTTATAAAATGCATTTTAAGATTTTTTTTACATTTAAAAATATATTTACATGATCTCCAAGTAATTCCACTAATAGCTTCAGAAATCAATTTGAAAAGCAAAATGAAATGACATATTTTAGTGTTAATGTATTTGGAGTCGACCGGTGTATATCATATAAGAGATTTGGCTAATACGGTTCAATATTTTTATGATTCACTTAAAAATTCATGTTTAATTGTTATTAAAAAAATATACATTCAAACACATATTAACTAATATAACAATACTAAAATACATCTATATGCATACCCCAAAACATATTTTGGTTTCTTCGCTAAGAATAAATGATTTAAAAATACTGATGAATGGCATAACAAAATTCTGTTTTCATATTTAAATTATTATTATTATTATAACAATATAATAATATTATATGGACTCTGTGACTGTAATCATAAGAAAAGAATTTTTTTATGCCATTTATCAGTATTTTTAGATCATTTATTCTTAGCGAAGAACCCAAAATATGTTTTGGTGTATGCATATAGATGTAATTTAGTATTGTTTTATTAGTTTAATTATTAATTAAACATGAATTTTCAAATGAATCATAAAAATATAGAACCATATTAGCCAAATCTTTTATATGATATACACCGGCCCACTCTAAATACATTAACACTAAAATATGTCATTTCAATTTACTGCAAATGTTATGCTTTTCAAATTGATTTTTGAAGCTATTTGTGGAATTACTTGGAGATCATGTAAATGTATAATTTTCAATGTAAAAACTATTATAATGCATTTTATAAAAGATGTTTGGAGCACTACAATTTGGAATAACATATTTGTAATTCAGTCTAGCTCAAACGGTCCTTGTGCTTAGTCCGTAAAAAGTTTCTGCAAAGTTTTATAATACGTTTCAAGAATGATTGTAAGAAATCTTTCATAAATGATTTTAACAAAGTTGATGAAAAGTTCCTGCAAGGTTTCTTGAAACATTGCAACCAGGTTCTTGCTAGGTCATATAAAGGTTTCTGCAACATTTCATACAAGATTTCTGCAAGGATTCAAACCTTTAATGAAACTTTGCAGCAACCTTGCAGCAATAATACATGCACATAAGCAATTGGATTATTTACATTATATTTTATTCAAGATATTTTTCCATCTTACTTTTTTTTTTATTTAAAATATTTCTTTACTAGTCTTTTGTATGATGCGATTATAATATATATCATCAGTCTTAATGACATAAAACATATACAATTAATTGAATGGCACTGGTTTTTCGTAAACATCCTAATAAGCGCATGTTAAAATATAAAATATAAATTATTGCTTTGTTTCGTATAAGAAAAAAAAGATTTTTATGTTTATCGCATTTGTTAGTAAAAATCTCCAACTGTATTATATGCTTTTAATTGCAGTTTTCAATTTAAGGATGGATGATTTTGATTATAAGGATCAGTGCTGCAAATGTTTCAAGTGCAACCTCAGTAAAATGGGAACTCGAATTAAAATTATAAATACAGAGACTGAAGCTCAATCTGTTATTGACCAGCTAAATATTAATGTTAATGTTGGATACAAGTTATGTGATAAATGTAGAAGATTAGTCTTTTTTGGTTCGAGAAGTGTTGGAGTAGCTGAAGTTCAACCTTCAACGAGTGATCAGCCTGAGAGTGAACTGAAAAGTTCTCAGTCTTCTTCCAACACTCCTAGTGATTCTCAGAGTTCAGGAAGTGTTTTTGAAATTGTAGTAAGGCCACAAGTAGAAACAAAAAATACCATAGGGTTTCCTATTCAAAGATGCGTTGCCACTCACAGGTATTGCTGTATTTGTAAACGATGCAATAATCTGATTGTTGTACCAACAACTGCTAGGTTTCAATGCTTTAATAAATTGAAGATTTTTATTCCAGAAAAGAATAGAGTTTGTTCTGATCATTTAATTAATAATCGATTTTTTGAAGATGACCTGGAAAAATTACAAGTATATAGTAACTTAAGCTTTTTAACTACAGATGAAATATCTTTGTTTTTAACAAAACTGTCAGATTCAACTAAGCAAACGTTTTTGGATAAAATAGAATCATTAGAGCTTAGTGAAAAGCAAATATTTACGTTTACAAGTCTTAAAAGACATCAATTATTAGATCTAAGCTCATTATTAGTTTCTATGAGGGGCTCATGTTCTAGAACTATCATGCAAGCTTTAGTCGTATGTTTATTTAAATTAAGAACTGGTGCCTCGAATAATTTGATTGCATCTATCTTCGAAATAAATAACGAAATTAAAGTTTCCGATTTTTGTGAATCTGTCGTAAGCTGTTTTGAAAGAGATGTTTTAACAAATAATTTTGGTGTCGAGAGTCTCGTGAGAGAGGATCTAGTTCGCAATCATACATCTAATTACGCTAAAAAACTTTTTAATATATCCGACGAGCTCGTTTTAGTTTTTGATGGGACGTATTTACGACATCAAAAAAGCAAGAATAATGACTATCAAAGAAAGTCATATTCGGGTTATAAGAAAGTTCCTTTATGTAAACCATTCACCATTTGCACTACAGATGGTTTTATTGTCGATGTACCTGGTCCATTTTTAGCCACTGAAAATGATGCGTTCATCATGAAAAAGGTGATGGAAGATCCTAATGGTATTAAAAAGATTATGAAAAAAGGTGATGTTTGCATAGTGGATAGAGGCTTTAGAGATGTTGTAACATATTTAGAAGGACTAGGTTTTAGAGTTCTTATGCCTGCTTTAAAAGGTCAAAGATCAAACTTAACAGCTGTTGAAGCCAACGAATCTCGTTGCGTTACAAAACTCAGATGGGTTATTGAGGCTGTTCATGGCATTCTTGGTAAGAAATATCAACTTCTTCACCATCAACTGGACAATAAATTGCTTTCAAAAATTAGATTATACATTAGAATAGCATGTTTTCTAAATAATCGATATGGAAAGCGATTAAATAGTG
Source organism: Anastatus disparis (assembly GCA_017163975.1). Taxonomy (NCBI): domain Eukaryota; kingdom Metazoa; phylum Arthropoda; class Insecta; order Hymenoptera; family Eupelmidae; genus Anastatus; species Anastatus disparis. Next base: position 248,334 of record JAFFSR010000073.1, read on the forward strand.
ATCTGTATGATGACGGACTGCAAGAAACAATAATAAATAGAATGTTGACTTTAAAAACTCAGGAAAATACATTAGCCATAGAAGCGGAGACTGCCCGATGGGCAAGACGACCAACCACTGCATCCAAACTAACATCTACAGAGATAATTGACTTTCCAGAGATGACCGAAAGGGATCTCAAGATATATTTTTCAGGTACATATCAATTAGGTCAAGCTGTTTGTTACTTAGCTGAGTTACTGGGTGATTCTGATAAGATTAATTTGAAATATATCAAGATGAAACCACATATAATCAAAATACTAATAAGATCAAGGCATATAAATAAAAAGATATACAAATGTTTCATTGAATATAAACCTCATTCTATTGGATACGGTGGAATCTTACGCCATTGCTGCGATTGTGCAAATGGGTTGCGAACGATTGGCTGCTGTTCTCACATAGCTGCCGTAATATACTATCTAAGTAATGCTAGGTACAAGTCCAAAATAATCAAACCATCAAAAATTCTTTCTGAATTATTTTCTAGCACTGATGCCGATCCAGTAATTAACGAAGACAGTGATGAAGATTAACGATTGAAAGTATTATATATTAATATTTATTATTAAAAATTTTATTAAAAATTAATGAAATAGTAAAAATTTTTCTTGAAAATTTATTTTGCTCTTATTTTAATAATTTTACTGCATATACATATAGATTTCTATTTATACGTAGTTTTACGAATCGAACTTAGTTTATAAAAAATTTAATTTTGCTAATTTTAAAGCTGAATTGAAGTGGATTCCAGATGGATTTTTGTATGGATTACTTTTCCTGAAAATTCAGGTAAATTCGAGGTCTTACAAGGATATCGCTGTAAAATATTGATTGTAATATAATAAACATATGAAGGGAGAGTTGAAGGGGGCTTAACCATGCGCAGAAGGTTAAAGCAATATATGTGGATGCGTAGTCGGTTTGTAGGAAATGTGGACCTATACATTCTGTTTTGCTTTCAGGGGTTGTAATAACGTGCAGTAATTCCCTACTGGTTATAGGCTGCGCTTATGGTCTACAGGGCTTGTGTGAGTATGCGCAGTAAGACTCTATAGGCTATAAACGTGCGCAGTCGGTTCCTAGGGATAGTAGGCATGTACACTCGAATTGTAGATATTGTAAATAAGCAGAGAGTTATTAACGTATTGGCTTTTAGAGAAGATTTCACAAAGCTTGGTCTAAAAAAGCGGAAAAACTCCGCAAAATCTGTGTTTTCTTGAGTTTTCAAGGCCTACACGGCTCGCTGAAGTGTAATTCAACTAAGTTACAAGTCCCAAAGCATTAAATTTACTAATTACTTAGTATAAACATGTGTTTTTGAGGTTATGACGAGAAAAAACTATGGAAAAGCCGCAAAACCCCCGTTTTTTGCCGTTTTTTCGATTTTTGAGCATGTTCCGGTCAGAAAATGATTTCTGCGACTACGGCGTTGGAAAGTACGGTAAAAAATACATGAAAATAAGCTATTTCAGTTTTGGCCAAATATTATCTTCATAGTTAAAAAAACGATAAGAAACTTAAAATACCATTAAAAATGGGAATTTCGGGATCAAAAAATCTGGAAAAAATCTGACAAATTCTTAATATAATTACAAAGTTATTTGCATGTTTTCAGATTCTTCGGCTGCAAACAGCGCATGATAAAAATTTTTTAAGACAAAACACGTTTTGAGCATTTTTGGGGCCCCCGTGGCAGCTTGGGATCTGAAATTTTGCACAGAGGCATCTTTAAACATACTCTATCCAATAAGCAACGAACGGTAAAGATCCCGGCTGGGGCCGTTTTGACCTACTTATCCCGCTATAGCCTTTGTTAATTGTTTTTAAATAAAACAAGAAAATATGAAATATTATTTTCAAAAACTTTTTCATGTACAAAATTTTTAAGCTTGGAAAAACGCTCAAAAAGGTCCCACATAGTCACAAGTGCATCTTATCTGCGTTTTCACGACTTGCACATGTAGCCATGTGTAACGGTTTTTCGGCTTTTCCCAGCCTCTTGGAGACTAATATATATATATAATATTACGTACTGTTATATCTTACTATTATTTTTAAATCTGTTTATATTATTCTTAAATGCTATTGTGCGCAAAATTAGTTTATTGTCACCAGTAGTTATTGGGGCACCATGGACCGTCACAACAAACCCCCACCTTACCACCCTAGAGGTGACTGACCCGAGGATCATTAACCTCTAAGAAGGTAGTGTAGGGGTTGTTGAGACGGAACATGATACCCCGAAAATAAATAAAAAATGTAAACAAATAAAACACTATTTTAAATTAAAAAATTTATTATTTATATATATATATATCACGCACACAGACACACATACGTATAATTTAAAAAGTTTTACATAAATTAATTTAAAATACTCAAAATTATCACGCGCACACACAATTTATATAAAACTACTGAAACACAAAAAATTTATTATTTATATATATATATATATATATATATATATATATATATATATATATATCACACACACATACGCATAATTTAAAAAGTTTTACAGAAATGAATTTAATATATATCACACACACACACACACGTATAATTTAAAAAGTTTTACATAAATGAATTTAAAATACTCAAAATTATCACGCGCACACACACAATTTATATAAAATCACTGAAACACAAAAAATTTATTATTTATATATATATCACACACACATACGCATAATTTAAAAAGTTTTACAGAAACTAATTTAATTTAAAATACTCAAAATTATTACACACACACAATTTATATAAAACTACTGAAACACTTAGAGTCTCTATAAAGTTTATTATTTTATAATTAAATATTTAAAAATGTTTATTTTTCACTAAATTAATTTTAAACGAATCAATTTTAAAATCTCACATCACATCACGTCATTCTAGCAATGGACAGGATCACAGTTTAAAAAGACACGTAAAAATCACTTGAATTAAAATTATTAAAATTATGAAAATTATAAAATTATTTTTAAACACTAAAATAATAGGTTTTCATTTTGGCAATGAATGGGCTCAGCGGCACAATCTGGGCATAGCCACAGACCGCAATCCGCACACCGTTCCCACATTCGAATACGTTGAATGTAAAACGGTTTGAACACCCCAGCAGATATCATGATTTCTGCGGGGGCGATCAATATTTTCATCTTCTTCTTGAAGGCGACGCCGACGGTGTACCGGTATTAACGGCTCCAGTGCCTGTCTTCGCCGACGGATTCGGCGTATGCGGCTTTGAGTACGATTTAAATCACTATCACGCACTAATCGTAACTCCCTTAACGCCTTACGCCAATACAATTTTTTCACGTCGAACAAACGGTGTTGTCTGGCTTCATTGTATCGCACAGAGCGATAAACATTTATGAGTTGTTCTTCGACGTTTTCTTCTTCTACTATTTGTCGACCCAGAGGCTGGTAATCCGGGTCGTCCCTTATTGTATCGGCGTCCGTCCAATAACCAGAATCGGCATCACCGTCGTCGTTATTATCTTCAATTTCCTGTTCAACTTCATGTTCTTGTGGTTGTTGCTGCTCCATGTCTTGTAAATCGGCTTGCTGCACCATGCCTTGTAAATCGTCTTGCTGCACTATGTCTTGTTGATGCTGCTCTTGCTGAGGTTGATAGTGGTCGTCAACCACCATCACCTCATCGTCTACTTCTTGATTAATAACAGCCTCCTCAGCGGCTGGTTCGTTCAAGAGCAAATATTGATTTATCGGAATCAAAAATTGCACACCGAGGTTAATATAGTTGACCAAGGGTGCGATGTCTACCACTTGGCCAACTTGTTGTTGTCCCACAAAATTATCGTTGTCACCGACTATTAAAGGTAAGTTAACATTAACTTGACCAAACATTTTGATTTTTTTAAAGTCGCGATAATAGCTTTTGAGGTGCCTGCAGTAGACTGATCGCGAGACTAGCCCCGTAGCTATTAAAACTTAATTTCCACCACCACAGAATTATAAAAAACTGCATAGTTTTTTCAATTCTCACGCTGAAACTGATATTAAGATACTTTTATGAGAAATAATTTTAAAATAGGTTTATTATTTCAAATTTCAGAAGGAATGATATCCGAATAATGCCGATGTAGGTGGTAAAGATATTCTTATTTCACTGCGAACTAGTGGACACAGTGCTGATTTTGTATAAATAATTCTAAATCGTCTGGGAAAATTGTATTTAACAGATAACACGAATGTTGAGGGCGCATCTTATATCAAAAATTTAAAAAAGTCACATACCACTCTCACGCTACGCGTGTCAACTTGATTCTTTTTTCGCAAGAAAAGATGAATTTTAAAGAAATTTAAAAACTTAACACCGTCTGGAAAAATTTATTTTATATTCACAAGACGTATATAGGGTGCTGATTTTGTAAAGCTTAAAATTTTAGCGTGAGAAACGTCTCTCACTGTCTCTCTCTCTCTCTCTCTTTTTTTCTTTCTCTCTTTTCCCTATTTTATTATTATGGAATAAATAAAAATATATGTGTATATATATAAGCCTCTCTCTCTCTAATACGTATGTCTATACATACATGAAACACACTTGTGTACGCAAAAATCTGTATAAAATATATATTTATATATATATATTTTATATATATATATATATATATATATATATATATATATATGTATATATATAGATATACACACACAAATCGTATGCAAATGATATGCAAAAGATGGACAAATAAACTATGCATTAGAATTGGTTATTATATTTTAAATATAATGTATATTTATTACCAAGATATCGATTCAATAAATATAGAGAATTAGTGATACAAAAACGATAAAGAGTATCAGGAGTCCAAAACATAAAAGGAAGTATAACTATTCTACCTCTTGCGATCAGGTGTTTTGACATTCACCGTTAATACGCCCAAGTTGCGTATATAACTGGTGTATATATACATATGCAAATGACATGTAAATATATATTTATTAAAATTGAATATATTATATTGAAAGATATTTATTATTTAAAAATTATTATTCATAAATTATCAATCATTACGCAATGAATATCGATAATTTATGATAAAAAATAAGAAAAAGTATCATGCTATTATAAAAAAGAAAGAGGTATACAATCCGTTATTTTACAATTTTTGTCATTCATTGTGAATACGCCCAAGTTGCGTATATAACTACTGTACATATATACATATGCAAATGATATGTAAATATATTTTTATCAAAATTGAATATTTTATATTGAAAGATATTTATTATTTATAAATTATTATTCATGAATTATCAATCATTACGCAATGAATATCGATAATTTATGATAAAAATAATAAAAAGTATCAGGCTATTATAAAAAAGAAAGAGGTATACCATCCGTTATTTTGACAGTAGATGTGTATGTAATAAAAGAATTCACAATTTATATATTAAGGATATTACCTAATATCGATATTTATTAATAGTTTAAGTACGTATGCAAATTAGGTGCATATGCAAATTTAGTGTATGTATAAAGTATGTAAAGCACAAAGATTTAAGAAGTATAATAGCCATTACTAGGCCGATGTAGAATGGGTGTTCTTAAGAGATGCACTCAAGTCATTCGTTGTAACAGGATCAGCCCAAGTTTGATAACGCGACACGAGAGACGAATGAAATTGCATAACGCACGCCTTAAAGAAAAAAGTCCCACCTTCTTATAAGTGAAATAATGGCAACCCGAGTTTTAATTATGTACATGCTAACTAAATATCTTATATGAGATTTTTAATAAATTGTTAATAATTATTAAAGATTATTAAGAATATTGAATTTCGTACTCACAACTCAGTGGTTCCCACAAAACTGATGTATTTCTTGCTACGTTGGAGGTTTAAATATCAAATTATTTTTACAGGTCTCGACAAGTTAAATATTATATTTTTACGCGCATGCTCACCCTAAAATTTATGATTTATTTTCGGTATAAATAGACAACGATTTATGGTTCTGATATGAGTCTGAGTTTAAACATTGAAACAAGAATAACAAAAAAGAGAATGAATAAAAAAGACTTATATAATATCTTAATAGCTATTTTAAATGTGGCTCTCCTTCGTGAACCACAAATAAAACTATTTTGTAATTATGCATGGCGCAAAAATTTGAAATCTTGCTCTATAAATGAGCTGTTAAAAAAGATTAAATTCATCATAGGACTTTGCGGGCTACGTACTTTAGCCTATATGTTTAAGCGAAATATTTTTACCGATAATCAGATACTTGATATAGTTGGTCGTTGTATTAAGAGCAGAGGAATGCAAGATGCACCTCAAGTCAGACATCTCATGTTACATCATCGTGTCACTACAGGTAAGTTATGCATATTTTCTATCATGAATCGAATAACTAATCTAGAAATGTATTTTTAAATCACGAAATCGTAGCCAATAATCGTTCAATAATCTATATCTTTTTTATTTACCACCGGAGAATTTCGCGGCATAAGACTTTTATGTTGTAAATAAAACAATATATTCAAAAATATGTTTTACTAAAAAATATTGATTGCCAATATCGAACCAATACTCGATAACTTACTTATTTACGGTCAAAAAATTTTGCAAGCTAATACTTTTATGTTGTAAATACAATGATAAATCCAAAAATATATTTTACAAAAAATATCGATTTTCAATATCGGATCAATAATCTATAGATTTTTTATTTATGGTCGGAGAATTTCGCGGGATAAGACTTTTTTGTTGAAAATAAAATAATAAATCCAAAAATATGTTTTACAAAAAAATTGATTTCCAATATCGGGCCAATACTCGATAACTTACTTATTTACGGTCAAAAAATTTTGCAAGCTAATACTTTTATGTTGTAAATACAATGATAAATCCAAAAATATGTTTCACAAAAAAATACCGATTTCCAATATCGGATCAATAATCTATAGATTTTTTATTTATGGTCGGAGAATTTCGCGGGATAAGACTTTTTTGTTGTAAATAAAATAATAAATCCAAAAATATATTTTACAAAAAAAAATTGATTCCCAATATCGGACCAATACTCGATAACTTACTTATTTACGGTCAAAAAATTTTGCAAGCTAATACTTTTATGTTGTAAATACAATGATAAATCCAAAAATATGTTTTACAAAAAAATATCGATTTCCAATATCGGATCAATAATCTATAGATTTTTTATTTATGGTCGAAGAATTTCGCGGGATAAGACTTTTTTGTTTAAAATAGTGAAACTTTGATAGATATGATATTAAAAAATTTTCAGACCTGCAAAACATGATGGAGGACAGTGGTGGGGATGAATTACTGATGAATCTTCTGTCAGCAGAAGAACAGCTGCTTAGTTCAAGAGATCCTGCACTACTGCCGCCCACCGAAGAAGTACGAGAAGTTATAAATTCGTTAGATGATCACGTGATTTATGATCATAGCACTCCAAACACGATGTTGGAGGGGGTTATTGCTGATACTACAGCGCCACCACGACTTAATGAACCGTTGCCAGGTTGCTCTCACTGGAATGACCAGGATGCGCAAACGTCGAATAAAATAGTTTCACCTGAAACTACATTATCTGCAATATCGACACCAGGTACAGAAGATCTCGACTATTGAGATGTATGTAATTTTATAATTATATTAATTCTTATATATTACTGCTCGGTATTGTAGACGAATGTCTTCAACAGGGAGATGGTACTTCTGCTCAGAAACACATTACCATTCATGAAGAAACTTCACGATATTACAAACAGTTTAAGCTTCAAGGGCGACAATTAAGAGTGTCGATATTACCCCCACCAGCTAATGCAAATGTATATGGCTGGTTGGAGGCTGCTATAAACGATTTATATCGTCACGTGTGTGAATATGCACAACCATCAGATTATATTGGCATGACTATAAGCTCTGAACGTTTTGTGCACGGGTCTCTATGGATTTCTTTTAGACTGCTTCGTGATTTTTCACCGGTAGATTTACTAGAACTGATAGCTAGTATAGCGCAGAGTAATGATGGTTTCGAAATTGACGATGTTTTGAATGTTGAAGTCAGTACTGTGACTAAACCAGAGGGCCGGGGTCGTGTGTCTCTCACTAGCGAATCAGTTTTTAAGAAATCCATTCTAAATATTGAAAATAGCGACAGTCTTTGTCTTCCATGCTCGCTAGTCGCTGCTCACGTATACGCCATACGTGGTCAAACGCGTAGTGGAATTTTCCATGACAGATGGAATGAAATAAGACATCATACAGCACAATATCAGAAAGTGCAAGCATTGAAACTTGTAAGAGCTGCGAGAGTTACGATACCCGAGACGGGTTGTGGTATAGAGGAGATTAAATTATTTCAAGAATATTATGCACTCTTTGGAGTCGCAATCGTTGTTTATTCATTTCAAAATTTTGCTCGTGGATATAGACCGCTTTACGATGGCACACGTTTCGTACACGACGTTGGTAATGTCGTTAGACATACTCTAAATATCATGTATTATGAAAATTCCAGACATTACCAGCCAATTTTAAATTTACTCGCAGCGGCTGGGAGTCGAGGCTACTGTATACCTTGCAATAAAAAATTTAGTCATACGAAAAATCATAAATGTGAACAAAAATGCTATAAATGTTTACAGAAGCCTCCTTGTGATATAAATCAGGAAAAAATAAAATGCTTTCAATGTAGCAGAGATTTTTACGGCACCGTTTGTTTTGAAAATCATAAAAATTCAAAATCTTTCGATAGTTCTCGGTCGGTATGCGAGAGTATAAAAATTTGTCGTGTATGTAGCAAAACAGTGCGCATCAATGATAAAGAACCACATGATTGTAATATGATATTTTGTAAAATATGTAATGGTAAAAGACCAATAGAACATCTTTGTTACATGCAACCTATTGTCGATAAAAAAGGATTCATGATGAATAAAAAAACAATTCTTTATTTATTTTATGATTTTGAGACTCAGCAATCAGAGAGCATTTTAGGCTGTGAGGCTGAAAAAGTAAGGCTGCATGTACCAAATTTATGTGTTGTCCAGCAAGTGTGTAGTTACTGTTTGAACGATGAAAATGTATCAAATTCTTGCGAAGTATGTGGGATGCGCGAGTATGTGTTTGAAATTGACCCCGTGAAACAGCTAGTCGATTTGGCCTTGGCACCAAGAAAAAATTTCAAACAAATCGTTTGTATGGCACACAATGCGTAGGGTTTTGATGCACAATTTATTCTTAAACATTTAACAGAACGTAAAGATCTCAGAAATAAGCCAAATGTAATTTTAAACGGGTCAAAAATAATCATAATGGAAATTTTATCGGTTAAATTCATAGATAGTTTGAATTATCTACATATGGGTTTAGCTGCACTACCAAAAGCTTACGGCCTTGTTAATATCGAGAAAGGTACGTTCCCTCATCTTTTTAATACACCGGAAAATCAGAATTACGTGGGAGAAATGCCACCGATATGCACTTTTTCGCCAGATTCGATGAAGATCGAAGAGCGACGCGAATTTATGCAGTGGTATAACGAAAAAAAAGCTGAAAATTATATATTTAATTTTAGAAATGAAATTATAAAATACTGTAAGCAAGATGTAAAAATTTTACGTTTAGCATGTCTGGCTTTTCGCAATACCTTCATCGAATGTGGTAATACAGATCCATTTGTAGAGTGCGCCACCATCGCATCTTCTTGCATGCGTGTGTATAGAAAAAAATTTTTACAAAAAGATACAATAGGTATTATACCTCAAGGTGGTTATAGACAAGCAAATAAACAGTCTATGAAGGCGATGCGATGGTTGTGCTGGATGGAAAATGTGCTGAATCGACAAATTCAGTATACCGTTCGTGCACGAGAAAAGAGGCTTCCCGAAGGCCCTCTAGTGGACGGATATTGTGTACTTGAAAATGGAAAGAAAATCGTTTTACAATTTCACGGGTGTTATTGGCATGGTTGTGTCTGGTGTTACACCATAAACCGAGACTCGAGGCTCGTAAACGGTGAAAATATGGACGAACGTTTCGAGAGAACCGCGCGGATATCGGAAAAAATACGAGCCCATGGTTATGAACTTATCGAAAAGTGGGAGTGTGATTTCGATCGAGAGTACTCGGAAAACGAGAATATGCGGTCGTACATTGAAGATAAGACACGAAAATGGCACGCGCCGTTAAATCCTCGAGAAGCATTTTTTGGCGGGCGAACGGGCAATACAGTCAAAATTTACGATGCAAAAGAGGGTGAGAAAATAAAATACGTGGACGTGTGTTCATTATATCCATATATCTGTAAATACGGTCGATATCCCATTGGTCACCCAACTCTCTACGTGGACGAGGATGAGTGTCGCTCTCTGGTGGGTCAAACGAATGACATAAGTCACGTTGAAGGTCTTATTAAATGTGAAGTATTGCCGCCGCGAAATTTATATCATGCTGTACTCCCCGTTAAAATGCATAATAAGCTTTTGTTTCCACTGTGTCGAACATGTGCTGAATTAATGTATACCGCAGATTGTGACCATGAAAATCCTGATGATCGTGTTTTTATCGGTACGTGGGTTGCTGACGAGTTGAGAAAAGCTGTTCAGATGGGCTATATCATCCGAAAAATATTTGAAATATGGTCTTATAAAATTACTCAGTACAACAAAGCCACGGGTCAGGGTGGTCTATTTCCAACTTATATCGATAAATTTTTCGCTGAGAAAACGTACGCGTCGGGTTACCCTTCGGAATGTGCTGACGGTGACGAAAACGCGATTGCTCGATATATTGAGGAATTTGTGCAACAAGAGGGCATAAAATTAGACAGAAATCGAATAAAATATAACGCTGGTCTGAGATCTGTAGCAAAACTCTGTTTAAACTCATTGTGGGGTAAATTTGGTCAACGAGAAAATATGCCAAAGACCGGAGTGGTGGATGATCCACAGAGATTGTTTGAATTACTCTGTAGTGCTGAGAGCGAGGTTGACTCAATTTTACCGATCGACGATACGACAATTTACGTATGCTGGCACAACACAGAAGCGGCTGTCGAGCCATCGGCATTATGTAACGTTGTCGTAGCCGCTTATACCACAGCCTTGGCGCGTTTAAAACTCTACGAAGAATTGCAACCGTTGGGTAAACGTGTATTGTATTACGATACTGACTCTATTGTGTATGTAAGTCGCGTGGGTGAGTACGATGCGAAAACAGGGCCGTTCTTGGGTGACTTGACCGACGAATTGGCCTGTTATGGTCTTGGCACAAGCATCACATCATTCGTCTCTGGTGGACCCAAATTTTACGGATATAAATATTTGACACCAGATGGCGTTGAAGGATGTGTTTGCAAAATCAAGGGTATAAGACTTAATTCGTCGGTGAGTCAGAAAATAAACTTTGATTCCATACGAAATCTTATTACTGGTGAAATACCGCCACTTTTTGCAAACTATGACGCTATTAGACGCACACGGTTTTACGATGTTATAACACGACCTGAATGTAAAATATGCGAGCCCGTGTACTCAAAGAGACGATTTGTAAATAACGAGATTAGCTATCCATACGGCTATAAATCTAATTAAATAATAAATAAATGTTGATATATTATTACCGAAGTAAAAATATTATGTACATATATATATATATATATATATATATAGGTTATAGAATTAAGACAAAAACAATTTTGTAATAAATTTCATAATTTATTGAAATTAAAATTAATATTACAGAATAATAAATTTATTTTCTGTTAATTAAGTGGTCGTCAATTTTTTTCATAATTATAGGTTCCAGAATAATCTTCATTCTTTCCACTCTCATTTTAAATCTCTCTCTGTCACGAGCCGCTTGCTCCCACTCTCCACGTCGTGCTGCACGGCTCGCGTAATCCCACACGCGTATCACGTGAATATCCGGTTTACCTTCCTTGAAATGCACCTTTTTTGTTTGATTCATTATTATTATTATTTTTTCTTCAAGATACGGATAATCACCACACTTCCTCACGACAAGTCTCTATAAAATTTTATCAAAATTTAAAAATTTGAGTCTTTAATGAATTTTTTGTTAAAATTTGATTACCTTTGCTCAAATTTGTTGACTATAACTTATTTATTTTCACGATACGAAAACTTGTACAGCACTAACCTATAAATGCTGCTGCTTTTACTTTTATACTGGAAATGTGGTGGTGGTGGTGGCAGGTACAAGTAGTGATGGTGACGAGCGCTTTTGAGTAAATAACAGGTTAATACTTGTTAAGCTTTTCCAGCCATATAGCTAAAGAGCGGAATAATGCTGGCGTCAGCCAGCTATATGGCTAATCAGCTAAACGATTGGCTAGCGTCAGCACGATACTGCTCGCACACGCGCGCGCCGCCGCCCCCCACTCTTGCTGATCGTATATGTAGAGTGGTTCGAGGATGTGATGAGGTTAGTAGTAGAAGTTTAGCAGCGGCGGTAACATGGACGTTTGCAGGTGGATGCATCCGTGGACTTTGATGATTTGTGGACCCAGCTCGTGTGGTGAAACAGTATTTGTGAAGAATTTTTTGCATCACATTGATCGCATGAGTGATACAAAATTCGAGCGTATACTCTTGTATTATACCGAGTGGCAGGCAATTTACAGGGAGTTGGGTGAGAGAATCGAATTTCACGAGGGTTTACCAAAGAGCGAAGATTATGCCAATGATCCACGACCAAAACTCTTGATTCTCGACGATCTGATGAGAGAATCGTCCAGCAGAGCTGTAGTCAATCTCTTTACCAAAGGCAGTCATCACAATAACTTGAGCGTCATCTTTATCTCGCAAAATCTCTTTCATCAAGGTCAGCGAGAAATCTCTCTAAACTCTAATTACATCGTTGTATTTAAAAATCCGCGCGATCGAGCGCAAATAAATCATCTGGCGCGTCAAGTCTGCCCCGAGGAGCCTCGTTTTTTGCAAGAGGCATATCTCGATGCCACAGCAGAGCCACACGGCTATTTGTTCATAGACCTGAAGCAGGGTACGCCTGAAAATGTGAGATTTCGTACTTGTATATTTCCGTTTGACAAACATCAGTACGTTTATGTGCCTCGTTGCAAACCCATAAAAGCTGGTGCTCGCTCGAATAATGTACCAGTCGTGCGATTGTAATGGAGCCGGTGAGACGTAGTCGTAGCAGCAGATCGATTCCAGAAAAGTACTGGACTCAGCTACATGTTTTGTGTAAAAGCGAACTCTATAAAGTTAAGGCTATAATACGCGAAGCAAATTCTAAACTTATAACGTACATTTGCGAGTGTGCTTTGAACATTTTACGTGGAAATATTCCACTCAGCAAGTATTATAAGAAACAATTGCGAAAAGTCGCACCTCTGTTGCGGAAACTCGCTAAACTGGGTAGTTTGGAGGTAAAAAGGAAATTGATGGTAAAATCAGCATATTTACTGCGGCTAATTGTGAAACCTGTTATATCGGCATGGAGTACGCAAGAAAAATGATTTTAGTACCGCAAGAGTGCTTGGAGCAACAGCTTCAGCAGCAACAGCATGACGTAGCAACTACCAATCATACAACACCAGCATCCAGTGTCCAGACACCTGGTACAGCCACGACACGCCTCGACGAGGAAATGAGTAAAATTTTACATTCTGCGGGTGATGAGCGCCAAAAATCTTTGCAATATCAGCAAATCTTGCAGCGTTACTTGCATCTAAGAGAGGAGGAGAAGAATGAGAGTGGGGGTATAATACGTCCACACGAGACCGCATTATTAGAAATGGGAACGACAATGGATAGAGGCGATAATGACGAAATCGACGACAAACAGATTGTCGAGTCGGTACCGCAGAAATTTCGAAGCAATGCTAGACATCTCATTAGATACTTGCGACAAGCTGGTAATATTGAATGGGATAGTCGTGGTATAATCAAACTAGATGGCGCTGTTGTCGAGGGTACTAATATTGTCGATTTGGTGAACGAGGCTATGAGAAGTAGAAAAAGACCACCACCACGCGGATACAAACAGTTTGCACGCGTCTTGCGACAAGTTAGTATACCTCGAGAATTCATTGGTAACGATCAACTGTGGCGTAAGATTGCATCTCATAGCGCTGACTCATCGCCGTCATCGTCGTCAGAAAACGAAGGTTATTATACTTCAACAGCTACTAGTCAGACGAGCGTAAAGGAGAAAGAAGTTGAGAGTGCGAAAAAGCGTAAAAAAGTTGGTAGCGAGTTAGCAGCTACGCCATCAACCCCTGCAAAAAAGAGTCGTCTCGAGCAGCTAAAATGGAACCGTATGTGAAAGCATGGAAGGAAGTGATGGAGGGGGTGGTGGAGGAGGAGAAGGGGGAGAAAACTGGTACTTTTATAGACCAATTGATTTCAGTTGTACCCTTTGAAATGCATCTGCCAGGCTACCAGTTTCTCGGCCCTGGCACACATCTCGAAGAGCGTCTCAGATGCGGTCAGAGAGGAAAAAACCCTCTTGACAATGCCTGTCTAGAGCACGATATTTCATATTCAAATAAAAAAATAACGAATCATATAAAAGCCGACAGACTGCTGGCTGAACGAGCATTTTCACGCATGCTCTCGGAGACTGCGGATGGTAATGAAAAGACTGCAGCTGGTATTACTGTTTTGTGCATGATCAGCAAAATTGCGTTTGATAAATTTTTGAAATGCATTAAAAATACATTTAAAAGACAGCAAAAGAAAGAGAGAAAGCTGATTTATAAGAGGAAGAGGAGCAATGAAAAAGAAAGAGAAAAGGAAGAAGGAGATGTCAAAGCCGGACGGCCTTGAGCATTATTACTATAATCTTTCTGCACCATCAGCGTACGCTGGTGCTCATCTACTGAAACACGCGAAACCCAAAAAATTTGATAACAATACCATCGCCAAGTGGCTGGAGAGTCAGGATGCACATACCTTACACAAACTCGTGAGACATCGTTTTCCTCGTCGACATTACAACGTTTTCAGCCCCTTTGAGGTGTGGGAAGCTGACTTGGCAGATTTTAGATCACTTAAAACCTACAATGATGGGTACAGCTATATTCTTATTGTCATTGATGCACTTTCAAAGTTTGCCTGGGCAGAGCCTCTTCTCGACAAAACGAGCCGAAGCGTTGCTGTAGCATTGGACAAAATTTTATCACGATGTAATGATAGACATCCTATTTACCTACAGACTGATAAAGGTAAGGAATTTATCGGTCGAGAGGTGCAAGAGGTGCTAAAAAAGAAACATATTACCTACCGAGTCGTGAGAGACCCTGATATAAAGGCAGCCATTGCCGAACGCTTTATTCGAACTCTCAAAGGTCGAATCTGGCGATACTTTACTCACTCGCGCACAAGACGTTATATAGATGTTTTGCAAAAAATTGTGACGTGTTACAACGAGTCGTGGCACAGTGCCATAAAAATGCCCCCTTCCAAGGTCAACTTATATAATGCTCACGTGGTACGTCGAAATTTGACGTTGCGTTACAGCGAAAAAAGCCGTTTAGAGTAGCTAAATACAGCGTTGGTGATCTGGTTCGTGTCAGTCGTGCCAAGACAGCCTTCAGGAAAGCATACGAGGGTGGCTGGACTCTGGAGCTGTTTAAAATTATAAGAGTCGACACAAGACAACAACCACCCGTTTATACTTTGGCAGATCTTGGTGGAGAAAAAATTGACGGATATTTTTACGAAGAACAGTTGAGCAGAGTGCGCAAGGATTTAGATAGCGAAGCGTTTGAGGTTGACGAGGTTTTGAAGAGTAAAGGTAGGGGGTCGAAAAAACAATATTTGGTCAGTTGGAGGGGGTATCCAGAAAAATTTAATTCTTGGATAGCGGCTAAAGATTTGAAAAATTTACAATGAACGATGAATTTTACATGGTTTTACCGAGCAACAGCAGCAAGTTTGTCTTTCCACACAATGTGGCGACACATTTCACAACACAATTATCGCAAAATTTTTATCTTCATGGCGACTGGTGACAAATACCTCTCACATTTCAGCATATATCAATAGTTGAGCGGGAGGGAGTTATTTCTGTTAAAACAGCCAAACGTGAAATGGCGAATGTTTTGCGAGAAACAGAAGAGACTCAACAGGGGGCCGAGGTGTTTGCCAGAGTGAAACCTGGTGTTTATCGTGATATTGAAAGTCTCTTGGAAGAAATAAATAATCGCGAGAATGTGAAAAATCATTTATATTTTGAAATCCAAGCTGGTGGCTATGTACGGGTTAGATGTCGATGTGGAGAAGATTGTACAACTTATAAGCACACGTTTACACTATCGGAAAAATTACTTAGAATTTTAGGTCTGGAAAATGTACCAATTTTCTCTTGCAAAGGTAATAAAGAACACTACATTACCGGTAATCGTCCAGCAAATCTTGTAAACGGGTTGCCAACCGTGCTGATGGTTCACAGCAACATTTGCCAGCCTTACGTAACAGGTGACATGCGCACGAGCTTACTACGTATAGTCTCGCTTCATTTGCGCGATTACGTTTACGGAGGTGTTGAAATTAAAAACTTTTCACCACCCATGTACCTACCACTGCTGTCTTCAGCGTTTCAGTCGATCGAAATAGATATAAGAGACGAACACGGATTTCCCATTCCATTCGACTACGGTACGTTGACTGTAACGCTTCACTTTTAGCGCATCCGATAAAATGTCTGAGTTTGAAGATTTCTTCAATAACCAAATGGTTGGTGGTGGGGGTAAGTGCGTTAGAGCTGGTAAACCTTGTTTTGGTTATCACCAGTCGGGTGCAGGAGTAGGTAGTTTTTGAAAGGTCTCTTCCGAGCAGCTATACCGAAGATCAAGCAAGGTGCAAAAGTGGTCGGTAAAGAGGCTCTCCGAGCGGGTAAAAATATCTTAGATGATGTCACTCTAGGTGGCAGACCTGTCAAAGAGGCGGCCAAAGAGCGCATTCGCGAGAGTGGTAAAAATCTCAAAAGAAAAGCTGACGTTGTTCTGGACAAATTGCTCTTGGGTGAGTCGAGTGCAAAAGAGGGGAAGAATCTGAATATAAAAAGAAGAACGAGACATCGTCAGTTCAGTCGTCGAGTGCAGCTGGTACTACAAACACCTCAGCAGCTAAACGCTCGAAAAGTGGTAAGGTTGCGAAAAAGAAGAAGAAGAAGAAGCAGAATAAGAAAGCACGTGTAGCTAGAGATATTTTCGAAAATTAAAATTTCAAGATGGCGTTGTTGCATACAGAATCTTGTCAGTCAATCAAGTCGGAATTATCACTCTTTGAATTACCCTCGACACAGACTGCAATTGAAGGCTCTTACTGGGTACAGTATAAACCGATATCTTCACTCAACGACCAATCACCAATTGAATTTACAATCCCTGGCAACACTGAATATCTAGACTTGGCTCACACAATGTTAAGTGTGAGTGTAAGTGTAACATGCACTAGTGCTGAACCACCTAAGGATCCGAGCGTTGGACCAATAAATAATCTTTTGCATTCGTTGTTTAATCAAGTCGACGTGCTATTCAATCAGAAACCTGTTTCACCGCCAAACAATGCTTATGCATACAGAGCTTACATTGAAACATTACTAAATTATGGTCCAACAGCTAAAAAGTCTCATTTAACGAGTGGTTTGTGGTACGATGATACAGCAGGGAAAATGGACGATACCACAGGTGGTAATGTAGGTCTCAATAAACGTAAGGCACTCATGATTAGCAGGAAGATTGATTTACTCGGCCATTTACATTGTGATGTTTTTAATCAAGACAAATTATTACTGGGTGGTGTTGAAGTTAGAGTGAGGCTTGTGCGTTCTCGTGATGGATTCTGTCTCATGGATCCCGCTGGTGCTTTCACGGTAAATATTACCGAGGCTACGCTTTTTGTGCGTCGGGTAAGATTAAATCCTTCACTTGTGCTAGCACACGAAAAACTATTGTCACAGACTACTGCAAAATACCCACTGACACGTGTAGAAGTTGAGGCTGTTACGTTACATAATGGTGTGCATGGGGAAACAATCGACAATGTCATATTAGGTCAACTGCCGAAAAGAATTATACTCGGTTTTGTTGAAAATAAAGCTTACAACGGAGATAAAAGTCTTAACCCATTCAATTTCAAGAATTTTAATATAAATTTTTTGTGTCTGTACGTTGATGGAATGCAAGTGCCATCGAAGCCCTTACAGTCAGATTTCAAAAAAAGCAAAATGTACGTTGATGCTTATCATACACTTTTTTCCGGCACAGGTATTCACTTTATGAATTCAGGCAACTCGATTAGCCGTGAAGACTATCCAAACGGTTACTGCCTATTCGCTTTTGATTTGACACCTGATTTATCGGCGAGTGATGGTAGTCATTGGAATTTGATAAAAAACGGTAATGTACGAATTGATGTTAGATTCGACGACCCACTAGAGGGCGCTGTAAATTGTATAATTTATGCTGAATACGACAATTTGCTCGAAATTGACTCGTCGAGACAGGTTGTCGTGGATTATAGCGGTTAAGTAGTGGTGGGGATATATTTCTCACTATTTAAGTAAAGCAAAGCCAGCTTTATTATCTCAGTCGGCGAGCAACTTTCATTGCAAACAGTATGGACGTGGTAATTGATGTGCAGTTTTTAAATGACAACAAAAATCGTTTGATTCCAAAGGAGGTGGCTGTACTTGGTATTCATAAAAACTTTATCGCTCATTGGATTGTGGCGCCTCCTTGTAATTTAAGACGCTTACCTAAAAATGCTTTGAGACAGAACAATTGGGTGACGCTGAATCATCATGGTCTGGAGTGGTACGAAGGTGATATATCGATAAAAAGATTATACAAAAATTTGGAAGATATTTGCATGAATTGTCGTACAATTTTCGTGCGAGGTCAAGAAAAGCTTGAACTACTTTCCAAGCTCACCACCTGTAAGATTGAAAATTTAGAAAAAGAACAAGATTGTCCAGCTTTTAGAAATTTAAATTTCAGCAGTGTACAGTGCATGCATCATTACTTAAAATCACCTTATTCAAATTACGTGTGTGCACTAAATAACGTTGCTAATCTGAAACATTGGCTACTGAAACTTAACCCCAGCGTAAAATCGCTGATTTCGGAAGAATTTTTAGAAATTCTCCGCAATGAATTCAAAAGAGATTGTTCGATATCTGATGAGGATCAAGTTTCACGCAGTAGGCGTTTATCCAGCGGATCGGATTCCTCTGATGTGGGTGAAACCTTGTGCGTTTGTACTTAATACGCAAAATTATAACCAGCATGGTGCGCACTGGGTTGCCATATACGTTGATAAGTATGGCACAGGTGTGTACTTTGATTGTCTTGGTAAACCACCACAAATTCAACAACATTTACGACGTATTCAGCAAAATTGTAAAAAATTTAGATGGAATAATAAACGCTTACAAAGCGAATATTCTAACGTTTGTGGTCATTATTGTATCATGTTTCTGTATTATATGTCTAGCGGATTGGGTTTCAAGAAATTCTTGGAAAATTTCTCACAGAACTTGCAAAAAAATGATACTATAGTCAAGAATTTTGTGGGAAAAATCTCGTACGAGTAATATGATATTTGGTTGTCTCTGATTGGTCGCACAACAACTTTTTGCGGCGCCCCCACCAATTTTTTACAGTATAAAAGAAGCGGCACCCACTCAGTCTAGCCACAGTTTGACGACAGTGATAGCAGCAGTAACAACAAAGCTCAAGCAAGATGGTTGGTCAAAAGAGAAGCCTGGAGCAGACATTTGGTAATGACTTGGCATATTTAATAAAACAAAACAGCAAGAAAAATTATTGGCAGCAGGTTCTGCCAATGGTCTATGGGCTGAACAGCTCTTTTGGAAAAATTATCCAGGTAGGCCTAGAGAATATAGGCGGTGAAGGCAAAAAGGAGTTTGCACCCGTAGTACGCTTCTGTGGAGCCAATTTTCAAGGTTTACCTCTGTCACTGGACTGTTGGGAGGCGTTGAAGCAGGAATTTGATAAAATTGAAGATTTTTTCACTTGCTATAACGAGGAATCTATGCTGGATCAGCGGCTATCTATTCCTGGATACATTATCCGTTTTATGATTAGTTTTCACGAGAGAGCTTTTGAATTGGTACCCAATGACGCACAACCAGAAGGAGAGGAGTGTGGTGGACCGCCGAAAAAATATGGTCGATTTAATCGGTCACTAGTATTTAAACGTGTCACGTTTGAACGTTTAAAAGATTTATCAAAATGTATAGATTATAGAATTAGATATTTAAATACTGTTGTAAAATCTGTTGATTATATATTACGAGAAATGGTTATAAATATGAAAAATGTATTAGAAAATAGTCAGGAATCTCAATATGTATACTATACTTCTAGCGATATAAAAAGCACAATGTCTAGTTTTAATGATAATTTTGTAAATGATCTCATCGAATTATTAAAAAAGAATAATCTAGTTTTAGGAAAAGAAGATGTGTTTATAATCATACACGAATTTATTATTTATCATATGTACACACTAGTTAATTGTATGAATGCTACGTTGTAATGTTTTATTATTAATAATAAATGTGTTGTTAAACTTTAAAACATGAGTATTTCAATCACCTTGTCTGTTACCAACTCCTCATCCTTCATACACACAATAATTTATATGTAAATTTTGTATTTTCTGATTCAATATAAAAATTTATAATAATTGGAAATTAAAAATCTTTTAAATTCATATTTTATAATTCAAGTTTTTATTATTTCGATAATTAAAAAGGATTATATTACAAAATTTTAAATTAATAATTTTGAAATATCGATTAAAATATTTTTATCCCCACTCTAAATTTTGTGGGAGGGGGTAAGTGACCCTCCAGTTCATCCCCACTCTAAATTTCTAGGAGGGGGTGAGTGACCCTCCAGTTGTTTAGGTGCCATGCCTAACAAACCCCTACTTCGCCTTCTCAGAGGTCATTGACCTAGTGGTCAATAACCTTTGGGGTGGTGGAGTGGGGGTTTGTTGTGACGGTCCATGGTGCCCCAATAACTACTGTCACCTATTGAAAAGGTCCCGAAAGAGGGTAGGTTTAATTGTTCTTAGTACGGATTAGGCTACGGATTAAACATAAGCTTAAAATAAAATTGAATTACATTGCTTAACCTTATTGCTATATACTTCATATCTAAAAGTATTTTTTTTTTAATTTTCTTGAATTTTAAATAATCTAAACGTAATATTTTACAATTCCACTAAACATAACATGATAAAAAAATATTATTTTATGTGGTTTGATTTAATATATTTTTTTTAAATTCAACTATTGTTGAGCACTCCAAAAATTAAAATATTTCCGAAGAAATATAAATGAGAATTTTCTCGCCGATACGAAGCTAGACCTTCTCTTTTATACTTTGAACCTTCTATTTCTGTTTGCAGACTGAAAAAACAAGTAGCCATCTAGTGCATGATTTGTGAACTACAAATTTTTAATACATCAAACATTTTTAAGATTCTATATTAAATTTTATAATAATTTATTGAAGTCTTGATAAATTTCAGTTCTATATATCTTAATCAATATATTAGATTTAATACAAATAACTTAAGTAATTATTAAGTTTAATAACATTTTCATTAACATCGAATATTAATACATTTTCAATTATAATATCGAATTTTGATAAGCATATTGCTTAACTTTAGTATCCGTTATCTTACGTTTTAGTATTTTGAATCTTAAGTTTCAACTTGAGTTTATTAATTTTTGTAAATTTTTAATACATCAAATATTTTTAAGATTCTATATTAAATTTTATAATAATTTATTAAAGTCTTGATAAATTTCAGTTCCATATATCTTAATCAATATATTACATTTAATACAAGTAACTTAAGTAATTATTAAGTTTAATAACATTTTCATTAACATCGAATATTAATACATTTTCAATTTTAATATTGAAGTTTAATAATCATATTACTAAACTTCAGTAACTGTTATCTTAATCTTAAGAATTTCTGTATTATCTTTAATGATTTTTCATTAATTTCAATAATTTTTTATATTAAATAAGTTTAAGTGACATTATCATTAAATTTAAGATACATTTTCATCTTAAATATGTATTAAATTTAAGAATATTTTTAACAGTGTAGGTATAGACGTATTTCTTTGAGATTGATTGTTTTGAGTTTTGTAATTTCTATTTCAATAGTAGAATTGTTATTTTAAATTTTTAAATAAGATTTCTTTAATGAAAAGACTTATGTAATTTTTCTTCATTATTATATTTAAATGTTATTAAAATTTCTCAGTATGAATGATTGAATAAATAATCTTTTATATCTAAAAATTGTATGTTTAAAATAAAGAACAACCGAATAATAAAATATTTTCGTAAAATATGCGTAAATTTATATGAATGAATAATATAGTAAATTAATTATTAATTAATTGTTGTACTACGATGCTTCGACTGTTGTATTAAATATAAGATGTTTATGTATTATAAAAAGAACATTTGAATAAATTAAATAGAAGGGAGTTGCACAAAATTAATAAGGTTATTTAAATAAATAAGTTGAGTATTTAAAATTAATTACAATATACGAAAAAATATATCAAAAAGAATTTGGTATAATGAAATTATTAAGAATATATTGAATTGAATAGTAAATAATGAATACCCTGCTGAAAATAATCACGGAACTCATGATGCAATATTTTCCGTCACTTTTTGAGTCACTTTTTGCGTCACTTTTTATATCACTTTTCGTGAAAAAAAACAGCCCTTGAAAATTTTCAAGTTTTTTTTTTTAATCTGGGGTACCTTGAGAAATTATTAATATTCGTGCAAATAGTTTTTCAAAATAGGGTGTATTTAAGTTAAAACAACTGTACCTAATACTGATACCTTAAACGCAAATGATTGTTGTGACTCACAAAATCAATATTTTTAGACGTGTAATGTCTCATTTTAAAGCTAAAAAAAAACTTTAAAATAAGATATCATGAGTTTCATTGCGATCAATATTTACGAAATACGCGCGGATTTACGTAAATGTTGTAAATAAACTTACCTTATTATTCCTCGTAATTATTAAATTTGGAACCTGGAGACAAGTTTAACTAAAATTTTTATTTTTTCTATATTTTAACTAATTATTATCATTAATTTTCAGTTTTAATAAATTAAAAAATAATTATTAATAATTGCAAAAATTTTAATAGTAATAATAAAAATTATCTCGTTTTTTTTTACTTTTCTTTGTTTTTCATGCAAAAAAATGTTTTCATCATTAATTATATTTTTATTTTTTTTTCTAAAATTAAACTACTACGATTTTCATGTAAGGAATATTTCCTAAATATAATAGAAAAATTGATATGAAAATTGCTCTTTAATTGGAACTATTTTTATTTTTTATTTTATTACACTGAGAGAAAATTCATGCTAATAGAGCATGTGAACCGCCATCTATGCGAGCATATAAAACATTGATACAAATATGACAGGCGTGAGAAGCTCTATTAGTATTGGATTATCTCATACTAAAAAAGATGGTATGGAGAGTAACTAAAGCATGAACGGCATTCACTGATGACTCGCGTGGTATACTTCGATGACTCCCCACTCTCATATCCTTTGTTTGCTTGAGTCGCCTCCTCTTTTGGGTGGCGGCGCGAGCAAACACGGCTGGTCTATACCCAAAACTATGTTGCAAATTTCGTTAACGTATTTTCGTAGCGTGAATCTTTTATTTCTTTTCTTTTTTTATGAAGGGAGATACGTTATAAATATAACCTGTTAAACTTTTTAACTTAATAATTAATTTTTAACTTAAGGGAGTACCCTCGGTAATAGAATTTAAATTGAGAATCTTTTGATAATTGACATACAGGCGTATTTAGGTGTAATAAAGCTATGGTTAAAATTTCGTGACCCTTCAGAGCTTCAAACACGAGAAATTGCAGTTTGAAAATAACATGTGATCTTATGGGGGGATACACATTTTGCCTTCTTTTGTAATTATAAAAAATGAAAAAATTCTGAAAAAATTCTATAATATGTAGAAATTTATTTCGGACCTATATCATTTTTAATAGGTATCATTCAGAGTTTGTACGAAGAGCAAAAAATTATTTTCTCTTGTAACCTTACAATTAACGGTAATCATTTTGACACATGGCAACGTTGCGTTTTCATTACGAACTTTGGTAAGGCGCGAATCTTGAATACCACAGTGCATCGTTTTCAATAAGAAAAAAGTTTGAATAAAAAAACATTATCCTCAAAAATTAATACGCAAAAATGTAAGTCATAATAAGTTTATTATTGTATATATTTTTAAATTTTTTATCTCACGTCGCTGTATTTATGCAATCATTGCAATACTAATTAGCAACGGAGGTCTTCAGTATGTTTGTCCTGCCAAAGGTCTAAATTTTTTTAATTTAAATGTTTATATAAACTCTGATAAGAAAAGTTTTTTTTAATAGATATAACTTTCAAAATCATTTTAAAATTAATTATTAAACTATTGAAAGTTTAAGAATTTTTTCGTTATCGTAAGAATAAATAGTAATGTGTCAGTGTCGTGCATTTGGTATAATAGTTACATAATGTATTTCACCTTCCGTAGATAATGTAAAATTTTGATACACCGTGGGTATTATAAGTCCTAAAAGTTCTATACATTTTTTTTCCTGAGAAAAAATCATAAAAAAATTCTGGGAAAATTCGAAAATACTTTTATATCCTTTTTTATGATTCAATAATATATTGATATATTTATTATAATATAAATTTTATAAAACAATATTTAATTCTAGAGTTTTAGGGACGTTGCCAAATCCATAACTGACAATGATAAGTTCGACTGTTTTCTTAACTGACTAACTTCGTATCGAGGATACTCCCTTAAAATTTAATTATTTTAAACCGCTGGGGGGGCAGATGAGCATGTACGATTTTACGCCAGAGATATTTCGAAGTAGCATTGGTCTAGTGCGTAACGTTCACGCTTTTCCTTTTGAGTACGCGAGTTCAACTCTCGGATAAGGTCACTTTTTTTTTAATTTTTTTTTTATTGTTTTAATATTTTTTATTCCTTTTTATATTTATTTTTTTTTAGATTTTGTATTTTTTTAATAATTTTAAAATTTAATTTTTCACAAGTACGCTCGTTTTTTTCAATGAAAATTTTTTAAAAATAAATTATTCTTTATAGGTAGTAATTACAAATATTGATAAATAAATAATAGCGATGTTTATTTTATAATAGTATAGTTTAATTTATTTATAATTTAGTTTATAAAATTTACAATAAATTACAATAAATAAATAAAACTGAGGTATTATTATTTATGTTATAATATATATTGTATATTGAAATATGTTTATAAAGACAAAATTGAACTATAGTATTGTAAACATCACTATTATTTATTTATTAATATTTTAAATTATTTTCTATATGAAATAATTTATTTAAAAATATTAATAAAAAAAACGAGCATATTTTAAGTAACTTGTGAAAAAATAGATTTTAAAATTAATAAAAAAATAGAAAATAAAAAAAAGCAATAAAAACTATTGAAATAATAAAAAAAAAATTAAAAAAAAAGTGACCCTAGCCGAGAGTTGAACTCGCGTACTCAAAAGGAAAAGCACGAACGTTACGCACTAGACCAACGCTACTTCGAAATATCTATGGCGTAAAATCGTACATGCTCATCTGCCCCCCAGCGGTTTAAAATAATTAAATTTTAAGTTAAAAATTAATTATAAAGTTTAACAGGTTATATTTATAACGTATCTCCCTTCATAAAAAAAGAAAAGAAAAGAAATAAAAGATTCACGCTACGAAAATACGTTAACGAAATTTGCAACATGATTTTGGATATAGACCAGCCGTGTTTGCTCGCGTCGCCACCCAAAAGAGGAGGCGACTTGAGCAATAGAAGAATGCCATAGTTAGCAGTAAAGAAAGAATAGTGGACAAGCCACGTTTACTTCCTTCACGTCCCATGAGAGGATACAGCGCTAGCTATCGAAGGATATTAGAGTGGGGAGTTACTAAAGCATGTAAACAAACAGTTTTTGGATAGCACAAACCTCGTAAGAGTAGATGGCGCTGTTATTAAAGCATAGGATATTACTTACTAACTTTGGATACGTAGACTACATGCTCTATCGGCATGAATTTTCTCTCAGTGTATAAAATATCAATATACATCGAAAAAATTATGATATGAAAGGAGAAAATTTATGAAAGAAGGATAAAAAAATGTTTATTTTCGTGTGATAGAACATAACGTAACGGGTAAGGAAAGGCTTTATTTACGAAACGAGAAGTTTACGGCCTGAGCCGAAGGTGAGGGTCGTAACGAGTTACGTAAACAAGCCTTTCCATACTAGTTGCGTAGTGTATTTTTCGCCATATGAGCCAAAAAAGAGCAATGAAGTAGCGATAGAAGTAGGTTAGAATGGCAAAAAATATATTTTTATTAAATATTAATATTTCTTTTTTTTGTGGTTATCTCGCTTTCATTTTCCTCTATAAAAATATTACAATTTATATTTTCGCTTCCTTCGCATACCTTGTTTTCAATTTCGATTGCCTTGACATTGGAGCAACTCTCCCTATTACAATTGCTAGAAATAATAACTTTAATCTATATAATATATGAGAAGCTTTTGATGAAATTCAATGTTTATTTAAATACAAATTTAAATTTTCTGATTACCCTTTGTTTATCAATTTTTTCTGTGTTATTTTTAAAATGTTTCTTACATCAAAATCTTAGTAGTTTAATTTAAGAAAAAAAAGAAATATATTTAATGATAAAAAAATTTTTTTGCATGAAAAACAAAGAAAATTAAAAAGAAACGAGATAACAATTTTTATCATTACTACTAAAATTTTTGCAATTATCAATAGTTATTTTTTAATTTATTGAAACTAAAAATAAATCATAATAATTAGTTAAAATATATAAACAATAAAAATTTTAATTAAACTTGTCTCCAGGTTCCAAATGTAATAATTACGAGGAATAATAAGGTAAGTTCATTTATAACATTTACGTGAATTCGCGCGCATTTCGTAAATATTGATCATAATGAAACTCATGATATCTCATTTTAAAGTTCTTTCCTTTAGCTTTAATATGAG
Organism: Anastatus disparis; assembly: GCA_017163975.1. Lineage (NCBI taxonomy): Eukaryota > Metazoa > Arthropoda > Insecta > Hymenoptera > Eupelmidae > Anastatus > Anastatus disparis. The sequence continues at coordinate 275,566 of JAFFSR010000073.1, forward strand.
ACATTACACGTCTAAAAATATTGATTTAGTGAGCCACAACAATCATTTGCGTTTAAGGTGTCCGTATTAGGTACAGTTGTTTTAACTTAAATACACCCTATTTTGAAAAACTATTTGCACGAATATTAATAATTTCTTAAGGTACCCCAGATTAAAAAAAAAACATTAAAATCGGTCCATTATTTACGGAGATACGTTCAATTTTTACGAATATTACTGAAACGGGGTCCTTTGTTAACTTTTCTCACACGCAAAGATAAGCATCCCCACCACGACTCCGACTTTGACGTTATTATTTAATGATAAAGAGTCACATTTTTAAAAATCTAATCATAGATTTTTAAAATATAAGTTTTCAACTAAAAAATGACGTTCGATTCGTTTCTTAATTGTTATAAACAAAGTGGCTGTGATTAAAAAAAAAAATCTCATCTTGACTCTTATTGGCCTAAGAGAGTTTTTTTTTTTTAAATCTTTGTTCCAAACAGAGCTATAAAAATATTCAAATAGCCAATTCGTAAAAGTTACAAATAAAGCCCCAGCTTCATTTATTTATAAAAAAAACACCCTCTTTTTTAAAGCGTTGAAAAAAATATTGCAATTTAATTTTCTCATTTGCTCATAACGAAATATAAAAATTTAAGCCTTTATGAAGAGTTTAAGCCCTTATGCAACTCAACATGTTCAGCCAAAAAAAAAATTATAGCAATAAACATTATGCGTGTTGGGATGAATAATAGAGAATATCTTAGCAAAAAATTAACCAATTTGCTGTTACAATCTCTCTTTCTGTTTGTATTTATGAAAGCTTCCTTTTAAAAGTTAAAAAATATTTTAAAAATTATTTTTGCAATAAATAATTGATTTTTGATGGTTTTTTGGTTTTTTTGCAATAATTAATTGACGAAAATAATCGCGGCAGTACTCAAATTGTAGGTTTTTTTATTCTCTAATACTTCTATTCATTACTTATTTTGCTAAAATGCATAGATTGCTTTAGAGAATTAAAAAAGCTGTTTTGGCCAACTTTGCAGCCTCCTGGAACATTTTCTACAGTTTTTTTTTGGTTACATTTTATATAGGGTATGTTTTTTCATCGCTCTTAACAACTTTATATAGGTTTCATTAAGCCCCCAATTAATGTCTAAAATAGCCTTTTTTTGCTCTGTTGATTGGACTATTAACACTCCTTTAAAAATTTAAATAAAGAATTTTCAATTTATTTCAGAGATTTTAATTAATTAATTATTCTTTAAATAAATTAATTCTTTAAACGCGGACAATTAAGTTATGCTCTTAATTTTCTTGATTCTATATTTTAACATCTTTTAAATTAGGTAAAATAAAATTAAAAAATAATATTTATAATTTATTCGATATTATATTTTTGGAAAAGTTGCGCAATTAGTTGCGTAAAAAGTTGCGTCACTTTTGGCTTGATAAAGCGACACGAAAAGTAATGTAAAAAGTAACGCAAAAAGTGACACAAAAAGGGACGCAAAATATTGCATCATAGGTTTCGCGATCGTTTTCAGGAGGGTAATAGTAATATAATCAATAAAAAAATTAAAAGGACGGAAAAAATTGTGCAATTGTACGCAAGAACCATTTTGGTGGCGATCTCTGTACATGGCTATGCCATGGCCTGGAAGCCAAATTTATTTTCTACGTGAAAAGATGAGATTTCTCTTGTCATTTGATTTTCACGTAGACTGTGTGCACGAGAAAATTTTATAGTTTTCTCGGGCCACTAGCTAGTCGGTCAAAATCGAAAAGGTTCTTGTGCACAAACGGCTCTACAAAAGCTCGGAACTAGCGATAAGCAGCCGGTACGGTGGGGGTCATTTTTTCCTTGACATATATAAGGGCCCGTGGCCTATGCACTTTAGAATTCTTTTTTAGACTCTCTTAGATTCAGATCTAAAATACTACTCACTCTCTGTATACTACAGTCAGATCTAAACTCACTCAAGTTAAATTTCTTTTACTCACTCTTTGAATAGTGTCTTACAATTTTGTATTATTTTAAATAGATTTTTCTATTGATTTAAAAAGACTATTGATTTAAACAGATTATAGAAACTAAATTAGTTTTGTGCGAATTCAGTCTAATTTATAAATTTAATATCATTGTTAAAATATTTTTATTTTATTATATTCCTATTCCCAACACTATACGTAACAAAATTTGGTGCCGAAACTCGGGAACTATATAACCGGATTTTTTAGTGTTGAGAAGTCGAATAACTTTGTGCAAAATAAAACAATGTTTGTGAATAAAAACATAAAATAAACAAACAATAAAATAAATTGTGTCTGTGCTGTGTTAATTAAAAATGCCACCGAAAAAAGGAAAACGTGCAACTACAAGTACACGCTCAACAACAATTGCAAAAAATGCTCGAGTTACTGAAACTTCAACTGGAAAAAGAGGCAGGCCAAGAAAAGAAGCGACGCAGGTGCGTCAATACTGCAGTGGCCCCAGAACTAGCTCTGAAACTTCAAATATGTCATCGAGAGGATCCTCACACTACACTCCTGTTATCGAAGGAATCGGCGAGGTGACAACAAGAACACGAGCTCAGCGAAGAACTTCGTCAGAATTACACATGCAGCTAACGACGGCTCAAGCTACAGGTGCAGCAGCACCAGGCAGCGCAGACAATGCACCAGACAGCGCAGACAATGCAGAAAACAGAGTGAGTAATAATGTTGATGAGTGGGTTAATAATACAGCAATTAGACAACCGTGTGACATGGTTGACTCGCGTAGTGATCCTGTCACTCATTTATCAAGAGCGATAGAAAACGCGCTTTTAAGTATAAGAGAAAATTCAATAGGTGAAAATATTTCGAGACTTGTCAATCGCTTAACGTCTGCGAAAAAGTTGCCATGGTTTTCGGGGGACCCAATCGAGTGGTTTCATTTTAAAGAAGCTTGCGTGTTATCAACGGAACTTGGCGGTTATAGTGATAGGAAAAATATTGCGCGGCATTCGAAGCATTAAGGGGTGAGGCGCGGAATGTTATAGGTACGCTTTTAGCGACTTGTCGTGATGCTAATACTATCATGAAAACGCTTGAGATAAATTTCGGTAACAAAAGAATTATTGGCGAAAAATTAGTAGGAGAATTACACAAATTACCTAACTTAGAAACAGGAGGAATAAGTTTAGCGCTTTTTGCAACTAAATTGCGTAATGCAGTAAGCGCATTTAAGTCATTAAAATTATTAGGTTATTTATATAGTCCGGATTTAATAAAAGAAATCGGTCAAAAATTACCAGTAGCATTAAAATATTCTTTTAATCGGTATTCCGCCGAAGCAGCTACCGAAAAAACAGAGATGGAAAAGTTAGCTGACTTCTTGACTAAAGAAGCTGAACTTGCTGCAGCAGCAGGCGTCTTTGATTTTCACTCGGCGACAAAAAACTCTAAACAAAGTACCATTGTTCCCGAGCGTCAAGCGAGAGTAGGGAGATCAGGTAGCACATACAATTTAACACATGAACCAAACCAAACGAAAAATAGGTCTAACACGCAAAATAATGCAGCTCGTAAAGAAAATTTTAAAAGTTTTAATAATATTAATAACTGTATTTATTGTAAACGATCTAATCATAAATTAGTAGATTGTACGTATTTCGCGTATGAACCTTTAGAGAAACGTTGGGAATCAGTAAAGAAACATAAGTTATGTTTTGGTTGTTTAAAATCAGGCCATATGAGAAACGACTGTAGAAATGCTGTATGTACTTTATGTAAGAAACATCATCATACTTTATTGCATAGCATAGAACTCGTAAATAATTCGAAAAATAATCAATCAGAGAAAGAATTAAATTCACAATAAGCTTGCGTATCTTTCACGAATGATGATTTTCAAATGCATGATTATATGAAATTTTTTAGATATATTTTGTGTTTGAAATCTTACAATACTATAAGTTTGAAAGAATTAAAATAAATATTATAAAACACAATACAAGCAAAGAACGTTTGGGATTTCGCTTTTTAGAAATCTATAACGTATAATTGCGAATTCATATTTATTAATGTTCTTATGAAAACAGAAATTACTTGAAACGTATTTATAAAATTATTAACACAGTTTGAAATATAATTACGATATCAGAAAAATAATTCTTGCAATATAAAAATGAAGTTGAGTGTATAAAAACTGTAGAAAATATATGCAGTATTTAAAATTACTGTTTTACAGATCTCTGTAAACATAAAAATGTAATTTTAAAAGAGATTATAAAGAATATTATTAAATATAAGCTATTTGAAAGATTTAAGTTATAATAAGTACTTTTTCCATATTCTTAGATTCTTTGCATTCAAATGACGTATCTGATTTCAAATCTAGAAATCGGTAACGTATAAATGCAATCAACAGAATAAAAGAACAAAAATAAAAGATGTTTTTTACTTTGATTGTTTATTAGAATTGAAATGGAGTTTGAAAGTTAAATGCTTCTTTGGTTTGTAAGTAAATGATTGTTTGAAAAAGAAAATGTCTCGAGAGCCGAGTCACCACATAAAGCAGTGTATATATGTATACAAGTAGTGGTGATTCGTGATTCCCAGGAAATCCAGGATCGCGACGGCAGGGGAGCGCACCCCGAGCAGTGAAGGTCCTGGAATGAATGCCTGGGGTCGACCCAAATCGCGACGGCAGGGAGGTGCTTCCCGAGCAGTGAAGGTCTGTGAGTGCTGACGAGACGGATAAACCAGTGAAAAAAATATTCAAATTTTTGTGGCTTTAAAAGCCGTTTTTTGCGGTATTTAACGAACAAACTCTATTTCTGTTATATCTATATAGTCGGGAATTATTTTCAATTTTCTAATATCTTCATTAAGAAATTTTGTTCTAGCTGCACTTTTACGAGCAAGATTAACTAAATACGTAAAAAATGAACTTGACATAAAAATTGTGCAACGTTGGCTTTGGTCTGATTCAATAACAGTAATTTGTTGGATTAGATCAGAGCCACGTCAATTTTTTGTTGCGCATAGATTAGGCGAAATGACACTACACGATCTACGAATGATACATTTTATACTAATTCTCGTTTGTTTAATAATCCGGAATTTTTGCATCAATCGGAAGACAAAATGACCCGTTCAGAAAATAATTAATTCAAAAGAAAAATCGAAAATTGAGAAATTATGTAAAGCTTTTGTTTATTATATTTCAATAAATTCAATAAATTTTCCACTTGCTATGAGGTCAATTGAATGGCGTGTATTACTCATAGTAGTTAGATGTATACAAACAATGTTTTATTGTTGAAAAGGGAACGCGCGCATAGAAAGATCAGTTCAAATATATATACACTCGAAGATATCGTATAATATAGAACGAATGTTTTAATAACGGAATAGAATCATTAAAAAATAATAAAAAAGAGAACAAGAAAAATAGCAATTTTACGATCTTTTTAAAAAAAAAAAAAAAAAAAAAATATTTTACGTGCGATTGAACGTGTGACTGAAATAAACTCTGAAAATTTTAACAATCAACCAGTAATTTTAGATAATAAACATCTAGCAACAAAATTAATGATGCCGAATATCATTGCAAGTTTTATCATGCTAGTAGTAATACGGTATTAAATGAAATTCGACAAAAATATTATAATATCGGTTTGAGAAGCGCCTTACATTCTCTTACTAGTAAATAATATCGTATGTCGCTTAAAAAAAAGCAATCCACTTATTTCTGTGCTACTGGCGGGTCGAATAGCATTCAAACAAAGACCGTTTGAATGCTGTACGACTCAAGATTACAGTGGGATCGGTTACTCTGGGCCTATGATAGTAAAATCGGACGTCGACGAGAAAAAAGATGGGGAGTCTTTTTCACGTGCATGACGACGCGCGTGGTTCACTTAGAATTAGTTCACACCTTAAATGCTAGTTCTGCGATTATAACATTGCAAAGATTAGCGGCGCGAAGAGGTTGTCCTGGCGAAATATTTAGCGATAATGGAACAAATTTTGTTTAAGCGAACAAAGAATTAAAAAATTCAATCGCTCAAATAGATAAGGAAAAACAGAAAGAATACGCGATTGCAAAGGGCATTAAAGGGCATTTTAATCCTCCTAGTGCGCCACATATGAGAGGCGCTTAGGAGCGTTTAGTAAGATCTGTAAAAACTGCATTAAGCGCAATTGAGGGCCTGGAAACGAAAAGGGCTTATAGCCCATTTAAATAACATTGGCTATAAGCCCTTTTCGTTTCCACGCCCTCAATTTTAACAGATGAAGCTCCCAGCGAAGAAGTATTATATACTTTATTTACGGAAATAGAACACTCAGTTAATTCACGTCCTTTAACGCATGTATCTATAGACCCTCGCGATAATGAACCGCTAACACCGAATCACTTTCTCATTGGCTCATCTACGGATGAAGTAAAATTAGGGGCTTATGATATACAAACGGTATGTCCCAGAAAACAATGGCAAATTGCACAGATGTTTGCGAACGCATTTTGGAAAAGATGGTTGCGAGAATATGTACCGACGTTGTTAAAGCGAAATAAATGGACACAAAATGATATACCTTTAAAAATAGGTGATTTAGTCTTAATAGTAGATCTCCAAGCGCCACGTAACATGTGGAAAAAAGGTAAAATTATTGAGATCTATCCAGGTGAAGATGGTCAAGTAAGAGCGGCAAAAATATGTACATCGACTGGCTAATATGTAAGACCAACTAGAAACTTGATCAAATTATGTAATGAAAAAGAAGGTACAAAATTAATTAATTTTGTACGAGGGGGAGAATTGTTACGGATAGAATAGAATTTATTATGGAAAATTATCATGAATTTAGAATGTAAAATAATGTATTTATACTAATATATATATTTATACTAAGATAAAAGTATAAGAATGATTTGAAAATAATTTGGTAGAAAAGATTATAGTAGTGCGTAGAAAAAATTATTTTAAGTTTTAGTTACTCGAAGTTTTAATTTAAGTATTTTTCAAATGTGTTTTAGTTTTCAATCGTTTTCTTATGAAGCATATTTTTTAATTAAACATTAAATTTTTTGTTAAGACAAACATATACGTTAGCATATACGTTAGCTTTACAATAAAGCAGTCATTTAGAAGTAACTTAGGATATTATTTAAAATCTCTTTATCTTAGTTCTCAAGATATTTGAATATCATATTAGTCATAGGTATGGACGTATTTCTTTGAGATTGATTGTTTTGAGTTTTGTAATCTCTATTTCGATAGTAGAATTGTTATTTTAAATTTTTAAATAAGATTTCTTTAATGAAAAGACTTATGTAATTTTTCTTCATTATTATTTTTAAATCTTATTAAAATTTCTCAGTATGAATGATTGAATAAATAATCTTTTATATCTAAAAATTGTATGTTTAAAATAAAGAACAACCGAATAATAAAATATTTTCGTAAAATATGCGTAAATTTATATGAATGAATAATATAGTAAATTAATTATTAATTAATTGTTGTACTACGATGCTTCGACTGTTGTATTAAATATAAGATGTTTATGTATTATAAAAAGAACATTTGAATAAATTAAATAGAAGGGAGTTGCACAAAACTAATAAGGTTATTTAAATAAATAAGTTGAGTATTTAAAATTAATTACAATATACAGAAAAATATATCAAAAAGAATTTGGTATAATGAAATTATTAAGAATATATTGAATTGAATAGTAAATAATGAATAATAGTAATATAATTAATAAAAAAATTAAAAAGACGGAAAAAATTGTGCAATTGTACGCAAGAACCATTTTGGTGGCGATCTCTGTGCATGGCTATGCCATGGCCTGGAAGCCAAATTTATTTTCTACGTGAAAAGATGAGATTTCTCTTGTCATTTGATTTTCACGTAGACTGCGTGCACGAGAAAATTTTATAGTTTTCTCGGGGCCACTAGCTAGTCGGTCAAATCGAAAAGGTTCTTGTGCAAAAACGGCTCTACAAAAACTCGGAACTAGCGATAAGCAGCCGGCACGGTGGGGGTCATTTTTTCCTTGACATATATAAGGGCCCGTGGCCTATGCACTTTAGAATTCTTTTTTAGACTCTCTTAGATTCAGATCTAAAATACTACTCACTCTCTGTATACTACAGTCAGATCTAAACTCACTCAAGTTAAATTTTTTTTACTCACTCTTTGAATAGTGTCTTACAATTTTGTATTATTTTAAATAGATTTTTCTATTGATTCAAAAAGACTATTGATTTAAACAGATTATAGAAACTAAATTAGTTTTGTGCGAATTCAGTCTAATTTATAAATTCAATATCATTGTTAAAATATTTTTATTTTATTATATTCCTATTCCCAAAACTATACGTAACAAAAACCATGATAAATAATAAGATTAAAAATAGAACACAATCTTATTATTAATAAAGTCTTTATTCTATTAATTACAAAGTAAATCAAATACTATTAAGCAATATCCTTTTATATTAAAAGTACTTCTGACATGAACAGACGGACTTGAACTGAACAAGAAACGACGACGAGACGCGACTCGACTTGCTTCAACTGTTCATTACATAATCTCAATAGGTGGCGACACCTAGTATGAGTGTGCATATATCCAACACTCCCTCCCACACTCATACATATTTCAATTAAAAGTGTTGTAGCATCTCTCTCGTTCTTGTTTCTGATCGTTCATTTAGTTCCTGTAATTTAGAGAAAAAGTTTGTTAATAATTTAACTAAAATACATATTAGAAATATAATCAGTCAATATTATCAGTCATTAAGTATTTGTTTGGTCAGTCGTTCATGTAATTCAAATGACAAAGGTTTTGTGAATATATCAGCTATCTGATTTTTAGAGGAAATCCAACTGACATTTATTAAGCCTCTAGTTACACATTCCTTTACATAATGTTCTTTTATTTCTGTCATATGTCTTAATTTGTTTCCGCCTCCAGTCTTAACACTTGCTTCTGCTGCCTTATTATCACACCATAATGACATAGGTGCTAATTCTCTTTGTAACAACTCTTTTAGTATTAAATACAATGAATCTAATTCCTGAACACACTCGCTCATTGCAACATACTCCGCTTGACATGTTGATAATGCTACATATCTTTGTCGGTGAGTTTTCCAGGCTACAGTGTCTCCAAACAATTTAATTGCATAGCCACTAGTTGTTAATGAACCTTTGCAGTCTCCAAAGCTTGCATCTGAAAAACCTTGAAAATCTTCAGTCTGTCCTATGTATTTTAATTCAGGATTTTTAGTACCTTTCAAATATTTAAAAACCCGTTCTACCATTTTCCAATCATTCTCAGTAGGATTGTTTTGATGTCTACTAAGTACATTCACTGCATAGGTGATGTCTGGTCTACTTGCATTTGAAAGATACATTAAAGTGCCCACTGCTTCTCGATAGGGTATATTGTTTGCGTTTTCTGTCATTAAATTATCTTCAGTCTTTTCTGTCTCTTCTCGTTGTCTTCTTTCTCGATTTGCCATTTGGTTTGTTATCATTGGAGTTCGTTGAGAGTGTGATTCTTGGAATCCAAATTTTTCTAGCATTCTATTTATGTATTTTTCTTGTTTTATACTTAAAATTCCTTTCTGTCGATTTCTTTTGATTTCCAAGCCTAAAAAGTTTTTGGGCTCTCCGATTTCTGTCATTTCAAACTCACTCTTTAAGTTTGATTTCATCCTTTCTAGCATTTGCATATCATTACATATTAACAAGATATCATCTACATATAAAATTAAAAACAAAAAGCTGTCCTTTTCTCGTTGAGTAAATAAGCATGGTTCATTGTTAAATGGTTTCAATCCATATTTTTCAACTGTCTCTTTGAATCTTTCATTCCAACATTTTGGACTAACCTTTAGACCATATAGTGCCTTTTCCAATTTGCAAATTTTATTCCTTTTGATTTCTTCAGTGACTTTCATTCCTTCTGGTATTTCCATGTATACTTCACTGTTTAAGTATCCATTTAAAAATGCTGTCTTTACGTCCATTTGACATATTTCTAAATCCAATTTATTAGCAATAGCTAGTATTGATCTAATCAAAGGTAAACGAGAAACTGGTGCGTATGTCTCTTGTAGATCATAAATGTTTCTGTCTTTAAATCCACGTATTACCAATCTTGCTTTATATTTTTCTCTGCCATTTGATTCTATCTTTCGTTTGAACACCCATTTAGAATCAATGATGTTTGGCTTTCTGTCGTTATTTAATACAGTAGATCTGTCTACTTGTTTCCATACATTATTCTTGTACATAGAATGTAATTCTTCGTTAATTGCTTCTGTCCATTTCTGTCGTTCTTTTGATTTCATTGCTTCAGCATAAGAACTTGGATCTCCATTTATTTCCGCCAGTAATGCATGAGTTTCATTATCTGTCGTATTTTCTGTGTTTGATTTTAATTTTCTTGGTCGTCCTACAGGCCTTTTTGTCTTTTCTCCCTCCGTTTCTTGCAATTTTTCATTATTTTGTTCGTCTTCATTGAAGAATTCTACAAACCATTTATCTGTCTTTACTTCCTCATTTATTTGTTCCCAGTTTAGTATATCTGTCTTGTTATATCTGTCTCTATAAACTAGTTTTTCGTTGAATCTGACGTCTCTGCTCTCATAGAGTTTACCTTCTTCTGGTTTCAGTAAAACATATCCAGTTTCTTTGTATCCTATTAAGATAACTCGTTTTGCAATAAATCTGAATTTTGGACCAACTTTTCTTTGCACTTTCATATATGCAAAGCATCCAAAACGTTTTATCTGATTAATGTCTGTCTTATAGTTTTCTTTGAATTTTTCTATTGGTGATATCATGTTATTAGTTGAATGAGGTGTCCTATTGTATACATATACAGCTGCACTCAATGCTAAGTCCCACATATTTTCAGGCAAACCAGAGTCATACATGAGTGCCCTGACTTTCTTCTGTATTGTTTGGTTAAACCTCTCTGCAACTCCATTATGCTGAGGCGTATCTGGGCAAGCTAATTGATTTTCAGCTCCTAATTTTTCCAATACTTCCTTTGTGTATCCACCGGTGTATTCAGTCCCTTGATCTGTTCTTAAATAACACACCTTAGCATCTTTGCCCAACAGATTTCTGGCGCTTTTTACAAATGACTCTAGACATTTTCCTGTCTCATCTTTCGTTTTCATGGGATAAGCCATGGCCAGTCTGGAAAAGTCGTCAATAAATACAGAAATATATCTGTATCTTTTTGGATAAGATTTAGGACTAATAATACCCATGGTGTCTGAATGTATTATTTGTAAGGGTTCAGTTGCTTTCTGTCTAACTGTCTTAAATGGCAATTTATTGAATTTTGCTATCATGCAAACTTCACAGCTTGTAATTGCATCATCAAATACAGCAGTTTGTAAGGTCTTGATTTCTGGAAATTTTTTCTGTAATATCTTAAGATATTCAACTGATGCATGACCCATCCTGACATGCCACAACATAGCGTGAGCATTTAAGTTTTTGTCATTTAACTGTTCTGTTTCTTCAATTTTACATCCAGGTTCTTCATTTACTTCAATATCATTTGGTTTATGTATTAATCTGTCTGAAATTGTATTTTGAAAATCTAAGTATTTTTCAGTACTTATAACTGTTTGACTTTCTTCAAATTTACTTTCTTGATCATCTTCCTTGTTTAACTGCCTTTTTGTCATTCCTCTCGTCATCAAGTAAGCTATTGTCTGTCTTTGTTTTATGTTTTTATTTTCTTGCTTATCTGTTTCAAATTCAATCAGCCAATATGGTTTTTAGAAAGACTCATTGGAAACTGGATCATATATATCTATAATTTTGTTGTCCAAATAAATACTTAATCCTTCATCTGCAAATTTACGCAATGACATCAAATTCTCATTCAAATTTTCTGCAAAAATTACTCTGTCTAAAGTTATCTGCTTATTATCTGTCATGTTGAATTGAACACTTCCCTCTCCCTCCGATCTAAGAATTGCTTTTCTGTCTTTGTTTGCGCATTGGATTTCGTCCGGTTGTTTTGTAAATGTCTTGAAAATTAATTTTGAGTTTGTTAAATGTTCTGTCGCGCCACTGTCAGCTATGAATTTAGCCAGTATTGATTTGTCCAATGTTTCATTGTTTATATTCGTTATGTTAAACGAAGTCATTTGCTTACTGTCCTTTTTAATTGCTTGATACTCACCACTCTGTACATTAGTCTTCTCATTTTTAGGTTTTATTTGATTCTGACTGCCTTTCTTTTGATACTTTCCTCTGTTATAATTTATATGATTTTCTTGTCTTCTTCTACTGTCAAATTTCGCTCGTTTTTGATTGTCATAGTTACTTGAGTTAGTTATTTTACGTTTGACTGCTGTCTGACCTGTATTTCCTTTATATTTATTAATATAATGTTTTGTTTCATACTTTTTACTGTCGTCCCGTCTCCAATATCTCTGACGTTTTGGACATGTTGCGGCCACATGATCACGTATAAACTCCTGGCAATAAAAGCATTTTTTCATGCCCGATCCCTGACGTGGACAGTCGTTAGCATAATGCCCAAAGCCATCACACTCACAACATCGTACCTTTTGTATGGCACCTGTGTTAGCTGCCATAGCTGTCGTTGAAGGCTTTTCTGTCGTTTGGCGGCTTTCGATCTGCATAATAAGTAATTTTAATTTATCGTAAGATAAACCTTTTCCTGTTACACTTTCTGTCATAAAATCTATTCCTTCCACTTGATTTACTTTATTTATTATAGCATTATAGAAAGCGTCTCTTTTGTCTTCTTCAGACAATATTTTAACTTTTGGCATGTTATTATAATTTCTTACAATTTCTTCAAATCTATCAATAAAATTTACTGCCTTTTCTTTCACTGGATTATATTGTATGCTGTATAGTTTTTTCTTTATACTAGATGGAGTCACATTTACTTCACTTACTTTAATTTCTTTAATTTTATCTAACAATTCAATTGGATCTTTTATTTCCATTACTCTAGCATGATAATTTTTATCTATTCTATTAATTAAAATATCACGTACTCTATATTTATGTTTTTCTTTTAAACTTTCTGATAAATTTTCATTTACTACAACTGTACTGTCTACAACATACAATAAATCCAATGATCTTAATTCAGACAGAAAATAATCTAAAAAATTTTCATATTTAATTTGAGTAGTTAGTTTATAGTCATGTTTTATTGATCCGTCTTTTCCAGTCAGTCCTGTTTTAATAGTTTCTGTCAACTGTTTAGAAATATTTAAAATACTATTATTTTCTATATTAAGTCTTTTATTAACCTCTGTCTGAATTAAGCGTGATAGTTCCTGTTCATCTATGACTGTCGAATTCCCGAAACCATCATTATTAAATATGTCATTATCAAATTCATTGTTTACCTTAGCTGTCGTCTGGCTTTCTTTAATTTTATCCGTCGCTTCTGCCATATCAACTGTCGTTACTTTCCTTTTAAATTCTGTTCTCATTTTATCCAACGTTTCAGAATTATAATTTTGCATTGCCTCTCTTTCTCTGATAATCAGAGCAACCAAATCATCCGTTCTTTTCTCGTCTACTTTCCTTCTCTTCTCTTCACTTTTCTTTCTTTTTGCCATTTCTAGCTTTAAAGAAGCAATTTCAGCCTTTAGTTCGTCCACTTCTTTAGTTAAGCCTATATCAGAATTTTCATTCTTAGAAATATTTTTCTCATAAAATTTATTGTCACCCTTTTCAATTTGTTTTAATGATGAAACATTAAAATTTCTATTTACATACATTTTATTTGTTAATAGTTCATTAGATTTTACTACTATTTGTTTACCTGCCAATTTTGCTTCTGTCGTTCCACTCGCTCTGTCTTCTGATTCCGTCTCTTTCACTGACTCATCTGTCTCAATTAATTAATTTTAATTACTATTTGAAATTATTTTTGAGGTTGAATTCAGGTACCATGCCGAACACAAGCCTTGTCACCAGAATTTTTCTCAGTTTTGGTTCAATACATATAAATCTGCTCAATTGCTCTTGCATATATGACATACTGAACACAAGTAGATCACACTTACAACGCAATTTTGAGAAATTAGCTATAGCTTTTTATTTAATTTATAAAATTTATTCAATTTTATATGTAATATACCGAACACAGATATTATTACATATTTAAAATTAAATTAAAAATTTAATCGTATTTACGGTACCTAGTCCATATTTAACGTCTGACTCTGTGACAAATAGTATACTATTTTCTGTCATCTCTACAAATATTTTTTCATCGCGATGTTTCCATCGTAGATCGAGAATTGCCTCTTGCGTTTTAAGAAACAATAAAAGGCTCGTTTCATCTGTTCACATAATATATTTTAATTTAAAAAAAAAATTCAAAAACTAGATCTCATTATTTAAATTTATAGGTTAAATTTTATCAATCTATGTATATTTGCAACCTTTATTTAGTCTTGTGCTGCAGACACAAAACTAATACATATACATATACATACATACATATCTGCCTTAAACATGGATACGCGGCATGCACAAACTCATATTTACACACACAAATACACGTCAGCCATTTTCATTTTAATAATTTTATTTACAGTCATTCATACACGATCACTATCATAAAATAAAAAGGAAAATTCAGACCAGTTTTTATCGGTTGCATATACTATTCATGTTATATATATATATATATATATATACATATACACGTACATACATACATATATATTTCAGTCTGTACTGTCATAAATTTATTCAGACTCTATGCGCGCATTTCTTTTATATATACTTATATATATATATATATATACACACACGTACACACACGTGTTTAATCAACAAAAATTTTCTTTTATATATTGCCGTCGTTCATCATTTTTTTTTATTAATAATCATAATTATTTCGTGCATGCACGGTCCTCTTCCTTCTATGTATATACGTATGTATACGCATATACATATATATGCATGTATATAACATAAGAAGATCGAACCAACACGCACGAACCTGTCGCTTTCCGGCTTTACCTCACGTCATATCATCCAACATGGCGACTCGTTTTATTTCTCTCTCACTCTCTCTCACTATAGACTAGCGCACGACGCTAGCTATCTCTGTCTAGCTTTCTTTTTACTAACGCGCATACGACGCCATTACTGCCGTATATCATTGAGAGAGAATTAAAAGATAAAACTCTTACCCGGAGTCAACTCCTTTCTTTCTCCCCGCTGTCCTTCATCCTGTCTTTTTGCTCCTCCACTCGCCATCTCCGACGCTTCCACCAGGGGACAAAAAATAGCAAAACCGCCAAACAAACCGACGCACGCACCGAACTACAAAAATCCCTTTCTCAATTTATTTTACAATACGCGCAGTTAGAAGCACTCTGGGCTCATAACCTGATAAATAATAAGATTAAAAATAAAACACAATCTTATTATTAATAAAGTCTTTATTCTATTAATTACAAAGTAAATCAAATACTATTAAGCAATATCCTTTTATATTAAAAGTACTTCTGACATGAACAGACGGACTTGAACTGAACAAGAAACGACGACGAGACGCGACTCGACTTGCTTCAACTGTTCATTACATAATCTCAATAGGTGGCGACACCTAGTATGAGTGTGCATATATCCAACAAACCATAAGAGTAAAATACACATTTTTCGATAATTTTAAATTCGAATATTTTAGAATAATAAAGTAACTATTTGCAATTACTTAACAATCCCTTTTGCATCTAATATAAAATTTTAATGAGATACATATATTACAAAGTGTATGTATCACAAGTAAGATTTGCATATAATTAATATTATAACTTTTCGAAAATTCTTGATATTAATAGATTATTAATTGAAAAATTTAATTTTTTTTCATTGTTGACAAGTAACTTTTTGAATATAGTTAAAATAATACTGTAAATGTTAATCAAATAACATTTTTATCAAAATAAATTTCAACGCTATAATCAATAAATTAAACATTTTTATTTAACAACAATCTATTGTAATAATTATTTTTTTAATATATATTAAAAAAATAATTATTTCATTTGATGAACAGTTATATAAATATTATATATATATAATTGTATAACTTAATTTATTAATTGGTTTTCATAAAAATATATTATTTAAAAAGTTAATTGTTAACAATTTTTTATAAATAACATACATTTAACCTTAATTACATTTTCATTTTTACACATGTTTGTATTTAAATGAATTGTCATTTATATAAAAATTGTTAACAATTAAATACATTAAAATTCATTTTATTAACGCAATAATATTTTTATGAAGAGAAACATATTAATTTTTAAAAAATATCAAATTACCTCATTTGAAAAATTCTCATTACATGATATAAAAATATTTTTATTAAAATCGTTTTAACGTAAATTTTATACAATATGAATAAATTTTTCTATTTATGTCTACTAGGGGGCATGCCCCCTGCGCGCAAGCGCGCCAACCCCCATCTTGCTTTTATAATTTTAAAAAAATATCTAAGAATTTGCAATGTTAAAAGAAATATATAGAAATATAATTGTAATAATCTTACTATGATTCAGCTAAGTAGATACAGGCAGACAGTGAATAAGTACACTTGATTTAATAATTCAATTATAGAGATTTTATTTGATACTTTTATAATGAACTGAATATAGTGATAGTTTTATACTCGACAGTTTTATAATGAACTAAAAATGGAAGGTAGTAATAGATATTTGAAACATTTATGGATTAAGAATAAAAAATTTGGAAAACTGTAATAGCGGTGTTTTTTTACAAAATTAAATGAAAATTAAATTTAATTTATAAAGACTATATTTAAGTGTTAGATATTGATTTTGACTTTACAAAATGTAAATCTTATCATTTGATTATTAAACTTCAATTTAGCTTTTTCAAAATGATATTTTCAACCCTATACTTTAAATGAAATCGTAAAATTGATAATTATTTATATGATTAAACTTCACGATGATTACAGGATAATTAGCTAATTGTAAAAATATATTGTAACCTATTTTTCATCTATTGTAAATCTTAAACTTATATGTTATCATATATCGTTATATACAAAACTTAAAATTAGCTATTACCAAATTGACTTCAAGCTTGAAATCAGCTAATTTTCAGTTTTTTAAAAGCTCAAATATAGCTTAATGTAGTTATTTTCTAGCTAATTACATGCTTAAATCCAGCTAAATTTAACACTGTAATGTAGTTCTAAAAATGAGGGTCACATTTCTAACGATAACAGCAATAACAGCGGCGATATACTTTCAATAATATAGAGAGAATATAATATAAATAGATCTAAAATGCAGCTAAAATTCAGTTAAAAACAAATCAATATTTACCTGAGATTGCCTAAAATTACTATAAATTTTAAATAACTGTTAGCTAAATTTCGGCTAATTTCCATCTAAATTTTGTATGAATGTGGCTAATTTTAACATTAAATTTAGCTAATTTTTTATTTAAGTAGCTAACTTTTGATTGAATGTAGCTAACTTTTATTGAATTTTATCTAACTTCAGCTAACTTTAAGCTAACTTTTAGCTACCTTTTAGCTAATTTTTAACAAACTTTCAGCGAAATTTTAGTTAGATTCTAGCTAATTTCTAGCTAACCAAGGACAAATCGAATTCTTACACATAGCGGCAACAACGGCGGCGGCATCTGTTTATAATAAAGAGAGATATAGCTAGCTTTTAGCTAAATTACAGCTAAATATATCTGAATTTTAGCCAACTTTCAGCTGATTTTCAGCTAACTTTTAGCTAATTTCTAACTAACTTATACGTAACTTTTTGCTGACTTTTAGCTTGCTTTCAGCTAAATTATAGCTAAATTCATCAAAATTTTAGCTGACTTTTAGCTGATTTTAGCTGAATTTTAGCTGAATGTTAGCTGAATTTTAGCTGAATTTTAGCTGAATTTTAGCTAAATTTCAGCTAAATTCAGGAGCCAAAAATGAGCGACGTATTTCAGACGGCGACAGCGGTGACAGCGTCGACAGCGGCGACAGCGCCGACAGCGGCGATATATTTTCAATAGTATAGAGAGATAATTATGAATTTATATTTATGAACTGTCTAGATAGAAGTAAAATTTCCCCTAAAAAGGTAAATATTTCAAAAGAAAATTTACTTATTTGCAAAACATTTATTATAAATGCGGAAAAAATAGTATATTACTTCACAAGTGAGCAAAATCGACTCGTGAGGAATGACCTTTGCTCACGAGTGGTGTATACTATTTTTCCCAATAAGGTGAGCGGAATCCGATTTCGGTGTCTGTTTTGAGTGAGCAAAATACCACATTCCCTCACCAAGTGGGGGAATGTATTATTTTGCTTACGCAAAACATTACATTCCCCACTTGGTGAGGCAATGTGGTATTTTGCTCACTCAAAACAGGCACCGAAAATCGGTTTTTGCTAACAGCGTTTAGAAAAATAATATTCTGTGATATCACTCTAAAATTTGTATTAAATATGATAATTGAAAGTACAATTATTTTATTATGTTCTATTTGTTGTCAAAGTTTAATTATGTTTCACTATAAGGAGATATAAAATGGACACTGAATATAACTGTCTTTCCATTTAACTTTCATATTTAACTGACTTTCTATGCTATTGCTGAATTTCCATAAAAAAATGAATCAACTTGTAGTATGTACCATGATGATTATTATTAATTAATTTAAATTTCCAAATTAATCCAATCATTAGTTTTCAAGATATTTAGATTTCTGATTCCAAATAGAGAAATTTTAGCAAATAATATTAGAACCCAAACTTTATTTAAACTAATTTATTTAAAAATTTAACTGAATAATCTTTGTGATACATACTGGGTGTGTTCCGAAATTGCTGACAGTACTGGCCAGTAACACAAGTGGCAACCGCGCAATAAATTTTAGCGGTTTATTTGAATCAACAAATTCAATTCATAAAATTTTATTATATTATTATAGTAAAATTATTAAAAAAATATTGTTTCGTTAGATTATTAATTACTATTATTTTACTTTATTATATTTTCATTTTTATTTTAGAGTTTAATTAATAGCGAGCTGTTAGCTGTTGAGTTACATCAGTAGAGCATATGCAAATAAAAATCTGCTGATTACTGGGTTGATGATCGAATTAAAGAAAATTTGTGAAAATATAATATAATAAAATATAATAAATAGTATAATCAATCATAATATATGATTATGCAATTAAATTTTATGAATTGAATATTTTAATTAAATTCGTTGATTTAAATAAACCGCTAAAATTTATTGCGCGGTTGCCACTTGGGTTACTGGCCAGTACTGTCAGCAATTTCGGAACACACCCACCATATGATGCATCTCTTTATCAAAAATTTTGAAATACAATGGAAATATAGTCAATATTTATGGGTGCAAGTGTAGTGTCCATTTCACATCTCCTTAAATAATTTATACTTATAAATTTACATAATATTTTATAAAAACTATTAAAATGATAATCATAAATTTAATATTATTTTAAACTATGAATAAATAGTTTAAAATATTATTATTAAGTAAAAACTTATAAATAGTTATATTATTTTATAAAATACATTTCCATCTCAAATAATTAACTTCATGTTAAAACTAAATTTAATTAGCATTCAATTACACAAGTTATTTCAAAAATTTATCATCATTCAAAGTTATTAAAAAGTTATTTATAAAAAGTATTGCCATATCAAAATTTCAAAATTCTATTAATTTAATTTTTTATTCAATATATTAGGGAATTAGTTTTGATATTGAAATTTTTTTTAGATACGCAACGTATATATATATGGGTGATTCTATTCTAACGGGTAATCACATGTAATCGTTTAATAAACTATCAATACAAGGTTCAAATATTATTAACCACAAATTTTTCATATACTTTCAGCTTGTAACTTTATGATCCGTTGACTTTTTAATCGCTAATTTCAATGTAGCTTTTATAGGGACCCTTAGACAGTATAAAAAGTAATCTCCCCTGTCTGTAATCATATATAAAAATTTTTTTAAACGTTGTAGAGATACAGAATAGATGAATTAATACTTCGGAAAGATCAAAAAATATTTTTTTCCATCCGTACATACATTTCAGCAGAATGGTTGAAAAAAAAAAATTTTCTTTGACCCTTTGTTATTATAAAAACAATGTATATTTTTTCATAGATAAAAAGCAATAATAATAAAAAATGTTATATTTGAGTCTTATGAAAATATAAGCTATTTCTATCACATGGAAATATTGTTATTATATGTTTATTTCGCTAAAAAATTGCTTTGTTGATCATAAAATACATTTTTGTTTACGTGTAAACATCATTTCACTTATGAAAGCTAAGTTACCTTTTCTACGATAATTCCCCTGGCTCTAAACATTTAACTGTCACAGATGATATAAGCGCATATTCAAATACGTAATAGACGTTTAAGAAAGTAGTAATGTACAACTAAAAAACTTTGTATAGCAGTGAATGTTGAAGACCGTTTACTCGGTAAAAATTTCATTCAAATTATCAGGTAATCTCCCCTGGCATATAATTCCCCTGCCTTTTTTGAGATGCACTCACAAAATTCTAATTAAATGATAAAGTCAACAATTTTATTCATGAATTTCATACCATGGAGTGTTAAATTATTTGTACACTTGAAATTTAATACATATTATACTGCTTATAATTTTTAGATATTCAAAATTGAATATATACATATATATATTTGTGGAGAATCTCCGAGTAAGCACATTCTCAAATCTTTTTGTAAACAATCACTGTAGTCATATTTACATACTGCACTATATACTACGTATATACTACAAATAAATAAAGCGAAATCAAAGGTTACATCGTAGTATTCAGAAAATAAAAATATCAGTTTGTCATTAGCCTTGATGAAGAGTTTGTCGTTGATATCAAAGTAAGTATATAATTATTTGAATTTAACTGAAAGTTTTTGAAAAATCTGAATCGGAAAATCTATAAATTGATAATATATTATTTTAGGTTGTATTGGTAATAAAATGGTTTCTACACGTGGACGTGGTGAACTTCCTACTAATCCTTTATCATCAAGTACACTTAACTCCACTCCCAAACACAAAAATAATGTTATTATATATTTTGAAAAAGCAAACTTTCTCAAGTATGGATATATTTGTTCTCTAACTTTCTTCTAATAATGTTTAAAAATACATATTTTTGCTGTTACTCGCACGGAGAAAAATTGTATGGTAACGACAGCAATAAGGATATCGCTAAACACATGCAGCGATAGTTTCGGCTAAAACAAACTAAATATTGTGAACTTCAAACATTAACTTTTTAGTTATTTTCATAGTTAATGCAACTAAATGCCATTTGCTAAAAAAGACAAAAGAAAAAGCTAACATTTTAGCGCGAGATAATGATTTCCGTAGCCAAAAAAATTGTAATCATAGCAACAATCATTAGCTAAAAAAGGCATTCTTTTTTCTTCTATAATTTTGTGTTCTGCAGCGATTAATATTACAACTATTGTCATAATCTTGAATGAAACAGCATGATTTTGTCGTCATTTCAACTATATAAGCGCTACATTAGCATAAAACTTTGTAAACCATTTGATAGCTAAACGATCAGTCATAACCTTTATTTTTTTTAAAGTTGATATTAAAACTTTTGAGAATTCAAACCATACAAAAAAATTTCATTCACTTTCAAATATGCATTTATTTAATAACCATAAAAAATGTCATTGAAGATGTCAGCGCAAAACAGTAGCTAATATTCACATCGATGGCAGCAAATAATGATAGTCTATTATCGAATTCAAATTTTCGCTTATGGAACTATCTTTTTGTTGACTAATGCAATATATTTTTCTCCGTGCGTCGTTTTTTATTTTTAAAAATTCATCCATATATGGTAATAGCTAATTCTTAAGTATTTCAGATAGTTTAGAATCTTTGTTCGACATAAATATGATTAGAAAATAGTATATCAAGTGATGGTAATAAAAAAAAGTAATTCCCCTGGAATAAAAGTAATTTCTCTGTATCAGTATATTTTTTATCTATTAGTTTTTCTGGGAATAACCTATGGAAAGCTTGGCTACTTTGGGATATTGTTCTATTAGATATAACTATAAAAAAACCTGAGTAAAATTTTTAAAATGAACACCTTTATTTTCTATTATTTCAAAATTTGAATTTGACCCGTTCGAATAGAATCACCCATATATATATAAATAATTGCCAAGAATAATCATTTTTTATCATTATATTATTTTTACAAGTTTCATTATTATTTATTTATCATATAACAATTAATTCATAGCATTTTTTATAACTTCTTTAATTTTTCAGCTTTTAAAGTAAAAAGACACTAAATTAAATCAGTTAATATAAAAGCAATTCTTTTGTGAATATCTTTGGAAAAAGTTCATTAAAAATGAATGAAAATTCTTAAGAGAATTTTCATTTTCAATAATGGTTCTGACTGAGGAAGATAAATTGATTGTTAAAAGACAGGGATTGTATAGTGGAATTGCTTTCATGTTAACTGATATTCTTATATTAGAATTTGATAACATTTCAAACCAGTGCACCTCATTCGACATGCAATCAACTTCACTAATTTAGAGACCACAATATGTTAATTCAGTACTGATTGATGGAGAATTTATACAGTTATTATTTACCGGAAATTTAGAAAAGAGTCACCGGATTCGTGTGTATCATAATAATAAGGTAATTCATATCTATGACAGTTTAAATCTTATATATTTACAAGATGAGTATAAGATTTATATGAACAGATTATTTCCAAACAAATCAGAATTAAGCACAGTATTCGAAACAGTATAATCACAAACGAATAATTATGATTGTAGCGTTTTTGCAATTGTTTTTGCTGTTGCAGTACTTTATAATTTAGGTCCATGTTGTTTGAGATATAATGTTTCTCAAATGCGATTACGTTTATAAAGAATTTTTAAAACGCAAAAAATAAAAATGTTTCCAGTTTTACGAAATTATAATAATGCAAAAATTAATTACGATAATCCACCGGATATGATAAATAGGAGTTTTTGTCATGAGCAAGGTCTTAATCAAATACCATTTAATTTAGATTTCGCCGAGCTTGAAATATTATAAAAAAAACTCACAAATGCATTTATTGCCAGAACAAAAAAAGATCATGGAAATGTATCGTAAACAAAAGAATTTGAATCATGAAACAATTTTGATGGAAATTGACAATGACATTTCAGATAGAAATTTTTAAAAACCAGATAATGATATAATGGGAATCGATGACATCCACTTGATTTATAAAGATAATAAAATTGGGACAGTTGAGATTAAATTAAATGAAGAAAAAAAAGAATCAAAAGAAATAAATGAAAAAGAAACTTTATTTGTAACAGAACTTAAGAGCTTGACGAAGCTGCCCGCCTTCTAATAATATTTCCAATCCAACTTATGAATAAACGATGCGTTTAATCAAGTTTTTTCGCTACAAAGTAAAAATTTGTAAGATTATACTCCAGTGCGGACAACTCAAGAAATCAACCAAAATATTAGACATATAAAGTTATAATAAAAACTTTCAATGTATCGTATTTTAAAGTTGAGTCTATCAAGTTTGATATCTAATTTCCAATCCAAGCTCATAAAAAAATAACAAGTCCAAATGATTTTTTATTTTGACAAAAATTATTGTATTAATATAGCTTTAGTACGGACAAGTCATTATATTTGTTTAATTTATTAATTCAAAAAGATACTGATATAATATAAAAAGCAAAACTCAAGTGATGCAGCTCCGACATCCCGTTAATAGGAAAACGGTAACAGAAGAATCACATAAATATAAAAAAATTTCAGAAAAAGACATTATTATGGAAATGCGAGAAACAAAAAAGTAATGATAAATTAGAACTAAGACGTGTTCAAGAAACTTTACGTAAGAAAAAAACTTATATGAAAATGAAAAAAGGACAACCGAATAAATATTAACAGAAATTAGAAAATACTAAGATAACAAAATGGCAATTCAAGGAAACAATGAGTACTGATAAATTGGAACAAATACGTGCGGATGAGGCTTTACGTAAGAAAGAAGCTTATATAAAAATTAAAGAAAAACAACCAAAAAAATATGAAGAAAAATTAGAAAATATTAAGTGTAAACGATTAAAAATTAAAGATAATAATTATAATGAAAATTAGAATAATAATAATCATAATAACAATCATAATATTGTATTAAACGAAGTTATTGATAAAACAATAAAGGGCAAAGTAGAAAAAAAATTAAAGAAATTAAATAAAAAAATATTAACTGAAAAAATTAATTTGAAACTGATTGGTTGTATGGCAAATATATATTTCGATGAAAATCTCATATCTGAAAATTACATTGGTTCCATGACGAATACACGTGTTTATTGTGATGCGCAACATTTTGCTTTTTAATATACTGTTAGGGGGCATGCCCCCTGCGCGCAAGCGCGCCAACCCCCATCTTGCTTTTATAATTTAAAAAAAATATCCAAGAATTTGCAATTTTAAAAGAAATATGTAGAAATATAATTGTAATAATCTTACTATGATTCAGCTAAGTAGATACAGGCAGACAGTGAATAAGTACACTTGATTTAATAATTCAATTAAAGAGATTTTATTTGATACTTTTATAATGAACTGAATATAGTGATAGTTTTATATTCGAAAGTTTTTTAATGAACTAAAATGGAAGACAGTAATAGATATTTGAAACATTTATGGATTAAGAATAAAAAATTTGGAAAATTGTAATGTCGATGTTTTTTTACAAAATTAAATAAAAATTGAATTTAATTTATAAAGACTATATTTAAGTGTTAGATATTGATTTTGACTTAACAAAATTTAAATCTTATCATTTGATTATCAAACTTCAATTTAGCTTTTTCAAAATGATTTTTTCAACCCTATACTTTAAATAAAATCGTAAAATTGATAATTATTTATATGATTAAACTTCACGATGATTACAAGATAGTTAGCTAATTGTAAAAATATATTGTAACCTATTTTTCATCTATTATAAATCTTAAACTTATATGTTATCATATATCGTTATATACAAAACTTAAAATTAGCTATTACCAAGTTGACTACAAGCTTGAAATCAGCTAATTTTCAGTTATTTTAAAGCTCAAATATAGCTTAATGTAGTTATTTCCTGGCTAATTACACGCTTAAATCCAGCTTAATTTAACGCTGTAATATAGTTCTAAGAATGAGGGGCACATTTCTAACGATAACAGCGATAACAGCGGTGATATACTTTCAATAATATAGAGACGTATAATATAAATAGATCTAAAATGCAGCTAAAATTCAGTTAAAAACAAATCAATATTTACCTGAAATTGCCTAAAATTACTATAAATTTTAGATAACTGTTAGCTAAATTTCAGCTAATTTCCAACTGAATTTTGTATGAATTTAGCTAATTTTAACATTAAATTTAGCTAACTTTTGATTTAATGTAACTAACTTTTGATTGAATGTAGCTAACTTTTGATTGAATGTAGCTAAGTTTTGATTGAATGTAGCTAGCTTTTGATTGAATGTAGCTAACTTTTGATTGAATGTAGCTGACTTTAATTTAATTTTATCTGACTTCAGCTAACTTTAAGCTAACTTTTAGCTACCTTTTAGCTAATTTTTAATTTACTAATTTTTATTACTTTTAGCGAAATTTCAGTTCGATTCTAGCTAAATTCTAGCTAACAAAGGACAAATTGAATTCTTACACACAGCGGCAACGGCAACGGCGGAATCTGTTTATAATATAGAGAGATATAGCTAGCTTTTAGCTAAATTACAGCTAAATATATCCAAATTTCAGCCAACTTTAAGCTGATTTTCAGCTAACTTTTAGCTAACTTCTAACTAACTTATACGTAACTTTTTGCTGACTTTTAGCTTGCTTTTAGCTAAATTATAGCTAAATTCATCAAAATTTTAGCTGACTTTTAGCTGAATTTTAGCTGAATTCCAGCTGGATTTTAGATGAATTTCAGCTGAATTTTAGCTAAATTTAGGAGCCAAAAATGAGCGGCGTATTTCAGACGGCGACAGCGGCGATATATTTTTAATAGTATAGAGAGAAAAGAAACGATTTCTCCAATTGTTGTCATAAAGGTAAAGTAGAATTGTTAGAAAATCCACCTTACCCAGAACGATTAATGTTTTTAGCAACTGAATTTACGGAAGAAAGTATTGATTTTCGACGAAATGTTAGGTTGTACAATAATGCTTTAGCATTCGCAAGTTTTGATGCCAATTTTGATACATTGCCGGGTAAAGGGCCACAAGTTATTAGAATATGTGGACAAATTTACCATAATGTATATGCGTTACATCCTAATAATGATGAAGCACGTAAATATGGACAATTATATATTTTAGATAATGAAATGGCAACGATTGAACGACATAAGTTTAATACAAACTTAACATTATTAAAACATTTAGATAACTTAATAAGAGATATTAATCCTCATGCTAAAGCCTATAAAATGATGCATGAAGCAGGAGAAGAAGAAGAACAACAACGATGTGCAAAAATTAATTGTCTTCTGAAAACTGTTACTATGCCTATTGTCTGCAATAATAATTTCGATGAAAATAGATATAATCTACCTGCCTGTAATGAAGTAGCAATAGTATACGTTGGAGAAGACGATATGCCTCCTATTGAACGTGATATTGTCATTTACCCTAAGTCTGATAAACCAATTAGTATACTAACAATTAGCAAACACACAGATCCTATGACATATTCGCTTATTCATCCTAATGGTGGTTTCGAATGGATGTCAAATATAAAAAATAAATTTGGAAAATCTAATATTAAAAATTTGCAATTTTATAATTATAGATTTAGTGTTAAAAATGAATTTAATCCATTTCTTAGTTTAGGAAAATTATCTCAACAGTTCATTGTTGATGCGTTTGTGAAAGTTGAAACCTCCAGATTATATTTCATACGAAAAAACCAAAACGTATTAAGGAGTGATTGTTACAAAGGTGTTATGGACTATTTACATAACAAAAAAGAATTGGATTATTCAAAAATTGGAAAAATGGTAATATTACCATCAAACTTTACAGGAAGTCCACGATTTTTAAAACAAAATTACATTGATTCAATGACACTTATAAATTATCATGGTAAACCTGACCTTTTTGTAACTATGACCTGTAACCCACATTGGAAAGAACTGAAAACTTGGAAATTTATGAAAATGCAATAGATAGACCAGATATTAGAACAAAAGTATTTTATCAAAAAGTAAAAGAATTAAAAAATTTAGTAATAAAAAAGGGAATATTAGGAAAATGTATTGCATATAGTTATGTAATTAAATTTCAAAAACGAGGATTACCACATATGCATATGTTGTTATTCTTAGATAAAAATGATAAATTTGACATTTCCGAAAAAGTTGATAAAATAATAAGTGCAGAAATCCCAAATAGAGATATTTATCCAAAATTATATAGTATTGTTAAACAATTTATGATACACGGTCCCTGTGGTATGCAAAATATAAATTGTCCGTGTATGGATAAAAATACGAAACAATGTACGAAAAATTTTCCAAAAAAATTTAATAATACAACAACATTTAAATCAAATGGGTATCCACTGTACAAACGCAAAAATGATGGCGTCAAAATTATTTTTAAAAATAAATTTACAGAAAGAATTGCAGATGATGGATTCGTTGTTCCTTATAATCCTTACTTATTATTGAAATTTAATGCACACATAAACGTAGAAGTTTGTTCCACTGTACAATGCATTAAATATTTATTCAAATACTGTTATGAAGGTCATAATTGTGCATACATTAAAATACATCAAGTAAATATTGATTTTAGATCAGAAAATAAAGACACTTTTGAAAATGACTATAGTGAAAATGTTGAATATGAATATGACGAAATCAAACAATACATTAATACACGATATTTATGTCTATCTGAAGCAATGCACAGATTATAAGAATATCCTTTACATGTTATTTCGCATACTATAAAACGTCTAAGCGTTTATGAAGAGAATCATCAAAACGTACTTTTTAAAGAAGGTAAAGAAGAAATGATCATGCAAAAAATGTGGGAAGAACATTAACAGCATAGTTCGAATTGAATAAAGAAGATTTTGAAGCACGAATTTATTTGTATTCAGAAATACCACATTTTTATACATTTGATGAAAAACTGAAAAAGTGGAATAAAAGAAAAAAAAAAGAAAACCAATACTCAGTAGAATGTACTTAGTAAGTCCGAAAGATAGAGAACGTTATTTGATTAGGTTATTACTATTACATGTTAAAGGAGCCACGTCTTTTGAAGCTTTGCGTACTGTTGATGATGTGATGTACAATTCGTTTTATGAGGCAGCTAAGGCAAAACAATTAATTAATGAAGATAAAGAATGGGATAGATGCTTGGAAGAAGCATCTTTAACAGAATTCCCTTATGCTCTTTGTGAATTATTTGCTTTTATTTGCGTTTTTCATAATCCTATAAGTGCACGAGATTTATATGAAAAATATAAAGATAAATTTAACCACCCCAAATACGAAAAAAATGTAGGTGAAAATCTTGCATTGAATGTTATTAAAAATAATTTACAGGTCGATGGATTTTCATTAAACGATTTTAATTTACCTAACATAAGCACATTTATAGAAGAAGATAATAACGAAACGATTTCAAATCATAATAATTATATTCTAAATGAATTAGAAATGAAAATAAATTCTTTAAATAATATACAAAGGCAAATATTCAACTCTACACTAAAAAGTTTAAACAACCAAAGTAAAGAAAAATATATTTTTATAGATGGACCGGGTGGAAGTGGAAAAAGTTATTTACTTAACGTTTTAATAGCTTATTTTAAATATCATACCATACATTATTTATGTGTAGCTTTGACAGGTATAGCAGCAAATTCATTAGTCGATGGAAAAACCGTGCATACAACATTTAAACTACCGTTAAATATAACAGATTGTACAACTTGTAATGTTAGGCCTAATTCTGCAGAAGGCAAACAATTAAAGGAAACACAAATAATTATTTGGAATGAAATACCCATGACTTCAAAATTTGCTTTTGAAGCGGTTGATCGTCTTTTTTAAGATTTATGCAATGTAAACCAACCCTTCGGTGGTAAAACTGTAATTTGGTAAAAAATCTGGGAGTTTCGGATAATAATAATAATTTTAAACAACGGTTATTAGACATCGGAGAAGGAAAACGCCACGATATTTTTGAAGATGATAATGAAGTAAGTGCTATACCAGATAATATTATCATTAAAGAAAATCTTGTCGAAGAAATATTCGCAAAAGCAATAAAAATAGACAATACGAATATAACGGAAAAAGTAATTTTGGCTCCTAAAAATAATGATGTCACTGGAAT
Organism: Anastatus disparis; assembly: GCA_017163975.1. NCBI lineage: Eukaryota > Metazoa > Arthropoda > Insecta > Hymenoptera > Eupelmidae > Anastatus > Anastatus disparis. The sequence goes on from JAFFSR010000073.1 coordinate 305,125, forward strand.
CAATAAGAATGTGTTGAATTTAATGGAAGGAAACCATGTTGAATATTTAAGTATTGATACAGCTGAAGATGATAACAAAGAAAATTTAGATATTATGTTACCTACAGAATTTTTAAATAAGTTAACTCCTAATGGACTTCCACCACATAAATTACATCTAAAAGTAGGGGCTATAATAATACTTTTAAGAAATTCAAATGTCAATAAGAGACTTTGTAATGGAATAAGGTTGATAGTGAATGAATTGCCTAAATATTCTATTCAAGCGGAATTAGCAACTGAACAAAACAAAGGTAAATTAGTTTTCATTTTAAGAATAAGTTGATCTTCATCTACGAAAGAAATTCCATTCAATATGCAACGAAAACAGTTTTCTATTAGATAAGGATTTGCAATGACTATTAATAAATCACAAGGACTATCTTATAAAAAAGTTAGTGTTTATTTTCCGCCACCAGTTTTCAGTCGTGGGCAATTATATGTTGCTTTTTCAAGGACGAAATTTAAAAACAATTTAAAATTATTTTTAGGTGACTACGCTATTGTCAACGGAGAAAATAAAAATGATCAGAACACAATACATACAAAAAACATTGTTTATAAAGAGATATTATAAAGAATATGTCAATATGTATTTTATATTTATGTTTTAGATTGTGTTAATAGTTGAACTCGAAATATAATAAAATATATGATATTTAATAAAAATAAATATCAACTGACGCTTTCGAAATAGTTTAATATGATGTAATCAGCTGTATAAAGGACGTGCTGTTAAATCGGCTGCATAGGGAAACGTGCTGTTGAATCAGCTGCATACGAGGATACGCTATTGAATCGACTACATTAGGGAATGCGCTGTTGAATCGGCTGCAAATAGGAATGCGCTGTAGAATCGGCTGCATATGGGAATGCGCTGTTAAACGGCTGTATATTGGGATGTGCTGTTGAATTAGCTGCATAATGGGGTGCGCTGTTGAATCGGCTGCATATGGGGATGCGCTGTTCAAACGACTGCATATTGGAATGCGCTGTTTAATCGGCTGCATATGAGGATATGCTGTTAAGTCAGCTGCATATGGAGATGCGCGAAAGCATTGACGTTAAAGCATTGCATTTGAAATGAAAAAAAATATTATAGCGTCTGGAGCGGAGCCTGTATGAAACATTATAAAAATACGCTCCACTGAAGAATCCAATGTAAAAGTATACAGGCTTGGATGAAACGCTACGTTAAAAAACATATTGACCAAAAAAATGTAAGAATCAAAAAAAATATAAAGTCCAAGAAAATATAAGACCCAAGAAAATATAAGGCCCAAAAAATATAGAGTCCGAAAAAATATTGGGCCAAAAAAAATATTAAGTCCAAAATATTATAAGGCCCAAAAAATATAAGGCCCAAGAAAGTATAAGGCTCAATAAAATATGGGGCCCGAAAAAATATAAGGCCCAAGAAAATATAAGGCTCAATAAAATATGAGGCCCAAAAAAAATAAGGCCCAAAAAATATAGAGACCGAAAAAATATTGGGCCCGAAAAAATATAAGGCTCAATAAAATATGAGGCCCAAAAAAAATAAGGCCCAAAAAATATAGAGACCGAAAAAATATTGGGCCCGAAAAAATATTGAGTCCAAAAAATTATAAGGCTCAAGAAAATAATAATGCCCAAGAAAATATAAGGCCCAAGAAAATGTAAGGCCCAAGAAAATAAAAGGCCCAAAAAAATAAAATGCTCAAGAAAATATAAGGCCCAAGAAAATATAAAGCCCAAGAAAGACACATTTAAAAAATGCGGAGAACCGGAGAACCGGAGAAACGGAGAAAAAGTGGTTTTAATTTAATATAATATAAGATATTAAGATTTTTTTTAGTGGTGAGATAATTATTTAATGGCAAGATGAAGGTTAAGTTTAAAAAATTAATATCCTGGATGTCCAGTGTCTTCTATTCTTTTATTTTCATGGATATACTTTACATTCAATTATAATACTATAAAAGAATATCTGATGTCATAGGATGCTACACCAGGTGACGCTACAGTTTGATTTTTTCTTGCATTTTGATATAGTATTCAGTATTCAATATAATCATAAATTGATGTAGTGATGTAACCAAGATTGAGTTATATTTGCGAGCAAGTGAAAAAAAGAGAGAGAGACTGAGACAGAGAGACAGAGACAGAGAGACAGAGACAGAGACAGAGAGACAGAGACAGAGAGACAGAGACAGAGACAGAGAGACAAAGACAGAGAGACAGAGACAGAGAGACAGAGACAGAGACAGAGAGACAGAGACAGAGAGGCAGAGACAGAGAGACAGAGACAGAGAGGCAGAGACAGAGAGACAGAGACAGAGAGACAGAGACAGAGAGACAGAGACAGAAAGACAGAGATAGAGAGACAGAGACAGAGAGACAGAGACAGAGAGACAGAGACAGAGAGACAGAGAGAGAGAGAGAGACAGAGACAGAGAGAGACAGAGATAGAGAGACAGAGACAGAGAGACAGAGACAGAGAGACAGAGACAGAGAGACAGAGACAGAGAGACAGAGACAGAGAGACAGAGACAGAGAGACAGAGACAGAGAGACAGAGACAGAGAGACAGAGACAGAGAGACAGAGACAGAGAGACAGAGACAGAGAGACAGAGACAGAGAGACAGAGACAGAGAGACAGAGACAGAGAGACAGAGACAGAGAGACAGAGACAGAGAGACAGAGACAGAGAGACAGAGACAGAGAGACAGAGACAGAGAGACAGAGACAGAGAGACAGAGACAGAGAGACAGAGACAGAGAGACAGAGACAGAGAGACAGAGACAGAGAGACAGAGACAGAGAGACAGAGAGAGAGAGAGAGAGACAGAGACAGAGACAGAGAGACAGAGACAGAGAGACAGAGACAGAGAGACAGAGACAGAGAGACAGAGACAGAGAGACAGAGACAGAGAGACAGAGACAGAGAGACAGAGACAGAGAGACAGAGACAGAGAGACAGAGACAGAGAGACAGAGACAGACAGAGAGACAGAGACAGAGACAGAGAGACAGAGACAGAGACAGAGACAGAGACAGAGAGACAGAGAGACAGAGACAGAGACAGAGAGACAGAGACAGAGAGACAGAGACAGAGAGACAGAGACAGAGAGACAGAGACAGAGAGACAGAGACAGAGAGACAGAGACAGAGAGACAGAGACAGAGAGACAGAGACAGAGAGACAGAGACAGAGAGACAGAGACAGAGAGAGACAGAGACAGAGAGACAGAGACAGAGAGACAGAGACAGAGAGACAGAGACAGAGAGACAGAGACAGAGAGACAGAGACAGAGAGACAGAGACAGAGAGACAGAGACAGAGAGACAGAGACAGAGAGACAGAGACAGAGAGACAGAGACAGAGACAGAGAGACAGAGACAGAGAGACAGAGACAGAGACAGAGAGACAGAGACAGAGACAGAGACAGAGAGACAGAGACAGAGATTTAACAATAATTTTATTCAGTCAATAATTCAGTTAATATAATTTAGTGATATAAAAATAAAAACACAGAAAAATAATATTAATAATAAAGTATGCAGTTAGCAATAAAATAAACCAAAGAAAATAATACTGCTACTAAAATATAAACCATGATAAGTAATTAAAAAATAAAAATCAAAATGAATATAATGTAAATGTAGCAGTATAGTAAACAAAAAATGAGTCGTTAAATTTAATAAAAATTACATTAAATAAGTAAACTAAAATTTATGCATTTGCAGTATGAAAACTATTGAGCTATATCTACATCAGGGCAAGGTTACAGAATCTCTCAGCCACTCTCTATCGTCTTCATTGATGAGTCAGTTGAACGTGTGCTTTTTCACTGAAGCTGGCAACCCCACCCATTCAAAGAACTACCGATTTCAGCACCTAGCTCATCAAAATATTTGGTAGCAAGATTAATGGAAGAATTTTGTAAAGCACTAGTTTTAATGGGTGGATATATCAGAAGTCTTGACGGCCTGCGAGGTGAAGCGTGTACCGACAAATTGTTGACTATCCTAGTAAAGCTATCTCAGTTTTCACTTATGAGGAGTAGCACGCTCCTGAAATCTAATATTACCAACAACAAAACGAACACAGGCGTCAAGAGCTCTGTGAATCTCAGTGTTCTGATAATGATATAAATCATTGTAAACCACGCTCGCATAATCAAAGTGAGAAAAGATCAGTGTTTTAATCAGCTGCGTTCTAAGTTTCCTAGAAAAAGAGTTTTTATAAAATTTGGGCAAGCAAAGAGTACCATGTACGTTTTTGACTATAGAATTGGCTTGTCTTTTCCAATTTAATGATTGGTTAGCCCAGACGCCCAAGCTTTTTATCTTAGAAAAAAAAGAATAGTCTGTGTACTGAGAACCACAGAAGGTAAAACAGAGAGATCCAGTCTAGTGATAAGTTGATTACTGCCCAAGAGAATAAAAAATGAGAAGAGAATTTAACTGCCTGCGTTTTTGACGCGTTCAGCTCTAGTCGATTGGCTGTAGCCCAGCTAGCAAAAGCATTAGCATCATTATTGGTAACTCTGATCTCACTCTCAATGTCCACTGGCAAGAACGATTGATACACTTAAAGGTCGTCCGCAAATAATATGTGTTTTAATTGCTTCAAAACATCCGGAAGATCATTGATAAACACCGAGAACAATGAGGGGCATAAGACGCTACCCTGTGAAACGCTCATGTCCAATTCGATGGATTGGTCATGGAAAAAATAAAAACCTTTCCCCAATTAGTAGGAACGCAAGCACTCATGAGAGAATTATTGACGATCTGGGTCAAGAGCGCAACAACAGAAGGCAAAGCAATCTTCAGCATGTCCACAGAAATACCATTGCAGCAAGAAGACCTCGAAAAAGCAGTTCTAATCAAGCATTCGAACTTGTGAACAACAATCTCCTGAAAACTTAAAATTTAGGTGATCGACAGTAAGTGGGATTTGAAGAACCTCATCAAGCTGACTCTGAATCAAAGAAGACTTACTCTTAGAAACCTCGGAGTAATGATAGAGGGGAGCAGTGAAGAAAAGTACTGTAAGGAAGAAGGTAGCACTTTACAAGCAAGGCAAGTAAACCACTTAGGCTTAGGATTAGAAGCGGAATCAAGACAAGCCGTGATATACTCCACCTTTGCAGAGTTCGAACTGTTAGAAATATTAGCACGTAATGATCTATAACGAACAATATCGTCCATTCGGCCCGAACTCATCGCAAGACGATATGCACGGTGAGGTGTTTTCATCATGCGTCTAATGTCGTGAGTCACCCACGACTTACCACGAAGTTTGATTGTGGTAAATTAGAGAGGAGCAAACTTATCGAATTTACCAATCAGCACTTGAGTAGTACTCTCAACGATTCCATCAATTTTAGTGTAACAGTTTGATAATCTGACAAGGAGAGGTCCCCAACACTGGGAAACGGATTCAGCTGAAACTGCGGAATATGATTTTTTTATGAAAAAAAATCAACCTGTGTTTTTTCTTTTTGTCTTTCCCAGAGACCAAAATATAGCCATTTTTTTTTAATTATAGTGAGAAGAAACGCTGTCAAGAACTTAAATAGCCAAAAAACTAAATTTTTTAAAGAAAAATGTTTAAAAATTAAAAGAAAGTACAAATTACATACTTTAACGCAAGCTCTAGTGCATTACAAAAGTTTTTGTGGTTCAGAAGTAATGCTCAATTTAATATTACTACATTTTGTTAATATTTTTAGTATGTAACATACGATGAATTTTTCGCGATAATTCATTAGCATATTTTGATCATCTATAACTTCTGAACCACAAAAGCTTCTTTGATGTGTCAGAGCTTCAATCAGAGTATTTAATTTGTACTTTCTTTTATTTTTCATATATTTTTCTATAAAAATTTTAATTTTTTTGGCTATTTAAGTTCTTAAAAGCGTTTCTTTTCACTATAGTTAAAAAAATTTTTATATCTTGGTCTCTAGGCTCTATTAGAATAAAAGAAAAACACAAAAAGTAGTTAAGGCCGAATCTGTTTCCTGAGAGATGGAGACCTCTCCTCGTAGGCTCAAGAGTATCAGATAGAGAGTAAATACGAGTATCGATAGAGACAGAGACAGAAATTGATTGATTAATACTATTTATTTAAGGGTTATGAGGTTTAACCCCGTATTACAATAGAATACAAACATTTTAATAAAATTGCAATACTGAAGAACAATATAGAAAATATAACAATTGTAGCAAATTTATGTAAAATATGAGTCAAACTAGGAATATAAGAAAAGATCTCTTCTAAAAACAAGTAAATATAATTAATTAATATTTGGAAAAAAATAAAATAATGAAAATGATAAAAATAATTAAATTTAGGTAACAAAATTCAATAACTTAATTACAATTTTTAATATTGTACATCACTATACGACGACTAACCGATCCATAGTGATCGGCACATATGAAAGTCTTGCCCCGGACTAGCCAAATAAAACAAGAATCGAGTGCTTGTGTAGAATACAAAACACACAATTATGTACCCAAAATACTACGCCACTTTGCATTGTCGCCCAATACAGAATACAGTTTGTTAATCAATTTAGTTTTTGTGCAAAAAATGAGCCCAAGATGAAAACTCATGAAAATATCGGTGTTATTATTTATAAATGCCGATGCTGAGTAAACAAATGAATTTTTCATTATGGTTGCTCTGACTTTCGGGCAAATTAATAAGCGTTGCGACAAGCTGATAATCTGTCAATCAAATCGACATTAGTATGACTCAAATAGAGTCGTATTCGTATAAGCGAGCATGGCCTTAAAATATATTCTGCCGTCTCCAACAGTGAGTCACCCCAGCTTAAGTCGGTAGGACATTACTTTATCCTATCTACCAATGTTGGCAATCACGAATCAAACGCAAACATTCAAAGCTCGATGTAATTTTATATTCAGTGTTCAAGGCAAATCAGCGAAAACTACTGAACAGTAATCTTAGATAAGAAAGACAAGAGCCTCAACTAGTTTTTTATTAACCTTCCTCGATAGGGCATGCCTATGAAACTTAAGTGACTAAAGAGTGTTAAAAATACAACCAACTTGTGAACTAACATGCTTACTCGAATGTAATGAGCTTGTCAACCAGACACCGAAATTATTGACAACATCAGTATTGATAATAGGAACACAATTGACAAAGATTTTTGGGCAGGTGCTGGTGTCTATTCTAGAGATAAACTGCTCGCTTTTCAGAAATATGACCTGTATCTTAATTGGGTTCAGAGATAACTTATTCATTCTTGCCCATCTAACAACAGAAGTGACCTCATGATTTATTTTTAACTGAAAAGGTTTGACATTTAAGAGGTTTAATAACATTAAAGGATGATGATATAACGGCAGTAGACAAGGATTCAACAGCATTGTCAAGGTTGTCAATGCAAGACATACGAGAATTCTGACTTGAAAGTGACATGAACCCTAACTTAAAAGACACTAAGCGATTCAAATTTTCAAGATTAACGTGTCTTAAGTTACAAGAAAGGGCCTTCTTCACAGAGTTAGTCAGTTTATACGCTTTATAAACAGACGTAATTAAGTCATTACCTGCAATGAAAGGAGCAGTAGACTTTTGATATGGTAATAATACTTTTGAAACTTAATAAAACTTTCATCATTTATTATGATCAAATCAATCCACGTATGAGAGGAATATTTGAAGATAAGAGTATAATAAGTAGGATCAAATAGAACTATGTATACAGCATATAGGGATATATCTGGAACTTTTTAATTTTGAGAAATCGTCTTCACAACAATTCAAAAGTCTATAATACAAGTTTCTGAAGTGGCACACGCTTTAATAAGGGCTTAAATTACTCATTTCTGTAAGTAGAATATGTAATTAAATTTTGGTATCGATTGAACAATCGTTGTTCACGGTACATAATTTTATACGTCAAAAATGATACTTTTTTAATATTTTTCTACGTGTGTCTCTTGAGCTATAAAAAAAGTAACGTACTTTCGATCATTCTCAAATTTTTTGAGCATAATAAATATGGTAAAAAGAACAGTTTAAGCCTACCCTGGTACATGTGCCCCTCTTTAGGAAGCTGTTAAACTATTTTTAATGTTAGTGTGGTTTTTACCTAAAAATCTGTTTTTTAAAAATCTGTTAGAAAGAAACAAGCAGATAATTATATGGGTTTATTTGTAGAAAATATTTTTTTTCTTTTGAGATACCATTTACCCAAAGAAAAAAAAATATTTTTTTATTAAAAATCTAAAATTTTTAAAATTTATTGAATGGGAAATAACTGTTGTTTGTTTTTAATAAATATGTGTTTATTTGTAACAAATCTTTCTTTCTTTGAAAAATCCATTTACTCAAAAGGAATGAAAGTTTCTTTGTAATCTCAAAATCTGTTTTGTCCACTGTTCAAAAGAAACACAAAAATTTTTGTTCTTAATAAATATATTTTTATTTCAAAAGAATATTTAAATTATTCTACATTAACGTTATATCTCTCAAATCAAAGCTCAGCAACTATTCCAATTATAGATTTACGAGTCTTGTATGACTTCCAATTGAATTCAGGAATATTTAACGCTGATAAAAATGTATTAATGTGTGTGGCTCATCCCAGCATTTAAAGTACCTTTGATAAATAACGATTAAAATCATTTAAAATCATAAATTAGATAAATTATAGATATCAATACTCTGGTAGAAATTTTCATTATAAACTGGTCATATTTTAACTATTTTTTTAAAATTGATAAATAATCCAACCATCACTAGACCAACAATCACTAGAAAACGGTCAGTTTATCTGCTAACTGTCGACGGTTAATAGTCAAAAACTATCAAGATAATGTCAATCACTTAATAATTATTTTACCAAATATATACTTTATTTAATTTAAAAAAATCAAATTAAATAAAAATAATTACTTCAGATGGATAGATAAGCATTTATTCGTATAAATATACAAAATGGCGTGTAACAAAATGTGTCATTATAAATATTGCACTTAAATACAGACATCACAGTCAAATAGCTAATCCTAACAATACTCATAAAGTAAGTCACTATAAAATGCAATATCACAGAATAATACGAAGAAAGATTAAAATAATAAAAATACACGCAAAATAAAACAATAAAAAGGGCATGCAAAAGCATACGACGCAGTCAAGACAATAAAATGAAATCATTCAGCCATCGGTCACACAATAAATACATTCACACCTTAAGCCTATATATAAGACATTACAAAAATAAATTAACATATAAATTAAAAATATTAAATTCGATCAAGGACGAGCAAGTATCCCCTCACTTCTGACTTGAACCTGCTCAGAGATGGAAGATGTTTAATCTCAGCAGACAGGGAGTTCCAAAAATACGCACCTTGAACTCTGAAGGAATTCCTGCTACTTTAAATCAAATTAAGAGAGTATTTCTCATCGGCTCATAATAATATATTTCTTTCGTGACCATTATATTTTTACATTGTAAAGTATATCTTTATATTGTATTATAATACTAACTAAATACTAGATGTACTTTCTTGTAAATAATCTTTCCTTGACCTGGATGTCATCCTGGCCACCTGGACATCATCTCCAGGAAGTGACTACAATTTCTATATTTTCAATTATAGTACTAGATGCACTTCTCCGTAGTTAATGTCTTAAAAATTGACCTTAGGGTTGGTCTCGTCACCTAAGCATCAGTCCAGGAAGAAAATGATGTTTGCAAATTTTTTATTATAATACTAGATGTGCATAATACTAGGTGAGCTAGTAGTATAATTAAATATTTAGAAATATCAGTCACTTTCTGGAGATAATGTCTAGGTATCAAAGGTAATCTAGGTTGACGTAACATCATCTACGAAGAAGTACAGCTAATAATGAAATTTTATATTCAGAAATATTAGTCACTTCCTGTAGACGATGTCCAGGTAGCTAAAGTGACCTCCAGGTCAGCATAACATCATCTACAGGTGAGTGCAGCTAGTATTATAATTGAAAACTAAGAAATATCAGTCACTTCCTGTAGATGATGTCCAGGTCTCTAGGGTGATGTCAAGGTTGACGTAACATCATCTACGAGGAGTCCAGTTAGTATCGTAATTAAAAATTTAGAAAATCTTGTCACTTTAAGTAGGTGACATCCTGAGGCTAAAGTGACCTTCAGATTAACGAAACATAATTTACGAGAAAGTGCAGCTGATATTCAACTAGCATCAGAAAAATTAACCGCTGTGACACGCTAAGTAAACGCACTTATTTAAACAAATAATATTAATTAATAATAGTTAAAATTCAAGTAGTTTCATTATAAAAATTGATTCTAGTCATTAAAAAAGAATATTCCAAACATTTAAAAAAATAACACTAATAATAATACCCGAAATATTGGTACTATCATCAATTATAATAGTAATAGAATGATTTTTTCGTTTCCATAAAATTTTAAAATTAGTTCTTATGATAAAAACTTTTTTGCATTTTAAGGTTAGGAAACACGCACAGTAACATGTTCGAAAACGTCTCTTTCTCTTTCTTTCTGTGTATTTAGGCGTAAATGCCTCAATATAGATTTTAAAATGAATATTACGTGGATAAATCAAACTAAATTTTAAAAGTTCAAACCAAAACATCTATTTATTATATGTAAATTTTAATTATCAACATACTAGTATATGTGCACCGATATATGTCAATATACGAAAATATATATCTATTATTTCACTTTCTTTCGATCAGATTTTAATTATATTCATTGACCAAAAAAAATGGTTAATAAATGATAAATAACCATTTTTAAATGGTCTATTTTCTACCAGGGCATATTTATTTCAAGAAGGCTTAAAAGTCAGTATATAAACCTAATACAGCTTTTGTATTAGTGTTATGATGCACATTTTGTCCAGAAACGTGATGTTGTTTGTCAGTGCTTACACTTGATGTTCCTTTACATGTTCGACATTTGACATAGAATATTGAGGCTGAATCAAACCTTTTTTATCAACACAATCTGATAAAGATAATATTGTATCGCATTTTTCACAAAATAATTAATTTGCTATTAATTATTTTGTAGTGTCAGGATGAATTATTCTACGACCTTCAATACTAAATTTTTTTGTTATAACTGTGCTCATTTCGAAATAACTTTTCCATATTTTTTGTTATGTTTTTACCAATTGATACTGCTTACATCTTTGTTTATAAACTTTTTCTATTATTCTTTTCTTATAAACTTCTTTGTAATCTTTTTATAATCTTTGTTTATAAACTTTTTATATTACTCTTTTTCCTTTCCAAAACCAATTTCGTTGTTTTTCATTCATATTTATTTTATATAACAAAACTTATATTTTTTAATATATTGACCAGGTTATAAACATAAGTCCCACACAGCATGGAAGATTTGGAATGTTTCCGGAATATTCCTATGTCCGCGAATAACCCATGTAAAAATATTTCATGAAATGTTTGGAATGTTTTTACATGGGTTTCTCACGGATATAGGAATATTTCGGAAACATTCTAAATCTTCCATGCTGTGTAGGGTAGAAGCTATTAGTAACAAAGAGTGAGCTTTCTGAAGTTGCACGAGCTTTAGAGACGTTGCCAAATCCACGATTGATATGATATCAGCCAATTATAAATTCGATTTTTTTTAATTGACTAGCTTCGTAACGAGGATACTCCCTTAAAAATAAAATATGAGCATATCTCCACAACTTTTAACCTACTAAGTGAACAGTCATTTTACAGCTGTTCATAGGTAGAGAATGATGCAAACCATTTAAACTAAGTTCACACCTTTTGTACAATCCCGTTCCTCTATTTTTTTATGTATTTAGTAAATGTGTCATCAACGGTACAGTAGATATTTCTATAAAACGTAAATTTTTATATGAATAGAATTTCGGAAATTTTATTCATGTAAAAATTTACGTAATAGAAATATATACTGTACCGTTAGTGGCACATTTACTAAATTAATAAAAAATAGAGTAACCGGATTGTACAGAAGGTGTAAACCTAGTTTAAATAGTGTGTATCATTCGTTAACCCACTAACATCTGTAAAACAACTTTTCAAAAGTATCACAAAAAGATTAAAAATTCTGGAGATATGCTCATATATGAGATCTCATATCGGATCTCATAGACGATTTCATACGAGATCTCATATATTATATTTTAATTCAAAAATTGGAAGAAATATATGAGATCTCATATGAGTTTGCGTGCCAAAAACTCATATGGAATCTCATGTGACATTTCATATGCGATTGTATATGAGATCGCACGTGAAATTTCACTTAAGAGCTCATATAATGTTTTCAGTACGGTTTACATTAAAATAAGTGAAATGTGCAACTATTCTCAACAAAACGGTATTCTGTTCATGTTGTTTGCTTTCAAATCACGTAACATTATGCACGTATATACTTGCAACGAATATATACTCGAATTCATAGACCCAACTCAAGTAAAGATTGTTACTCAAACCTCATTCCATCTTCGTCTCTCTCAACATATAAGAAAAAAGGGCAGATGGTAGAACCGTTACTTGAGTCAGATCTATGAATTCAAGCCAAAGAAGTAGTATAGAAGGATATTTTCTACAGTAATTTTGGGAACTCGTTTTGAGGAGACATTACATATAAACAGAATATGTCTCCTGAAGAAAACGTGCCTCTAAAGTTACTATAGGCAATACTTTTCTACAGGCTTCTGTATTCGTTATTCTACGTACTTTCTTACGCTGACGTAAATTTAAGATGAATGTGTAATTAATATTTTGTATTGGTGATTGCACTTTCAATTTCAATTTCGATAAGTTTCGATGCATCTGCTCCATTCGTCAGTCGCAATTCACATGCTGCACGCTCCTGCTGGATTCATCTGCAGGAGATATATACTTATACTAATTACTTTTTATATTTAATAAATAAATTTGCTGCATGCTCTTACTGCAATTCGAATCTGTTTTTGCTGTGTGTTCGCGCGCATTATTTCTATCTTCTATTTGAAATTTCCATTTGCGATTCTGATGCAATTATGCTGCACTTATCTGCTGCAAGCATCCATCGCAATTTTCATGTAATTTTACCATACGCGTCTGTTGCATGTTTTTATTGCAATTCTAATGCGTTTCTGCCGTATGTTCACGTGCATTATTGCTATTCTCTATTTGCAATTTTCATTTCGAATTCTGTTGCAATCATATTGAACTCATCTGCTGCACGTGTCTGTCGCAATTTTTATGTAATTTTACTGCACAAATCTGCCGCATGCTCTTACTGCAATTCTGATGCATTTTTGCCGCATGTGTGAGTACATTATTCCTATTTCTAATCTGTAATTATCATTTGTAATTCTGATGTAATTATGCTGCACTCATCTGCTGTACATACATGCATTAATCACCCTGCTATTTTGCTACACTTGCGAGTGCAATATTTTTATTTTGAAAAATAGCACTCTATCACTTCGATTGTGGCGCACTTTTGCTGTACGTTCTTAAGGTAATTTTCTGGCAACAGAACCATAATAAAGTTCGCAAGTAGACCACGCAAAGAGTTAGCATTGAAATAGCAGACACGCAGACCATCCTCTATGATGAATAGTGAATTAGCAGTTGAAGAAGGTAGGTTAGTGGATGAATGGGTGTTAGAATGAGTAGTGGATATAGAAGAAAAAGGCGAAGAGAGTGGACTTACTCGAGGGACAGCCACTCGGCAAGTGGACTGTTGTTGATCGCAGATATCTTCTGTAAAAAAGACTGCAGGTCGACATTAGATGAGGTCAAGCAAGCTGTATCGCTTCTCTTCTTGCGTGCATAAAGTTTCCCATTTCTAACAAAAATAAGAAAACCGTTTTTCTTGTTATGCGCCTTATCCAGAACCTTTAATGTGAGTCAACGGAGAGCAGGAGGAAAATACTAATTTATGTTGATTAAAGCGGATGATATTCTGATAGATCGACCCTAATCTGCGATGCATGCAGGTTCCTGATACGGATCTTGGCGCTTAAAAGTGAATGCACCAGAATAGCGCTTTCAAGCGTCACTAAAAGAGGAAAACCATGTTCCGGTTTAGGTTCAGAAGGAGGCACAGATGAAGCGAAAGCAACACCATGTTCAGGTTCAAACGCTACTGTCGAGTGACAAGCTCCTTGCACTGCCTAGCCAAACTTCTATTCAACTCATCAAGACGTGAAAGTTTAGCAGATTCAATATCAGACAAAGAAGCATTAACAGTAGGTGGGGTCGTGGTTAACAGCTGCAAGAATAGCATTGAGTGTATCCTGTTGTAAGCACGCAGATATGGGAGTCGACGGTCGAGAAGTATCCGATTTTGGAGCAGAATGTTCAGATCCAACAGAACTAGTTTGAGAACGATTATCAGGCAAGCTGCTCCCCTCCATACAGGGATTACAGACCTTCAGAATTGTTTCAGTTTCCCCCTTACGTGATTTAGTACAGCCAGTGTGCAGCAAATTTCCACATTGGGTGCACTCAAGTGGTTTAGAGGCAGTAGTAAATTCTCTGACACTGTTAATGCACTTTTAAGTCATGTCTAAATACTCAAATGTAAGCACACTGGCGGATGTCATAATAAAAGCCTATTTAGTGTAGTGAATAAATACAATGGCAGTGGCCAAGTGAGATAAATTATAGCGAAAAGCTGTCAGTGTATGGTGTTATCCTCGGTTGACAAGGTCGATGCGTATGTTTCCACTGTCGTTGATATGAATTACTTAGGGGTACTCCAGCAGCCTGTATTGGAAACCCAAGTAATCTTACAGTGTCACGATAATGGTTCAAATTGTTCCTCAGCCTCTCTTCAACCCCGTACACTATTATCAAAACAGGCTAAACCTCCGAATTCAAGTCCTTTTTACATTCGAACGAACTAAGCACGTATCCAATGAGTTGTAGTTGCAGAGCAAGCAATCCACGCAATAAAGATGGAAACAGATTTTCCGTTTGTACGAGGCACCATTATTGGCCCACTGATCCCAGCAACTTAACCTCAAAAATGCAAATTATAAATACAAAGTAGTGAAATAAAAAGAACAATTGTTAAGAAGAAATTATAAGCAGGAGAGATACGTATCATCATGAGCGCGCATGAGATCAAAATGCGCACTGCACGGGAACGTTGAAGCCTTGAGAGAAAGCAAGCAGCAGATAGCAAGCAAGTACATGTAGTGGATGCCAATGGTGATGCAACTGCAATATCAACACCTCCCGTAGCAGAAAGTGCACCACTCGATCTCCTTCAACAGTAAATACGTCCGCTAATCAAAATTCATATCTGTAAAGAATAACTAGCTACCACGTCTAGTATAAGTTAGATCATACAACTCAGTAAACTTTCGATCTAATATTACTTTTAAACTGTATCCCGAGCAATTTTAAACTTTATCTTACGTGGTTTTAAATTTTTAAATTGAATATTTTCCTCAACAAAATCCGTTACCAATTGTCAACCAAAACCTTCTTAAGCCGAACAAGTATTTATAACGTGAAAGCCAGATTGTACTACAAACGTTGATTTCACTGTGCAAACCGTCGCGCCCATATCTATTGAAGCAGTTACTTCCCTTTTTCCTAAAGAGATATTTCTGATAAATTTCTCTCGTGTATTATTAAAATTCAAACAATTTATCGTATGTACTTCTTCAATTTGAACGTTGGAACTATTAGTCGTACAAGGCTTATTTGAACTTTTACACCGAGATGCAATGTGACCTTGTTCACCGCATGAATAACATGTGAACTCGCGTTTTGATTTAAGGCATGTATACGCAAAATGTCCTTCACCATTACAATTGTAACACAGTAGGCTATAGCACGATTATTGCCACCTTTTCCGTTGCTTGAATTATTTCCATTCTTGTCATTGCGCTGGCCAACAATTCTTTGCCCTCGATTTTGATTTATTGTTTCAATTCTCACGAGATCTTGCAAAATAGCGTCGGTCGATTCTTAATCTCGTGACAATATGGTGCGCTGACTCTCTTGACCATAACCCAGTAGCTATTTCATCTCGAATTTCAGCAACTAAAAAATTTAGTCCGTTACCAAATTTTTCCTAAGAAATAATCTTGAACTTTTTCACAATTTCCTTGCGATCTTAACATTAAACAGTTAATTTTTCCTTGGCACTTCTATTATACGTAAACGCGTTTTTAAACAGAATGTTAAATTGTTCATAGTCTGTAATCTCAGCGGTTTTGTTAGCAGCCACTTCCATGCTCCTCCTTTTAGCATAGCTTTTCCAACACTTAAGACAATAGCATCACTCTAGCTGTATATTTTTTCCAAGTTGTTTAGGTCTTCAATCCATCCTCGCACCTTTTCTGGACCTTCATTTCCGTGAAATTCCCTTATGAAATTTTGGCTTGCTGTGAGTGAAACAATTTCTCCGGACGTGTGCTTTTGGTTTAACAATTAAACGAAGTTTGGCTCGTTCACGTGGCAGTTTGATTCTGTATAATATTTCTTAGTGTGGCAATGTCGGTAACAATTGAATCATTTCGAGATGAATCTATCGGCGTTGAGGTGACCGGATGTAATTGACTTAATTATCCTCGAAGCTCTTGAAGCTGTTTTTCGAATACTGCACACTCTCCTGCTCTTCATCTCTTTTGTCACTTACTTTCTATTAGAGCTGCCTGTAAATCTGTCTCCAACATATTGCCCGCTAAAACTTTTTGCAAATCGAACCTTTCAACAAATTTTTCAAAGCTGTCCGTTATGAACTTTTCATCGATTGAAGTTTTCTTCTCCGGGTATCCAACCTGACTATACTTCCTCTCCAAATCTTCACTAACAAAAAAATTTTACTAAATATCCCACTTCTGAATTTTTATGG
Source organism: Anastatus disparis (assembly GCA_017163975.1). Lineage (NCBI taxonomy): Eukaryota > Metazoa > Arthropoda > Insecta > Hymenoptera > Eupelmidae > Anastatus > Anastatus disparis. The sequence goes on from JAFFSR010000073.1 coordinate 322,049, forward strand.
ATTTACTAAATAAAACTCACGTACGTTTTATTGTAAATATAAATAACAATTAACTTTATTGAAGAATACAAGGTAAAGCAGCTAGCTGCCGATCGCTATAGTACAGACGAACTCTCTTTACTCTCTACTAAATACTTGCCAAGCCTTTTTTATACTATCTTACCTCACCATGCAGTTAAGACCAGAGTTGCAAATGAGGAAATGGTTTTTCATTTGAAATGGTCAAGTGATTGAGAATACTTGCACCAGTTACCAGTTACAGAGCAAGTAACTGGAAATGTTTGGACCATTTACCAGTTGCAAGTGAAGAAATGGTAGGTGATCGGACCATCTAACAGTTACTAGTAAAGAACTGGTAATAGTCAGACCATTTCCAGTTACCGACCCAGTAACTGCCAACTGCTTTGACCATTTACCAGTTCTCTACTAGTAACTGTTAAATGGTCCAATCACTTACCAGTTCTTTACTTGTAACTGGTAAATGGTCCAACCATTTCCAGTTAATCACCTAGTAAGTGCTAACTGGTCCTACCATTTCGAGTTACTTACTCAGTAACTGCCAGCTGGTCCAACCATTTACCAGTTTTTTACTATTAACTGGTAATTGATTCGACCATTTACCAGTTACCTACCTGGTAATTGCTAACTGATTGATTCAGCCATTTACCAGTTACCCACCCCGTAACTGCTAACTGGTTCAACCATTCGCCAATTATGCAGCGTCTAACTGATAACTAGCCCGACCATTTATCAATTACACACCTGGTAAACGATATCTAGTCCAATTACTGAAGTCTTATTCTGTATGTGATACACGTATATCATGTTTGTATCGTGATATGTATCCTATATCGACGATACAGTATGATGTGCATCCAGTGCGCATGCGCACAGCTAATGTTTTCGGTTAAGTTAGTATAATTTTCTTATTACAAATATGAAACAACGATACGTTGAAGTTGTTATAAACGAAAAGATGTTTGAAATGATTGATTAGTATATCGCTTAGTACAAAATTAAAATTGTACATAGTGATATATTTATCGAGAATGAAATAACGTTACATTACATAAGAGGTGATATTAATGTGCGTTATATGAATTATATTCATTTAATTATATGAAAGAATACCGCGAAGTATGAATTTAAAAAATACAACGAATTAATAATTAATTATTATTTAATAAAATTATTTCTAATACAATAAATTTAACAAGTTGATATATGAAATAATTACTTATTTATCGAATAAACAAATAAGTAATTGAATAAGATCAAATTTAAAAATTTAAAATGAATTAATAATGAAAACTAAGCTTGAAATAAACTATTTGTATTGATCAAATATATATAAGTAAGAATACATTTTAAAATACATTTCATATAAACTTTTCTTATTGTTTATGTATAATAATTATTAATTAGGAAATTGCGTTTCTTATTACTTACAATTATTAAAAACATGTGTTCAGAAACGCTTAGCAATTTAACTTTTAAATTATTTTAATAAACTAAAAATTAATGTATATGACAATTAAGTTTATTTTAAAGATAAGTACATAATTTACATTGAAAGTTTTAAGTTTGATGATTAATATCTTAGATATTTATAGTTAGGGCGATTCTTCATTTAACCGGTACCCGTACCCGTACCCGCACGATTGTATCGGCGAGTACTTTATCTTCACTACTTTACCATCTATGATGAGTTCGATAGTAGATAGAAACTCATCATAGATGGTAAAGTAGTGAAGATAAAGTACTCGCCTATACAATCGTGCGGGTACGGGTACGGGTTAAATGAAGAATCGCCCTTATTACAAAGTTTCATTGCTAAATGTTTCTTTTAGATTGCGCTTTAAAAAATTGTTTTAACTATAATATATTTACTTTATTTCCTACTATATATATATTAACTTAGTAATTTGTATTACAAACGTTTGTGCTAATAATAAATAAAACCTTTTTTATTTTATTTTATTTACACTTGTGTTTATATAATTATATATATCAAAATTTTTAATAATTTAGATATAATCAGTACATTGTAATTTTAATTTTGAATTAGTCTTTATAAAGTTAAACAAATGGAAATCATAAATATTTTGAAATATAAAATATTAACATTTCCAATAACATTGCTTTTGCGCATGCGTATACAACGTATGTCATATTATATCAGTGGAGCGATTCAAGCGCGCATTCATATGTATGTATTGCGATGATATGTATGGGAAGAGAATAAAAAGTATGCGCGCGCATACATACAGCGTGATACATAAATATGTATCAATGCTTGAATCGCTCCACAGCGATATACTTCACAAATTGTCATAGCATATATATCGCGATATATCGTACATACCACCGATGTAATATCTATATCACATAGACCCCAGGTACAATACTGGTACAAATTGGTGCCTACCAGTGTTAAAAACTACAATATTCTACAATTTTAATATCTTCGACAGAAGTATGAGCAGCTTCAATATTTTGGCAAATAAATCTTCTATATGAGCTGAGTAGGATATTAAAAAACGTGAAATTTTGTTTTTCATAGAATATAAAACATATGTAAATTTGAAATTTACAATTTTATTATTAAAATGGCAATTTTTTGCTCTAAAATATGTGACTATTGAAATAGTGCCAGTGTTATAAAATCAACTTGTCTTTGCATGTGATGTATTTCCATAAAAAAAAAGCTGCCCAATTATTCAAGAATCTTTTTATAGCTAAGCTATTTTTGCTAATAAACGAAACTTTATCTATAATCCCAAACATTTGGAAGACTTAAAGCGACATACAAAAAAATAGTTCAAATAAAATAATGACATCTCAGTCATAATATATAAATATAACAAATGAATAAAAAAAAATTTGTTCATAAATTTCAAAACTCGGCTTTTTCAGCGTCAACTTTGAGTTTTAAAATCATGTGAAAGCATG